>CM039678.1:47232054-47813560 GCA_022496015.1 Hordeum marinum
ATGTGTGATGCTAGTAATTATGTTGTTGGCGTTGTTCTAGGGCAAAGGTTAGACAAAAAAATAAATGGTATTCATTATGCTAGGAAAACTCTACAGTCTACTCAAAAGAATTATGCTACCACTGAAAAGGAATTTTTAACACTTGTTTTGCCTGTGATAAGTTTAGACCTTACATTGTCGATTCCAAAGTAACTATTCACACCAATCATGCTGCAATTAAATACCTTATAAAAAATAAAGATGCTAAGCCTAGACTCATTAGGTGGGTACTTTTACTTCAGTAGTTTGACTTGCATATTGTTGGTAGAAAAGGACTCAAAACCCCGTAGCAGATAACTTTTCTAGGATGGAAAATGTTCTTGATGACCCACTTCCTATCGATGATAGTTTTCCTGATGAACAACTTGCTTCTATAAATACTTCACATAGTGCTCCTTGGTATGCTGATTATGCTAATTATATTATTGCCAAGTACATTCCACCTAGCTTCACATATCAATAAAAGAAAAAAATCTTTTATGATCTATGACATTAGTTTTGGGCTGACCCACATCTTTACAAAGAGGGAGTAGACGGTATTATCAGATGATGTATACCTGAGCATGGACAAGAACATATTCTTTGGTAGTGTCATTCCGAAGATGACGAAGGATACCATGCCGGTGGCAGAACTACACACAAGGTATTACAATCTGGTTTCTATTGGCCTACTCTTTTCAAAGATGCTCGTAAGTATGCCCTTTCATGCAATGAATGCCAGAGAGTTGGCAACATTGGTAAATGTTAGGAAATGCCTATGAATTAATCACTTGCTATTGAACCATTTGATATCTGGGGCTTTGACTTGATGGGACCTTTTCCTTCCTCAAATGGGTATACTCATATTCTAGTTAGTGTTGATTATGTTACTAAGTGGGCAGAAGCTATTCCAACTAGTATTGCTGATCATAACACTTCTATCAAAATACTTAAAGATATCATTTTCCCGAGGTTTGGAGTTCCTAGATATTTAATGACTGATGGTGGTTCACATTTTATTCATGCTGCTTTTCGTAAACTTCTAGTTAAATATGATGTTAACCATAGGATTGCATCACCTTATCATCCTCAGTCTAGTGGTCAAGTTGAATTGAGTAATCATGAAATAAAGTTGATTTTTGAAAAGACCGTTAATAGATGTAGGAAGAATTGGTCTGAGAAGCTAGATGATGCACTTTGGGCTTATAGAACTGCTTATAAGAATCCTATGGGTATGTCTTGAGTTAGAGCACAAAGCTTATTGGGTAATTAAAGAACTTACCTATGATTTTAAACTTGTCGGTGAGAAGAGGCTATTAGACATTAGCTCACTTCATGAATGGAGCACACAAGCCTATGAAAATGCTAAGCTGTTTAAAGAAAAGGTTAAAAGATCGCATGACAAGAGGATTCAAAAACAATAATTTAATGTAGGAGACTTAGTACTCTTGTACAACTCGTGTTTCAGATTTTATGCAGGAAACTCTTCTCCAAATGGGAAGGCCTATATGTTGTTGAGGTGGTTTACTGCTCCGATGCTATAAAAATCAATAACTTTTAAGGAAAGAACCGAGAGTGGTGAATGGGCAAAGAATTAAGCATTATATTTCAGGTGCACCCTTTAATGAAGAAACTAATCTCATTCAAGTCATCACACCAGAAGAACACATCAAGGAAGTCTTTCGGAACAATCCAAAAACCTGAAAAGGGGTAGGTATGTGGTATGGTATGTAAAGCGACTCCTAAAATTCCATAAAAATAACTTCTGTCATTTTTGGTATTTCAGAAATATTACAAAAATAAAACAGAGTCGAAAGGACCCTTGGGGGGGGGGCACAAGCCAACAACCCCCTGGTGGCATGACCTGATGGCTTGTGGGTCCCTCATGAGCCCTCCGGACTCCGATTTCTTCCAAAACACGTATTCTGACCTACAAAAAAATCATTATACATACTCCCAGATGTTTTGACCACCGCATCACGATTTTTTCCTCTCTTCTTGTTTTGAGCTAATTTTTCGGGCAGATCGGAAAATATGTCATCCCAATATTCGGATGGAGAGACCTATGTATCCCACTATGTTGCTATTCTAAAGATCTTTAGGGATATTTACCCCTACCTATGGTCCACGGAGGAGGAAGAAGACACCAACTTGGAGGAAATAGAAGATGCTGGCCCGAATGCTAGTTCAGATGAAGATGAAGCTCCACTACCTCAACTTGGAGATATGCACGTGGAATTCAAGAAGTCAAGCCTCCCCAATGGAGGAAACAAACCCAATACCCAATTTATCCCTTCTCATTTTCTCCAGGAGAGCAAGGCAGCTTTATGCAAAAGGATTTTGAAGCTTGAGCAAGAGAACAACAATCTAAGGGAAGAAAATTTCATTCTCAAGCGCAAATTGGAGAAGAAGAATATTATCACAACACCACTGCCATCACCGAAGAACACTTGAGTACATGGGTATGGGCACCACCCTTGGCTAGTTCCAAGCTTGGGGGAGGTGCCCTGGTATCGTATCACCATCACTTTTTATTACCACTATCTATCTTAGTTTGATCTTTATTTTTCGTGATTTAGGAAGTTAAAATTGCAGACTTGCTTTGTTTAGAGTTTTTGCTTTTAGTTCTACCTATCCTTGTAATCGAGTGTGAGAGTTATATAATAAAGTTTGTTGGGATCGTGTGCTTCTTTCTTACTTGCACTCATCAGCTTAGCATGGCAATAAAAAGAATAGAAAAGAATGATATATCTATCTATTGAGAATTAATGACTTCACATAGAAAATAAGAAGTGTTGGAAACCAACAAACATAATGTTAGTAGTTGATATGATCTATGCAAAAGTATGGTAGAGAAGAGGAGATTTACATATAAGTATACTATCTTGAACACCTTCTATGATTGTGAGCTTATATCAAAATATTACATAATTACCAAATGTTGATGTGGGACATGGAAGAAAACATAATGATCGTGGTTGTGTACATTCGCATAGAAGTTATATGGTATAGAATCCTTTAACATGTGATGATTTCTTAGGAACTTTTGCTAGCCCAAAGATTCGCACTAAGTAGTGATACTACTTGTGCATCCATAACCATTAAAACCAGTTTCTTGCCAAGAGAGTCCACCATACCTACGTATGGATTGAATAAGATCCATCAAGTAAGTTGTCATTGCCGTACAATGCAACAAAAATTGCATCTAATCATGTAAGATGTTTCATTGTAAGGGAAAGTAATTTTGTACGATCTTATGATGGTGAAGCAATAAAATCGACGGAGTTCATAATAAAATTTGCTATCACAAGGGGCAATATGAAGTGATGTTCATTTGCATTAAGATATTGAACATATCAAACAAATAAAAGCTCGTGACGACCTCTGCTTCCCTCTGCGAAGGGCCTATCTTTTACCTTCTTACAAGTTTTATGTTTATGCAAGAGTCAATAATATTTCCCTTGTTCTTATTCTTCAAACTATTTAGTGGTAATCATTATGTGTTGAGGAAAGATTCAAACAAATATATCCAGATGAATGCAGATGATCATGTTCCATTATTGTTGACATTATCCTTGAGGTAAATAAGTGCTTCCTATGTGTCCCATGGAATCACTTGTTCCAAAAATATGCAATGTATGTTAGCAATCATAGAAGGCTACATCATAGTTGAATATGTGAACTTGGTAGAAATAAAAATCTCTTACACAGACTCTTCTCTTGATTGCAAAAGCTATGATTATCTCAAACACTAATTGCATTGCTTGTTGGTTCTCAATAAAGATTATGCTTCGTATATCTTTTGTTGTGAATAAATTGTTACTTGTTTATGAGAGGTTATATGATTGCAAAATTTCTGCTATGATGATATTCATGATTCTCTTATGTCTTTATTCTTGACAACTCTCTCTCAAATTATGTGGTCATTATTCCGGAGTTTGGCTTTCGCTTGAGGACAAGCGAGGTCTAAGCTTGGGGGAGTTGATACGTCCATTTTGCATCATGAATGCTTATTACTATTTACCTTATTCTTGTCCATCATTCCACATTATCACAAAATTCTTGTGTCTTTTCTCTCTGAATATGCAAGTTTCATCATAAGGAGTGTAATATCTGGAAACTGGAATTCTGGATCGAAAAACTGAGAAAAAGGCAGAAAAAATTACCATTCAAACAATTACCTGAAAATTCACGGAGAATATATTTGGAATATTTAAGAATTTCTAGAGAAAAAATATACCTTGTGGCTTGGCCTGATGGCTTGTGGGCCCCCTGCTGGCCCTCCGATGCCCGTCTTCTCCTATATGGTGTGTTTTACCATAGAAAAAAACACAAGTAACCTTTTGGAATGAAGCGCCACCATATCGAGGCGGAAACCTTGGTAGAGGCCCTTTTGCACTTCGGCAGTCAGATTCTGCTGGAGAAATCCCTCTCCTAGAGGGGGAGATCGAAGCCATCGTCATCACCAATGCTTCCTCCTTTGTGGGAGGACCAATATTCATCAACATATTCACCAGCGCCATCTCATCTCCAACCCTAGTTTATCTCTTGTATTCAATCTTTGCCCCAAAACCTCAGATTGGTACATGTGGGTTGCTAGTTGTGTTGATTACATCTAGTAGTTGATTGTTGTTGGATTACTTGGTGGAATACATTATGTTTAGATCCATAATCCTCATTATTATACATCTGATCTTGAACATGTTGATGATGTGTCAGTGATAACCCACAAGTATAGGGGATCACAACAGTTTTCGAGGGTAGAGTATTCAATCCAAATTTATTGATTCGACACAAGGGGAGCCAAAGAATATTCTCGAGTATTAGCAGCTGAGTTGTCAATTCAACCACACCTGAAAGACTTAATATCTGCAGCAAAGTATTCAGTAGCAAAGTAATATGGTAGTAACGGTAACGGTGGCAAAGAGATAGCAGCAGTTTGTAGTGATTGTAAGAGTAGCAATGGAAAAGTAACCTAGCGAAGATCAATATATGGATATCTCGTAGGCAATGGATCAGTGATGGATATTATGTCAGATGGCATTCATCATGCAATAGTTATAACATAGGGTGACACAGAACTAGATCCAATTCATCAATGTAATGTAGGCATGTATTCCATATATAGTCATACGTGCTTATGCATGGAAAAGAATTTGCATGACATATTTTGTGCTACCCTCCCATGGCAGCGGGGTCCTATTGGAAACTAAGGGATATTAAGGCCTCCTTTTAATAGAGAACCGAACCAAAGCATTAGCACTTAGTGAATACATGAACTCCTCAAACTACGTTAATCAGCAGAAAGAATCCGAGTGATTGTCACCCTGGGGGATGCGATCATAACTCGTAATAGGTGTCTACAACTTGCATTATAGGATCAAGAACACACATATATTCATTGAAACATAATAGGTTCAAATCTGAAATCAAGGCACTCGGGCCCTAGTGACAAGCATTAAGCATAGCAAAGTCATAGAAACATCAATCTCAGAACATAGTGGATACTAGGGATCAAACCCTAACCAAACTAACTCGATTACATGATAAATCTCATCCAACCCATCACCGTCTAGCAAGCCTATGATGATATTACTCATGAATGGTGGGGAGCATCATGGAATTGGTGACGAAGAATGGTTGGTGATGATGAAGGCGTCGATTTCCCCTCTCCGGAGCCCAAAACGGACTCCAGATCTGGTCTCCCGAGGAGGAACTAGTGATGGCGGTGGCTCTGTATTGTGAAATGCGATGAACTCTTTCTCAGATTTTTTCCTCGACAAATAGGGTTATATGGAGATGGATAGGAGGTCACAGGAGCCACGGGGGCCCCACAAGCCTGCTCGGCGCGGCCAGGGGGGTGGCCGCGGCTAGCAGGCTTGTGGCCTGCTGGTGGCCCCCCTCTGATTAATTCTTGCGCCAATTTTTTTTATTAATTCCAAAAATATTTTTCGTAAATTTTCAAGACGATCCGAGAACTTTTATTTCTGCACAAAAATAACACCAAGGCAATTCTTCTGAAAACAACGTCAGTCCGGGTTAGTTCCATTCAAATCATGCAAATTAGAGTCCAAAACAAGGCCAAAAGAGTTTGGAAAAGTGGATACGTTGGAGACGTATCAGTGAGTAGTTACTATTGTTCTTGAGGACATGGGAGAATTCTTGTTATAATTAATCTTATGAAGTTGGTATTGATAACCCACAAGTATAGGGGATCGCAACAGTTTTTGAGGGTAGAGTATTGAACCCAAATTTATTGATTCGACACAAGGGGAGCCAAAGAATATTCTCGAGTATTAGCAGATGAGTATTGAAAGAATTAATATCTGCAGGAAAGTATTCAGTAGCAAAGTAATATGGAAGTAACGGTAACAGTGGTAAAGTGATAGTAGCAGTTTGTAGTGATTATAACAGTAGCTACGGAAAAGTAACTTTGCAAAGAGCAATATATGGAAAGCTCGTAGGCAATGGATCAGTGATGGATAATTATGTCGGATGGTATTCATCATGCAATAGTTATAACATAGGGTGATAGAGAACTAGCTCCAATTCATCAATGTAATGTAGGTATGTATTCCATATATAGTCATACGTGCTTATGGAAAAGAACTTGCATGACATCTTTTGTCCTGCCCTCCCGTGGTAGCAGGGTCCTATTGGAAACTAAGGGATATTAAGGCCTCATTTTAATAGAGAACCGAACCAAAGCATTAGCACTTAGTGAATACATGAACTCCTCAAACTACGGTAATCACCGGAAAGAATCCCAGTTATTGTCACCCTAGGGGATGCACATCATAACTCGTAATTGGTGTCTACAACTTGCAAGATAGGATCAAGAACACATATATATTCATGAAAACATAATAGGTTCAGATCTGAAATCATCGCACTCGGGCCCTAGTGACAAGCATTAAGCATAGAAAAGTCATAACAACATGAATCTAAGAACATAGTGGATACTAGGGATTAAACCCTAACAAAACTAACTCGATTACATGATAAATCTCATCCAACCCATCACCGTCCAGCAAGCCTATGATGAGATTACTCACGAACGGTGGAGAGCATCATGGAATTGGTGATGAAGGATGGTTGGTGATGACTAAGGCGTCGATTTCCTCTCTCTAGAGCCCAAAACGGACACCAGATCTGGTCTCTCGAGGAAGAACAGGAGGTGGCGGAGGCTCCGTATCATGAAGCGTGATGAACTCTTCTTATTTATTTTTTCTCCCCGAATAAGAATATATAGGAGTGGAAACGAGGTCAGAGGAGCAGCAGGGGGCCCACAAGCCTACCCGATGCGCCCTAGGGGCTGGGCGTGCCCACCAGGCTTGTGGCCAGGTGGTGGCCCCCCTGCAGTTGATTCTTTGTCCAAGATTTTTCATTATTCCAGAAACAATATCCGTAAATTTTTAGGTCAATCTAAGAACTTTTATTTCTGCACAAAAAAAACACAAAGGCAATTCTGGTGAAAACAGCGTTAGAATGGGGTAGTTCCATTCAAATCATGCAAATTAGAGTCCAAAACAAGGGCAAAAGAGTTTGGAAAAGTGGATATGTTGGAGACGTATCATGTATGCGTTTGATATTTTGATTATATGTATGTTGTTACTTCTCTTAGTGGTGTCATGTGAATGTCGGCTACATGACACATCACCATGCTATGGGCCTAAGGGAAGTCATTGTGGAGTAACAAGTAGATGATGGGTTGCGAGAGTGCTATAATCTTAAACCCCAGTTTGTGCGTTGCTTTATAAGGGGCTGATTTGGATCCACATGTTTCATGCTATGGTTACATTTATGTTAATTCTACTTTCGTAGTTGCGGATGCTTGCGAGAGGGGTTAATCATAAGTAGGTTGTTAGTTCAAGTAAGAACAACACCTTAGCACCGGTCCACCAACATATCAAATTATCCAAGTAGCGAACGCGAATTCACTCAACAATATGAACATGACTAGACAGGCATTCCCATGTGTCCTCGGGAGCACTTGCTTAATATAAGAGTACTTTCAGGCATGTCCTTTGCTACAAAAAGTATTGGGCTACCTTGCTGCACCATTGTTACTATTCTTACTTGTTACTTGTTACGAATTACCTTGCTACAAAACTATCTACTATAGTTACTCACAACACTTACAGAGAACACCTTGCGGAAAACTTCTTATCATTTTGTTCTGCTCCTCATTGGGTTCGACACACTTACTTACCGAAAGGACTACAATTCATCCCCTATACTAGTGGATCATCAGCGGCCACCCCCCTAGACATGCCATGTTGGCTTGTGGTACCCTCGTGCGGCCCATGGCCTCCCCTCAAAGCTTCCATGTCACCTTTTTGTCAGAAACAATCACAAAAAAATCGTGGCAACTAGACTTTGTTTGGTATTGTAAACCCGAAAATCCAAAAACATGCAGAAAACAGGAAGTGACACTTGGCACTGGGTTAATAGGTTAGTGCTTAGAAGTAACATGAATCAGCAAGTAAATGCCCAAAAAGTATCCTAGAATGATAATATTATAGCATGGAACAATAAAAAAATATAGATACGTTGGAGACGTATCAGTGCACTAGTTCGGCGAAGAGATGGTGATACAAGTGTAGTATCGATAGGAGAAATAGGTTTTTATAATCTGAAATAATAAAAATAGAAAGGTAACAATTTATAAAAGTGAGCACAAACGGCATTTCAATGCTTGGAAACAAGGCCTAGGGTTCATACATTCACTAGTGCAATCTCTCAGCAATGCTAACATAATTGAATCATATAACCATCCCTCAATGTGCAAAAAATAATCACTCCAAAGTACCTAGATAGAAGAGAACATAAGATGATTATGTTGTAGGTAGGAAAACCACCTCAAAGTTACCCTTTTCGATCAATCTATTGAGACATCCCTATAAGTGTCACAACCATCCCTAGACTTCATACTATAATAACACCTATGTTATGCATCAATCAACCCTAATGTCACCTAGATACTCCAATGTCACCACAAGTATACATGGGTTAATTATTCGACATGCATCAAACAATTTCAAATTCATCATATCGGAAATAATTTGCTACCCATGGTGGTAGCTACACATGGCCTGAATTTTTATCTCTAACTATTTTGGTAAAATATTTTGGAATAAGAAAAATAACTCTATAACAAAATATTGTGACTTTGGACTGGCCACACAAGAAAAAAGGCACTTGTGCCAAAAAGGCAAGCAAATTTTTTGACAGAATTGAGAAAAGGCCCTTGCTACCTAATGAAAAGACACTTCTATCAAAAAGGTAATAAAAAGGACAACGAGAAAGGAGAAAATGTCCTTTCTATACAACAAAAATATAATTGTGCCAATTCCATAAGAAACCCAACACCTCATATATAAAAGAAGGCATGTATGCCAAAGAGTGTGTGCTACCACCATGCATAGAAAATTTCCTCTCTTCATCATATTCAATCCACACAACGGACTTCCAAGAGTATGCTAAGATTCTATCAGAGAAAGTAGGACAAGAACGTGTATCAACCCATATGCATAGGTTACCCCAATCTCACCACGGGAATCCCCAAATTGATTACCAAAACAAATATCAAGTGAATGAATAGAATACCCCATTGGCACCACGATTATCCACATTCAAGACATATATCAAGTGTTCTCAAATCCAAAGTATTCAATCCAACATAACAAGATCTCAAAGGGAAAGACTCAATTCACCACTTCAAGATACAGAGGACGAACACCATATGATCCAACTATATTAATAAGTCCCGCGATACATCAAGATCATGCCATGTTAATAGCATGAGAGAGAGAGAGAGAGATCACAAATAGTTACTGGTACATACCCTCAATCCCGAGGGTGAAGTACCCCCTCCTTGTCATAGAGACTGCCAAGATGATGAAGGTGGCCTCCGGTAATGATTTCCCCCTCTGGCAGAAAATGGTAAAGGGCTTCGGATGAGATTTGTTTGATGCGGAGAGTTCTGGTGGCGGAGCGTAAGTTATAGGTTAACTTTACTGGGTTTCTGAATATACATGAATTTTTGGCGATGGAATCATGTGAAGAGGTGCCAGAAGGGGGGGCACAAGGTAGGTCGGCGCGGCCACCTGCCTGGGTGTGCCCACTTGCCTTATGAGGCCCCTTTGGGTCTTCTGGTACTCCCTCAAAACTTCCCAGGACCCTTTCCTTCTAGAAAAAAGTCGTCAAAAAGTTTCGTTCAATTTTGAGAAATTTCATTTTCTGCACAAAATTAACACCACGGTAATTTTGCTGAAAACAATATTAGTCCGGGTTAGTTCTAATTAAATCATATAAAGTGCGTAAAAAACATATATAAATATTGTAAACATGGGTAAATCTGGCATGCATACTTTATAAATCATCGATACGTTGGAGACGTATCAACATCCCCAAGCTTAATTCCTACTCGTCCTCAAGTAGGTAAATGATAAAAATAATGATTTATGAAATGTGAAGTTTAATCAATGATAATTTCAATCACTTTTCTTAGCATCATAAACAACAACTCTTTCTCATTAACTTGTCATGATAAAGTAGCAATCAATTCACATGCTATTTTCAAACAATGGATTCTTTTGAAACTAAACAATCTATGTTCTTAGTCATCGAACAATTATAGTTTTACAAAGTATAAGTAAGAGCTCCACATACTCAATTATCATGCTGGTACTAAAATAATATTTTTAGAACATATAACATTCATCAAACACGGAGAAAGATAGGTGCTTAATGTCTTGCCTCGCAACACACTTACCGTAAAGATAATTGTCAATAATAATAGCTCATGATCAAATATATTTGATTGGATATATCTGTTTGGATATTTCCCTACCACATGATCCTTGCCAACTAGAGATTAAGGTTGGAATAAGAATGTGACTCAACATGAAAATTTAATATGAATGTAAATTGCATAAATGTAAATAGAATGTCCCTTCGCAGAGTGAAGCAGGGATGTGTAGAGATGCCAGCGCTCATTGCTTTGGGTGGTATGTGCCTTTCCTGTCAAGGTTATGACAAGTGATTTCAATATCTTCCATGCTAAACGCATTAATTATGGACTCCAAATGGAATTGAAATTTTACTCCCCTACCACCATTCAAACACATTCCATGGCTGGCCGAATCCACGAGTGACATCCAAACAATAAACTTTCTAGGGAGCATTTTAGTTTATTTATTTTTGTATTATGCAAGACTGGGCATCCTTTTTACTAGCCTCTCTCATGCAATTCTAAGTGAATAAACACTCATCGTGAGTTAAACACACTTAGCATGGAAGATACTGGCCGCTCTTTTGCTCCATGAGTGGTACGGGCACACAAAACATATATTTATTCGAAGGTTTTAGAGACGGCACATGCAAATTTGCTTGGAATGGCAGTGAAATACCATATATAGGTAGGTATGGTGGACTCTCATGAAAGAAACTTGGCTCGGGGATTTTGGATGCACAAGTAGTATCTTTACTTAGTACGAAGTTTTGGCTAGAAAATGGTTCTGAACAAGCACCACATGTTGGAGGATCCATAACAATATAACTTGTATGCAAATACTATTGGAAATATTCCCTAGAGGCAATGATAAAATAGTAATTATTATATTTCCTTGTTCATGATAATCGTTTATTATCCATGCTAGAATTGTATTGATCGAAAACTCAGATACATGTGTGGATACATTGACAACACCATGTCCCTAGTAGATCCACTCTCCCTCTCGTAGATGCTCATCACCATGGATAGATCTTCCGTGTGCGTAGGATTTTTTTTATTTCCCATGCAACGTTCCCCATCAGTGGCATCGTGAGCTAGGTCTATGTATAGAAGAGATCTCGAGTAGAACAAAAAGAGTTTGTGGGCGTTGATGCTTAGATTGCTTTCTTCCTTGGTCGTGTTTTGGTTCAGCGGTATTGTGGGATGAAGCAGCCCGGACCAACCTTACTCGTACACTTACGAGAGACCGGTTCCATCGACTGACATGTAACTTCATTGTACAAAGATGGTTGGCGGGTGTCTGTTTCTCCTACTTTAGTTGGATCAGATTCGACAAAGGCGGTCCTTGAGAAGGTTGAAAAGCAACTTATGTATCACCGTTGTGGTTTTGCGTAGGTGAGAATCGTTCTTGCTAGATACCTGTAGCAGCCACATAAAACTTGCAACAATAATTAGAGGACGTCTAACTTGTTATTGTAGGGTATGTTGTGATGTGATATGGCCAATTACAGGATGAGATATATGTGATGTATGAGATGATCATGTGATGTATAACATATCATGACTTGCATGTCGATGAGTACGGCAACCGGCAGGAGCCATAAGGTTGTCTTTAATTATTGTATGACCTGCATGTCAATCATTAAGTGCTATGTAATGCTTTACTTTATCGCTAAACGGTAGCAATAGTAGTATGAGCATGGTGTGCGTGACAACCCCGATGGTGACACAATGATGGAGATCATGATGCTGGAGATCATGGTGTTATGCCGGTGATGATGGAGATCATGCCGGTGCTTTCAAGATGGAGATCAAAAGCACAAGTTCATGGCCATATCATGTCACTTATGATTTGCATGTGATGTTAATCATTTTATGCACCTTGTTTTGCTTAGGACGACGGTAGCATTATAAGGTGATCCCTCACTTAAATTTCAAGATTAACTGTGTTCTCCCCGAGTGTGCACCGTTGCGAAAGTTCGTCGTGTCGAGACACCACGTGATGATCAGGTGTGATAGACTCTACGTTCACATACAACGGGTGCAAGCCAGTGTTGCACATGCGGAACACTCGGGTTAAACTTGATGAGCCTAGCATGTACAGACATGGCCTCAAAACACAAGAGATCAAAAGGTCAAACACGAGCCATATAGTATATATGATCAACATGATGATGTTCATCATATGAAACCGCCTCAACTCACGTGATGATTGGACTTGATTTGGTGAATTTGGATCATGTATCACTCGAATGACCAGAGGGATGTCAATTTTAGTGGGAGTTCTGAAGTAATTTGATTAATTGAACTCATTAACATGAACATAGTGAGTAGTGTCTTTGAAAATTATGTTGTAGCTCACGTTGTAGCTCTCTTGATTTTTTATATGTTCCTAGAGAAATAGAGTTGAAAGATGATTGTAGCAATATTGTAGACTGCGTTCGTGATCTAAGGATTGTCCTCATTGCTGCACAGAAGGCTTATGTCCTTAATGCACTGCTCGGTGCGCCACCCCCTCTAGCGTCGTCTATAGATGTTGTGAACATCTGACAGACACGTTCCGATGACTACTTGATAGTTTAGTGCGTCATGCATTACGGCTTAGAACTGAGGATCCAAAATGTTTTGAACGTCACGAAACATATGAGATGTTCTAAGAGCTGAAATTGGGATCTCGGGCTCGTGCCCGTGTTGTGAGATATGAGATCTCCAACAAGATTCTTTGCCTGCAAGATGACGGAGAATAGCTCAATCATTGAGCATGTGCTTAGATTGTCTGGGTGCTACAATCGCTTGAATCGAGTGGGAGTTGATCTTCCAAATAAGATAGTGATTGATATAGTTCTCTGAGTCACTATCACTAAGCTACTAGAACTTCATGATGAACTATAATTATGCTAGGGATGGAAATGATGATCCCTGAGCTGTTCGCGATGTTTGATACCGCGAAGGTAGAAGTCAAGAAGGAGCATCAAGTGTTGATGGTTAGTAAAACCACTAGTTTCGAGAAGGGAAAGGGCAAGGAGGGAAACTTCATGGATGGCAAGTTAGTTGCTGCTCCAGTGCAACAACCCAAAGTTGAACCCAAAACCGAGACTAAGTGCTTCTATTATGAGGAGATCGGTCGATGAAGCGGAACAACCCTAGATACTTGGTAGATAAGAAGGCTGGCAACGTCGACACAAGTATATTTTGATATACGTGTTATTGATGTGTACCTTGATTGTACTCCTGGTAGCACCTGGGTATAGGATACCAGTTCGGTTGCTAAATGTTAGTAACTCGAAATAAAAGCTACGGAATAAACGGAGACTAACTAAGTGTGAGGTGACGATGTATGTTGGAAATGTTTCCAAGGTTGATGTGATCAACATCGCACACTCTCTCTACCTTCGGGATTAGTGGCAAACCTAAATAAATGTTATTTGGTGTTTGCGTTAAGCATGAACATGATTGGATCTTGTTTATTGCAACACGGTTATTCATTTAACTTAGAGAATAATGGTTATTCTGTTTACATGAATAATACCTTCAATGGTCATGCACCCAGTGAGAATGGTTTGTTGAATCTTGATCATAGTAATACACATGTTCATAACATTGATGCCAAAAGATACAAAGTTAATAATGATAGTATCACATACTTGTGGCACCGTCGCTAAATGTCATATTGGTATATATCGCATGAAGAAACTCCATGTTGATGGATCTCTGGACTCATTCGGTTTCGATTCGGTTGAGACATGCGGACCATGCCTCTTGGGCAAGATGGCTACAGACCCCGTTTTCAGTATGATGGAGCGGGCTAGTAACTTATTGGAAATGATACGTATTGATGTATACGGTCCAATGAGTGTTGTACCATGCGATGGATATCGTTATTTTCTTACCTTCACTCATGATTTGAGTAGATATAGTGTATATTTACTTAGTGAAACACAAGTCTGAAGCATTTGAAAAGTTCAAGCAGAATCAGAGTGAAGTTTGAGATCATCGTCACGAGAAGATAAAATGTCTACGATATGATCGTGGCAGTGAATATCTGAGTTACGGGTTTGGTATACAACTTAAGACAACATGAAAGTTGTTTCACGACCCACGCCACCTGGAACACCATAGTGTGATGGTGTGTCCATACGTCGCAGTCGGGCTCTATTGGATATGGTGCGGATTATGATGTCTCTTATTGTTTTGCCACTATAGTTTTATGGTTATGCATTAGAGACAACTACATTCACTTTAAATAGGGCACCATCTAAATCCGTTGAGATGACAACGTATGAACTATGGTTTGATAGAAACCTAGGCTATCATTTCTTAATGTTTGGGGCTGTGACACTTATGTGAAAATGGTTTTCACCTAATAAGCTCAAACCCAAAGCGGACAAATGCATCTTCGTGGAATACCCCAAGAACAGTTGGGTATACCTTCTATCTCAGATCCGGGCACAAAGTGTGTGTTGCTAAAATGGGTTCTTTCTCGATAAAGAGTTTCTCTCGAAAGAATTGAGTGGGTGGAAGCTAGAACTTGATGAGGTTGTTGAACCTTTGTTCAACCAGAGAGTAGCGCAACGCAGAAAGATGTTTCTGTGGAGACTACGTCTGTTGAAGAGGAAGTTAATAATGATGATCATGAAGCTTCAGATCAAGTTACTATCAAACCACGTAGGTCGACAAGGACACGTACTGCTCCTGTTTGGTACGACAACCCTGTCTAGGAGGTCATGTTGTTGGACAACGATGAACCTACGAGCTATGGAGAAGCGATGATGGGCCTTGATTCTGACAAATGGTTAGAGGCCATGAAATCCGAGAAAGGATCCATGTATGAAAACCAAGTATAGACATTGGTAGACTTGCTCGTTGGTCGGTAGGTCGTCGAGTACGAATGCACCTTTAAGATGAAGACAGACACTGATGGTAAATGTCACCATTTACAAAGCTCGACTTGTCGCAAAGAATTTTCCAACAAGTTCAGGGAGTTGACTATGATGAGACTTTCTCACTCGTAGCGATGCTAAAGTCTATTGGAATTATGTTAGCAGTTGCTGCATTTTTCAATTATGAAATCTGGAGATGGATGTCAAAACATCGTTTCCTTAAAAGTTTAGTTGTGGAAAGGTTGTATGTGATACAACCAGAAGGTTTTGTCAGTCTTAAGGATGATAAAAGGTGTGTGAGCTCCATCAATCCTTCTATGGGCTGGAGCAAGCATCTCGGAGTTTGAATAAGCTCTTTGATGAGGTGATCAAGGTTTTTGAGTCTATACAAAGTTTATGATAAAGTTGAATTTACAATAAAGTGAGTGGGAGCACTATACAGTTTCTGATAAGCATATGTGGATGACATATTGTTGATCGGAAATGATGTAGAATTTCTGGAAAGCATAAACGGTTGTTTGAAAAGAGTTTTTCAAAGGAAGACCTGGATAAAGCTACCTAATTATTGAGCATCAAGATCTATAGAGATAGATCAAGATGCTTGATGAGACTTTCAATGAGTACATACCTTGACAAGATTTTTGAAAGAGTTCAAAATGGATCAGTCAGAGAAAGAGTTCTTGCCAAATTTGTAAGGTGTGAAGTTGAGTAAGACTCAAAGCTCAACCACGGCAGAAGAAAGAGAAAGGACGAAGGACGTCCCGTATGCTTTAGCCATAGGCTCTATATAGTATGCCATGCTGTGTACCACACCTGTGTGTGCCTTGCCATGAGTCCGTCAAGGGGTACGAGAGTGATCCAGGAGTGGATCACTGGACAATGGTTAAGATTATCCTTCGTAACTAAAAGACTAAGGAAATGTTTCTCGATTATGGAGGTGATAAAGAGTTTGTTTTAAAGAGTTACGTCTATACAAGCTTTAACGCTAATCCCGATGACTCTTAGTAGCAATCCAGATACGTATAGTGGAGCAGTCATTTGGAATAGCTCCAAGTGGAGTGTGGTAGCAATGTCTACACTATGACATAGAGATTTGAAAAGTACACACGGATCTGAATGTCACAGACACGTTGACTAAAAGACCTCTCTCACATGCAAAGCATGATCGAGCCCTAGAACTCATTAGGTGTTAGATTCATAACAATGCGAATCACATGGTGATGTGAACTAGATTATTGACTCTAGTGCAACTGGAAGACTGTTGGAAATATGCCCTAGAGGCAATGATAAAATATTAATTATTATATTTCCTTGTTCATGATAATCGTTTATTATCCATGCTAGAATTGTATTGATCGGAAACTCAGATACATGTGTGGATACATAGACAACACCATGTCCCTAGTATGCCTCTAATAGACTAGCTCGTTGATCAAAGATGGTTAAGGTTTCCTAGCCATGGACATGAGATGTCATTTGATAACGGGATCACATCATTAGGAGAAGGATGTGATGGACAAGACCCAAACTATAAACGTAGAATATGATCGTGTCAGTTTATTGCTACTATTTTCTGCGTGTCAAGTATCTGTTCCTATGACCATGAGATCATGCAACCCACTGACATCGGAGGAGTTCCTTGTGTGTATCAAACGTCGCAACTCAACTGAGTGATTATAAAGGTGCTCTACAGGTATCTCCGAGGGTGTCTGTTAGGTTGGCATGTATCAAGACTGTGATTTGTTACTCCATGTGACGGAGAGGTATCTCAGGGCCCACTCGGTAATACGACATCACAATATGCCTTGCATGCAATGTGACTAAGTGTTACCCACGGGATCTTGTATTACGGAACGAGTAAAGAGACTTTCCAGTAACGAGGTTGAACTAGGTATACAGATACCGACAATCGAATCTCGGGCAAGTAACATACCGAAGAACAAAAGGAATAGCATACGGGATTAACTGAATCCTTGACATAGAGGTTCAACCGATAAAGATCTTCGTAGAATATGTAGGAACCAATATGGGCATCCAGGTAACACTATTGGTTATTGACCGTAGAGGTTTCTCGGTCATGTCTACATAGTTCTCGAACCCGCAGGGTCTACACACTTAAGGTTTGGTGATGTTTCGGTAGTATAGAGTTATGTATGGTGGTGACCAAAGGTTGTTCGGAGTCCCTGATGAGATCCTGGATGTCACGAGGAGCTCCATAATGGTCCAGAGGTAAATATTGATATGTAGGAAGTCCTGTTTTGGTGACCGGAAAAGTTTCGGGCTCATCGGTAGTGTACTGGGAGTGCTGGCAGGGTGCCAGGGGACCATCGGGAGGGGTGTCTCGACCCAAATGACCTCATGGGCTGTGGGAGGAGTCAAACCAGCCCCTGGTGGGCTGGACTAAGCCCCCACTAAGGCCCATACGGCTTGGGGTGGGAAAACCCAAAAGGTGGAGAGGTGGAAAGTGTTTCCAAGTGGAAAGGAGGAATCCTACTCCTAATAGGATTGGAGTAGGACTCCTCAAACTCCAATTTCGACCAAACCTTGAGGGTTTGATGCTGCCTCCTCCTATATATACTAGAGGATTTAGAGGGAAGAGCTAACCCTAATTGCCACGTGCTGCCCTCTTCTTCCTCTAGATCGTTTTCTCCTCTAGATCAGTTTTCAGCGGTGCTTAGGCGAAGCCCTGCTGGAATTACTCCACCACCATCACCGCAACACCTCCGCGCTGCCGGAGAACTCATCCACCTCTCTGCGCCCTCTTGCTGGATCAAGAAGGCAGATATCGTCATCGAGCTGTACGTGTGCTGAACGCGGAGGTGTCGTCCGTTCGGCACTAGATCGGAAGAACCATGATGGGATCGCGGGATGGCTCATGATGAGATCGCGGGACGGATCATGATTGGACCGCGAAGACGTTCGACTACATCAATCGCGTATCTTAACGCTTCCGCTTAGCGAGCTACAAGGCTATGTAGATTCACTCTCCCTGTCGTAGATGCTCATCACCATGGATAGATCTTGCGTGTGCGTAGAAAATTTTTTGTTTCCTATGCAACGTTCCCCATGAAATATGCCCAAACATAATCCATTACGTTGTCTTCCATGTCCAACTTCAACTAATTTGATCAAGTTTGACAATAATTAATGGGTATTCACAATCATAAAAGATGTCCAAGATAATATATTTGTATGTGAAAGTTTTCTTCCTTAAACTAATCATTCATGAATGGCTTGTATGACCAATACATGATTGTCAAACTTCAATAGATTTTACTTTCTAAATAAAATGTGAAACTAATACTAAGCATAAAGCACATGGATTATTTCAAACATCTGATATTCAATTCATTTACAATTTACTCTCAAGATATAAGTGAAGCACAATAGTTAACATCAAACTACTCTCAAAAGATATAATTGAAGCTAAATAAGTAGTCAAACAATCAAATATCTATGAGATGACTCTCTATCAATAAATATTTTCAAATCTGTGTAATTTATTCAAATAGGAAACAAAACAAAAATACACTCCAAGAATAGTACATATCATGTGAACAAATAAAAACTTAGGCTCTAGGCTAACAGATGTTTGTTCACGAAGAGAGGTGGGATGCCTAACATGCCATCCCCAATATTAGATGCTTAAGAATTCCTGTAATATTAACTTGGGGAGCCTTGGAAATACCCAAGCTTGAGATTTTGTGTCTCGTTAATTCCTCTCACATCACGCTTTCCTAAATCTTAAAAGCTTCATCCACACTAAACTTGACAAGAACTCGTGAGATAGGTTAATGCACATAAAAATAAATAAAACCTTATATAGTGCCAAGAAAAATTGCTTGATAATTTTCAAACATTATCTACTGTTTACTATTATAGGACAAGTAGACAAGAGAAGTATCACATAAATCTGTCTAAACAAGACAATATGTAGCAGGTAATTCAAAAGGTATTCTTATATAACACAAAAAATCATAAAATTTATGAAATAATAAATAATTTTTATGGAGGTACTGTATAATTTTTTTAGAAACCACATTCCATTAAAAACCAGAATCAAACACAATAGCAAAAGTTTCTATTTTTATACAACACATATCAATAATGCAATTCAAGCATCCTAAAGGCAAATCTTGGAACTTATTATTAAAAACATGATTATAAATTACATCTAATAGAGAACAACAAAATAAAGTGACGCTCCAAGCAAAACACATATTATGTCACAAATAAAAATATAGCTCCAAGTAAGATATACCAATACTGTTGATGATGAAAGAGGGGATGCCTTCCGGGGCATCCCGAAGCTTAAACGCTTGAGTCTTCCTTGAATATTTCCTTGGGGTGCCCTGGGGACCCCAAGCTTAGGGTATTTCCACTGCTTATTCTCCTTGTATCGTTGTCTGACCCAAAACATGAAAACTTCAATCACACAAAACTCAATGGAACTTCATGAGATGGGTTACTATAATAAATATAGATCATTCACTTAGGTACTTTCAGGAAAACATTCATAATTCTTCTCACATGATACCTACTATATTCTACCATTCGTATAATTTATATCACTCAATATAAGCTATGGGAACACTAAAACTAGCAAACTATGCATGCAGAACATAATTTGTCAAGAACACAACAGTCTGTAAAGATCTGAATAAAAATAATACTTTACTCACTCTAAAATTCTGAAACATTAGGAGAGCACAGAAAAGTTGCATAGAACCAGTAAAATCACAGAGAAATTCTGTAGTGGATGCAAACATTTGTGTTTTTGCACAGAGTCAAATCAACAAGTATCCACACTATCCCAAAGTCTTTACTTGGCACATTATTGAAATAAAAGGCACAAAACATGATCGCTACCGAATCTTAATCATGTGAATACACAAAAACATTAAGGATAAATATTGGGTTGTTTCCCAACAAGCACTTTTCTTTAATACCTTTTAGCTAGCCATGATGATTTCAATGATGCTCACATAAAAGTAATGAATTGAAACACAATGGGATCATCATCAGGCAATGCCAAGCTCTTTTAAGTTTAACACACTTCCTATGCATAAGAATTTTGTGAGAAACAATTTATGGGATCAAGAATCAACTAGCATAGGAGGGGAAAACAAGTATAACTTTGAAACTTTCGACGCACAAAGAGGAAACTTGACAATGTTGCAATATATGCAAGCATATGTTATGCTGATTATGCTAATTATATTGTTGCTAAGTATATTCCACCGAGATTCACCTATCAACAAAAGAAAAAAATTCTTCTACGATTTGCAACACTACTTTTGGGATGACCCACATCTTTATAAAGGAGTATACCGTGGCTTGAGACTGCATCAGTATTTCCCCAGAGAGTAAGGGATAATGCATTAAAGCGATGGTAAGTATTTCCCTCAGTTATGAATATAAGGTATCAAGCCGTAGAGGAAGATCAAGCACCGACGTAAACAACACCTGCACACAAATAACAAATACTTGCAACCCGACGTGAAAGAGAGGTTGTCAAGCTCTGAACGATAAAATATAAATTAGGTTGTGATAGTTTTGGCAAATATCTCACAAAAACACAAAATAAAATAGGTAAACAAAAAGTGCGGCAAGGTATTTTTGGATTTTTTTGATTAATAGACCTAAAAACAAAATGGAAAAAATAGTATATCGGAAAGCAATATGTTGGAAAAGTAGACCCGTGGGCCGTAGGTTTCACTAGTGGCTTCTTTCATGAGTATAGCACACGGTGGCTGAACAAATTACTGTTGGGCAAGTGATAGAAGATCAAATTATCATAACGATATCCAGGAAATGATCATTATATAGGCATCACATTCAAGATAAGTAGACAAAAAATATTATGCATCCGCTTCTATTACTCCACACATCGACCTCTATACAGCATGGATCTAGCGTATTAAGTTCACGGAAAAATGGAGTAATGCAATAAAAACGGTGACATGATGTAGACAAGATCTATTCATGTAGGAATAGACCCCATCTTGTTATCCTTAATGGCAACAATACATGCGTGCCTCGCTGCCCCTTTTGTCACCGGGAAAGAACACCGCAAGATCAAACCCATCACAAAGCACCTCTTCCCATGATAAGAAAAATCGATCTAGTTGACCTAACTAAACCAAAGATTCGAAGAAGAAATATGAGGCCATAAGTAATCATGAAAATAAGAGATCAAAGAAGACTCAAATCATATTCTTGGATAGAAACTGATCATGAACTCAAAATTCATCGGATCCCAACAAACACATCACAAAAGTCATTACTTTAAATAGATCTCCAATAGACCTTTGTATTGAGAACCAAAAGAGAGAGGAATCCATCTAGCTACTGCCTACCACTACTAGGGAAAACCTTATACACAGAACCTTAGGAGTAGTGCTGGATAAAAAGCGATGCTACTGCTACATAGCAGCAGTGCGCATCAAGAAACGATGCTACTGCTAACTACTTAAAGCAATGCTACTGATACATAACAGCAGCACGCATCAAGAAACGACGCTACTGCTAACTACTTAAAACGCGCTACTGTCATTAACAAACGTGCTACTAATAATATTGCCCCACTGTTGCCGCCAGGCTAGGTTTAGAGTAGTGCCCCCCCAGGAGCGTGCTATAGCTATGCCAGGTAGCAATAGCGCTCGTTCCTAAAACACGCTACTGCTATCTTGATATAACCCCTGCTCGGGCTTCCTCCTCCAATTATTTGGTCCATCCATTCCCCAATTCCTCCACCAGCACCCGTCCGTCGCCGCCCTCTCCTCCACCACCGCCGTCGCCCTCCGTCACCTGCCCATGCCACCGTCCATTGCCACTCTCCATCGTCGCCCTTCGTCGTCACCCGGTCCTCCACCCTCACCCGTCCGTCACTGCCCGCGTGCCCTCCATCTCCCCCGAGCTCCACCTCGCCGCCGACATCACCCCGAGCTCCACCTCGCCGCCGACGTCTCCCCTAGCCCCTTGTAAGTCCTCTGCCCCTCCTTATCTCTCTCTCTGTCTCTCTAGGACAGATTAGGACAAATTAGGATGAATCAGTAAACTTGGTGTCTTGTTGATGTCATTGATGTCGATGATGATGCATTCTGAATATAGAGGATGTCTTGGTTGTCATGTTTGCAATGTACCTCCGAGTGGCCTATACTTTGCCGGAATGTTGATTCGTTTCCGTTTCGGCAAATTTCAGGCGCTCGATATGTCCTGTTTTAAGGAAAGGTCATGCCGATTTTTTTTCATGAATTTTAGCATGACTTGTGCTACAATGTAGGACATATCGAGTGCTTCTGATTTGCACAACAGGAATTCAATGATATTCCGGTAAAACATAGGACATTTTTTCTATGTCATTGCTCGATATATGGAACGGGTTGACTTTAGGTCTGCTAAGTGTTTATTAATTTTGTTTTCATAATTAAGCATTTGTTCTTGACATCGATGATGCCTGGCCCGCATCCTCGTCATCGATTCGGTGGAGGAGGCCTGCTTGATTATAGGGGCCATGTCTGGGACTGGGCTCCGCTAGGCAGGTACTGGGAGGTCCTACCTTCCGGGGCGCGCAACTTGGTGAGGAGGCAGCCCGTAGTCGACCCGAAGGTTATTTGGTGGCGGTCGCGTGGGACACTGTCGATGCAAAGGGAGCCAGCCCCCGCGGAGGTGATACATCGCCGTGTTAGGGAGGAGGACGAGCACGTCCGACGCTATATGGCTGCGTTGGACGCCAGGTTTTCCAGTAGTATCATACATATAACATCACTAATACCCGAGCTATGATCCTGTGATGGTTCCTTCTCTTTGGGTGTCCACCGCCCGCGCCGATACTCGTCGTTTGCTATGGTTCTAATTGTATTAGTGATGTTATATGTATGATACTATTCGATGATGTACGGACGCAAGAGATGATTTAGTTTTGCTTATTGAATGCATGCTAATTTGAATACTAATTTGTTTTATGATTTAGTTTTGCTTATTGAATGCATGTCTGTTTCAACTATGAACATAGGAAATGTCTTGTGCTACAATGTAGGACATATCGAGTGCTTGTGATTTGCCAGTAATTCCGACAAAACATAGGGCATTTTTTCCATGTCATTGCTCAATATATGGAACGGGTTGACTTTACGTCTGTTTCAGCTGCTTGTGTGTCTTTCAGTGAGGGAGAGTGTCCACCATATATATATATATATATATATATATATATATATATATATGAGAGAGAGAGGAAGAATCCCGACTGTTGTCGTGGGGGTCGCTTCTCCTTCGTTCCCGTGTGCAACACATTTTGGTGTAATGCACTCGGGGATGAATGGAGGAGCCACCATCACCGACGGTCGCAATATCATAAGGAGTGCCCACCACATACGTGAGATGAGAGTTTAGGAAGGAAAGACTTGACAGACCTAAAGTCAACCTGTTGCATATTGAGTAATAGTGATCTGTGTGTTGATCGGTTTTCTCGTAGTTTCCTTTGATCGATTTTAAATGTTTCAACTATGAACATAGGAAATGTCTGACGACAAAAGCGAATTTTCTATGTGCAAATACGGCAAAGACGAGCGCGGCCTGTGTGACAAGCCTTACCTAGTTGATGGTAGGCGCTTCAGCATCATGCTGGATGACACCTTCGAAGTGGATACAGTAAGTCACAACGACAAGTATTTTTTCGTAATTAAGCATGACTTCTGCTTCTTTTGCTTCAACTTATAATTTTAATTTTTTACTATTATACTAGTGTATCCCCTTCCATGCAAGAATTTATGTCTCGGATAAAATTGGTTTCAATACTAAAAAAAGTATGGAGGTAAAGAGTGTTCACTTGAGGATCGAGCATGGTTATACTTTTGCTGTAAATTGTACAATGGAGACACCTACTCCTATTTTGAATGCAAAAGTTGGAGAGCACTATGCAAGGCTTATGCATTTGAGCCTAATATGCTTATCACCTTTGATATTCCTCTGGAAGATGAAATTGAAGGTAATATCGACACCTGGGTCGATGTGCAGACGCCTCTAGTTCTACCATTATGTGAGTTTCTCAACCATATTTATTAAGTAAATTATATTGTTTATTTAAAAATATTTGCCAACTTATTTCCATTGAAAGCTTATTTTCATTCTTCAAAAAATGTATGGAAGATGGTAGACATAACCTACTACTACAATGATTAAGCAGCATTGACTTATAAGGAGAAAGATCATCTTATTGCATTTCTTAATGATCCTGAGAATTACAATAGCTATTATAAAACTCCTCCACATTATGGTCAATACGTGCCACTAGTGTACGTGGTGAACTACGGTAACATCCATGGAGATTACATGGTAAGATTTTCTACTATTACGACATCCCTGCATCTTTTGCATAAATTCTTCTAAAACTAAACTACATTGCTAACTACAAAGTTATTACTATGTTTTTCAACACAAAATCCCAAAGGATTGTGTGCCTTCTTTGATGTTTCCGAGAGGTCACGTTGATGTTATGAGCTTATGGCTAGCATGTCCAGGTCAGCCTACGCATCACTCCTATCCATACGAGATTTCTAAAACCGATGAAGACATGACAATAAAAGATTGGAAAAAAAGTATGGTCAATCATAGAGAGCTACTTGGAAGCAACATTGTGCGTAGGCCAAGAATTGGAGATAGGATGATCTCCATTCTCCATAATGGAGAGTCAGGGCCTATCTTGTTTTATGATATTGTACCTCAAAGAGGGTAGAGTAGGTCATATGAGAGAGGAGTAGGTCCTAGGTACAGTGTGTTATTATGTGCTACAATGTGTTAGAGTTGATGATGATGATGAGGAGGAGTTTTGATTATGCCTAGTGACCAACTTGTTATATGATGTCTCATTTATGAAAATGATGATTAAATAGTATTGGTGGTAATGACTATGATGATTATTAGCTATAGTGTTGTTGGTGATGATATGATGCAAGAGTTTTTATATTAATATGATGATGATGTTGATCATGATTATCATGATGATTTGTTATATCATTGGGGGAAGGAAAGCGGATTTGATTCATGTGGATGGATCAAAAGTGACCAAAAGTTGAATTAGTAGGATCATCGTCCTACTAATTCAACTTTTCATCACTTCTGATTCATTTGGATGAATAAAATACATGTTTGTTCCTCACAATGATATAATAATTCATCATGAACATAATGATATAACAACCTCTTAATTGGTACTGTATCAAAATTTGTATAACGACGTACAAATACACTAAAAATTAAAAATAATGAAAACAGATTACTAGTAGCGCGGGTTTGCAAGAACGCTACTAATAATTGTCTTATTAGTAGCGCTTGTATGATACGTGCTACAACTATATGTCTTAGCACTAGTGCATCTTACATGCGTTGCTGGTAAGTAATAGCTGTAGCACCTTACTAGTAGCGCGGTAACCCACGCTACTAGTAGGCACTAAACCTGTGCTACTACTAGGCTTTTCCCTAGTAGTGTACGGACCTGTAGGTCTATGGTGTACTTCTCATGCATCATCGGAGAGGCACCCATGAAGACGATGCACCCCTCCGTGATGGTATTAGATTGGATCTCAAGGTTCTGGAACTTGCGGCAGCTGGAATTGTGTTTTGTCGACTCCCCTAGGGTTTACGAATATTTGAGTATTTATAGAGGCGATAGTAGGTGGAGGGGAGTCCCGAGGTGGGCACCACCCACCATGCCGCACCAGGGGCCTCTGGTGCGCCCTGGTTGGTGTTCCACACCTTGGCCTTCCTCTCTGGCCCTTCTCTGGCCCATGTGGTGTCTTCTACCCCGAAAAATTCTCTAAAAAGTTTCACGGTATTTGGGCTTCGTGTGGTACTTATTTTCTATGAAGTAAAAAATAACAAGATAAAACAACAACTGTCACTTTGGCACTATGTCAATAGGTTAGTCCCAAAAACTGCTATAAAGTTGCAATAAAATGATTATAAAACATCCAAGATTGATAATATAACAGCATGGAACAAGCAAAAATTGTAGATATGTTGGATGCGTATAAGAGTAGATGGTGTTATTAGACGTTGTGTACCCGAGCATGACCAAGAACAGATTCTAAGGGAGTGCCACTCTGAGGCTTACGGAGGACACCATGATGGTGACAGAACTTCACACACGGTATTACAATAAGGGTTTTATTGGCCTACTCTTTTCAAAGATGCTCGTAAGTATGTCCTTTCATGTGATGAATGTCAAAGAGTTGGTAACCTTGGTATATGTTAGGAATGAATTATTGACTTTCTATTGAACCATTTGATGCTTGGGGCTTTGATTTATGGGACCTTTTCCTTCCTCTGATGGGAAACAAGCACAACTTCAAAACTACACATAGGGAGGAAACTTGATATTATTGCAATTCGTCCTACTAGCATATGTTCCTCCCTCATAATAATTTTGAGTAGCATCATGAAGGAATTCAACAATATAACTATCACATGCAGCATTCTTTTCATGGTCTACAAGCGAATAAAATTTATCACTCTCTACATAAGCAAACTTGCTCTCATTCATAACAGTGAGAGCAAACTCAACGAAATAACTATCATGATGTACTTGATTAGCATAACCACTTTGAATATTAAAATCATGATGAGAAGTTTATTGGTTTTCATTGCTCCTTATAAAATACATGTCATTACAATAATCATCATACATAGGAGGCATCTATCATCATAATAGTTTTGCCAATCAAAACTTGGGGCATTAAAAATATCATCTCCATCATACATAGCATCCCCAAGCTTGTGGCTTTGCATATCATTAGCATCATGGATATTCAGAAAATTTATTCTAACAATATTCCTATCATGCTCATCTTTCAAGTAATTATGATCAAGTATTTTCATAAATTCTTCCTCTACCAATTGAGCACAATTTTCCAAACCATCCTTTTTACGAAAGACATTAAAGAGACGAAACAATTGATGCAACCTAAACTCCATTTTTTGCGGTTTGATTTTATAAAACCAAAGTAGTGATAAAACAAGAAACTAAAAGATTTTATTGCAAGATCTAAAGATATACCTTGAAGCATCCACGTCCCCAGGAAAGGCGCTAGAAAAGAGCTTGACGTCTACTACACAACTTTATTCTTGTTGACTCGTGTTGGGCCTCCAAGCGTAGAGTTTTGTAGGACAATATTTTTTTTCCCTCAAGTGGATGACCTAAGGTTTATCATTACGTGGGAGGTGTAGGATGAAGATGGTCTGCAATCAAATACAAGAAATCTCTTGTGTCCACAATGAACCCAATACAATGGCAAATTGTATAGGTGCACTAGTTCAGCGGAGAGATGGTGATACAAGTGTAGTAATAATAGTACATATTGATTTTTGTAATCTGAAAATAGAAAAATAGCAAGGTAGCAAGTGACAAAATGGATCACAAAAGGTATTGCAATGCTTGAAAATAAGGCCTACGGTCTGCTCTTTTGCTAGTGCAATCTCTCAACGAGGCTAATATAATTGGATCACATAACCATCCCTAAACGTGCAACGAATAATCGCTCCAAATTTCTTATCTAGAGGAGAGCATAAGAAGAAATTCTTGGTAGGGTACGAAACCATCTTAAAGTTATCCTTTTCGGTCGATCTATCAAAGAGTTCGTACTAAAATAAGCAAGTTATCCTTTCCGATTGATCTATCCAAGAGTTCGTACTAAAATAACCAAGTTATTCTTTCCTAAGCATCAACCAACTCTAATGTCACCTAGATACTTCAATGTCACCACAAGTATCCATGAGTTTATTATACGATGCGCATCAAACAATTTCATATTCCTAATACTCAATCCAACACAAAGAACCTCAAAGAGCGCCCCAAGATTTCTACCAGAGAAGCTAGGACAAGAACGTGTGTCAACCCCTATGAATAGATTAACCCATTGTCACCTCGGGAATCCATAAGTTGAGTACCAAGACATAGATCAAGTGATTCACTTGAATACCCCAATGTCACTACGGGTATCCGCATGCAAGACATATATCAAGTGTTCTCAAATCCAGTATTCAATCTAACATAACAAAATCTCAAAAGGAAAACTTAATTCATCATAACAAGATAGGGAAGGGAAAAGACCATGTGATACAACTATATTAACAAATCCCATGATACATCAAGATCGTGCAATCTCAAGAACGCAAGAGAGAGAGAGATTGAACACATAGCTACTGGTACAAACCATCATCCCCGAGGGTGGACTACTCCCTCCTCTTCGTGGACTCCGCCGACATGATTAATATGGCCACCGGAGATAATCTATCATCTCCGGCAGGGTACTGTTTTATCTGTAGATTGTTTTTTCGTCGATACAGAGGCGTTGCAGTGGCGGAACAAGGAGTCTAGGGTTATTTCTGATGGTTTCTAGATTTATAGGAATTTTTGGCATTTGTTTCACGCGGAGATGGGCCACGAGTTGAGCACCCTCTACTAGGGCATGGTTTGGGGGCCCGGCGTGCCCTGGTGGAGGGTGGCCA
Source organism: Hordeum marinum (assembly GCA_022496015.1). Lineage (NCBI taxonomy): Eukaryota > Viridiplantae > Streptophyta > Magnoliopsida > Poales > Poaceae > Hordeum > Hordeum marinum. The sequence goes on from CM039678.1 coordinate 47,261,197, forward strand.
CCTCTTGATTCCTCTGGCCCTCCCACGAAGCATCGAATGCCTCTTTTCTTCCAAAAAATCATCATTAAGTTTCGGGCGATTGCGTGAACTTCCATTTTCTGCAAAAAAATAACACGATAGTGGGGATGAAGTATTTATTGGCGGGCTCTCTCGAGCGCACACCAGTGTAAAAGGAATAAGTAGTGGCGGGCACGGCGGATGCCTCGTCACTATTAAAATACACCAATGGCAGGCGAGTGCTATCACTCGCAACTTCAGAGGCTCTACAAGTGGAGGATGCCCTCCCGCCACCGATAACATAATAGAAGTGGCAGGAGGTTAGTGGAGGGAGGCCTCGAGAGCCTTGCCCGTCACTACTGGCCATTTCCCACCCGTCACTACTGGCCATTTCCCACCCCCACTACAAGGCAATCCTGCAGTAGTGTAGTGACATATAGTTTCTTTCTAGAGGTAACTTTAAATCCTAGAGAAATCAAAATTGCTAAAAAAATCCGGAAAACTACACTAACCATGTAGGTGAACCTGATGGTTACGACCCACAACAACAATGTTAGCAGAAGAAATGGAATAGTAAACACCATACACCAAAACCATGATGAAACATTAAAAGCTTTTATCTCCGCACAGGCTGAGTATAGTAGTTATTTTAATGAGATCTTAAAATCACACAACTCATGCCTTATCAAAATAATAAATAAACATGAAAATCTGACATATTAGTTGGAAGGATTACATGAACGGACACGTAATTTTGAGGCTCAAGATTCAACTTTTCACTAGGGGAATCCTAGCAATGTGTTACATATTCGTAGGTTGGAGTGCACGACATCCTTATAGAAAAGTTTGTCTTGTGGGAGCACAACGTACACCCTATGAAAGTAGACTCGAGACTGGTACGCGACGCACGAAACAGTGAGAGTGTCGGCACTTCTGGAGTGCCACGAGTACCAACTAGTCTTGTCCTTTAAGGCCCCTCAGACTTCAGTCCCTACTTTCTTTTCATCTCTTGAAGGATCTTGGAAGGGGAGAGTGACCATCCTACCGAGTTTATTAAAGTGGGAGTGAGTGATCTTACATGCCCATTGGGGCCCATAGCCCGGCTCTTTGACAAATTGACCAAGGCTACCCTTGTAGTACCGTCCTTTGGCCCATGTGCTCCAAGTTGGGCAAAACGGTGGGTTGAAGACCATCAATGGGAGATGCGCTAGTCAAGTGGTTTTGCATGCATGCTTGAATTAATGCCAAATGCTAATTTGCTCTATTTCCACCAAGGGGAATGAGACAGATTGGATTCTCTTTGCAAACTAAATGTTGACGTGGCACGAAGTTGATGTGGACAATATGCATGTTATGAGTATTGGTATTTGTGGGTATCAACTTCTTAAGAATGTAAGATTACTTGAAGACATTGGACCATGAAAAGTGATAGTTAATTTATTTGCACATTCTGATGTAACTTGCTTGTTATTAATTATAGACTGTTGCTTTGGATCTTTTTTATCTTTGGTTCACAAACACACTTACACCCTTTGATCAAGATTATGCTAGGTAGCATTCCACGTCAATAATTATATTTGTTGAAGCATCTACCTACTCGAGGAAGAGTAGGGATTAATATTGGGTGTCCTCATACGTCCCAAATGTATCTACAATTTTTAATTATTTCATTATATTATAATATTGCTTTTGAATACCTTTTATGGCAAAATAAATTATTTTCTGGACTAACCTACTAATTCAGTGCACAAAACGAGTTGTTGTTTTCTACATGTTTTTTACTTTTCAGAAAATCCATATTTGCGTAATTCAAAAAACCCAGAGGATTTAATATGAGAATTTTTCCAAGACATTAGGAGTCTATAAAGTGTGAGAAGCTAGAGTGGGGAAAACCAAGGGCCCCATGTGGCCTGGTGGCATGCCTAGGGACACTCGCGTGGCATGGCCACTTCTACTTGTGAGTTGTGTTGGGGTTTTCCCCAAACAGGAATGGTGAAGCAATATAGTAGTGATAAGTATTTCCCTCAGTGAGAACCAAGGTTCTCGAACGACCATGAGAATCAAGGAAAAACTCTCGTTTTCAGCACCTACACATAGAAAACTAAACACTTGCATCCAACGCACCCAAGAGGGTTGTCAATCCCCTTAAACACCTTACTTGCGAGGATTAGTTCTCATAGAGATAGATATATAAAAATAAAAAAATAAAAATAAAGTAAATAATTGCAGGAAAGAATTTTGGTTTTTATCAATATTATTAAATAGTCTCGGGGTCATATTTTTCACTAGAGGCGTTTCTCTCAAACGCATAACATACAGTTGATAGACAAATTATTGTTGGGAAATTGATAGAAAAGTGCATAGTTATGATGTTATTCATGGGAATGATCATGTATATAGGCATCACGTCTATGACAAGTAGACCAAAACGATCCTTCATGTAGTACCATTACTCCACCAATCGATCGACTCCTGCCTACATCTATGGTATTAAGTTCATGAAAAACCGAGTAACACATCAAGAAAGATGACATGATGTAGACAAAGTAAGACAAGCATTACGTTTAGAACCCCATCGTTTGATCCTTAATGGAAACTATAAAATATGTTTCTTGTCCCTTTCTGTCACTGGGAGATAGAGCACCGCAAGATTGAACGCACTAGAATGCCCTCCTTCCGCTAAAGATAAATCAATCTAGTCGGCCAAACCAAACGGATAGATCGGATAGAATTACAAAGTTCAGAAAAGACTCAATTACTTGTAATGAATAATATAATAATAAACCAAAAATTCATCGGATCCTAACAAACACACCGCAAAAGAAGATTACATCGAATAGATCTTCGTGAGAATCACGAAGAACATGGTATTGAAGATCAAAGAGAGAGAAGAAGCCATCTAACTACTAGCTATGGACCCGTAGGTCTGTGGTGAACTACTCACACATCATTATCGAGGCATCAAGTTTAATATAGACTGCCTCTGTGATCGATCCCCACTTGTAGAGTGCCGAAAAAGGTCACCGAATGGGATCACGGAAGAACAGTGGCTTGCGGCCGTGCAAAAAGTGTTTTTGGTGTATCTCTATTGATTCTAGGGTATATGTGAATATATAGAAGTGAAATTAGGTCAGGAGGAGTTGCGAGGGGCCCACGAGCTCACGGGGCGCGTCCTACCCCTAGGGCGCGCCCTGTGTGTTTGTGGCCCTCTTGTAGATCTTCTGGACACCTCCCGAAGCTTATAGGGTCTATATTTGTCCAAAAATAACCCCCCCTAAAGTTTCATCCAATTTGGACTCCGTTTGGTATTGATTTTTTAAAAAGTCCAAAATGAAGCAAAAAAACAGGAACTGACACTCAGCGCTGGGTTAATTGGTTGGTCCCAAAAATTGATATATAATCGCATATAATTGCATATAAATTATCCAAGATTGATAATATAATAGCATGAAACAATAAAAATTATATATACGTTGGAGACGTATCAGCCACGTGGGCCCCCCTTGGCACTGCCTTACGCCTATTCTTCACCTATAAATCCCATAAATCGAGAAAACCTTGGTACCATTATTTCCTAAATTTTCCTGCTACCCCAAGTTTCCTTTTTTAAGAGATAAAAACTGGAGGCGTGTTTTGACATGTTGGTGGAGGGGGAATACATCATCGGAGCCATCTTCATCAAACTTGTTGCCTCCATGCTCATGTGTGACTAGTTTCCTTATGAACTTAGGGTCAATAGCGGTAGCTATATGGCATCCTCTCTCCCTTGTGACTCACAAAATTCTCACTAGTTGCCTCACCTGATCGGGATCAATATGATGTAATCGATGGTTGTGTTTGTTTGGATATGATGAATTATCACTTTATAATCAGATTATCTATTGAATTATATTTAAACTTTCGGTTTTTCTCTATTGTACAATTAAGTAGATATGTATGTTTTCTGATCTATTTACTGTCTCTGGCCAAGATTGTTAACGAGTTCTACAAAGGAAGTGATGTATAGTAGTGGGTTCAATCTTGTGGTGCTTCATCCCAGTGACGAAAGTGGAATAAACATGTATTGTATTTTTTCCACTAAGGATACATGTTGGTTTCTTTATCACATTTAGATCGTAGATTTACTTTCTACATTATGTCCATATGCTTATTGCAATTCTCTATTTATCATGAATGTAACACTTCGAGATGCATGCTAGATAGCGGTCTTGGGGTGGAGTATTAGTTGTAGATGTAGTTAGATAATGGTCTACATATCACTGACATAATGCCCATATAATATTATAACATGACTATCGATAGTCATAAATAAAATATTACTCTTTAATCGCTGCCCAACTATAATTTGTTCACCACACCACACTTATATGTTGGGAGAGATGCATATGGCCCTAGTGTCTACATTCCATTACCTGAAACATCTACAAAAATATTATTATTGGTTGCACAATTTATTTTATTTTATCTAGCTATAAATTTTGACCATAGCGTGCAATTTACCCTAGTAACCAGCAGGACAAGGAGCTTGACAACCCTTTCGAAATATTGGGACAAGAGGGCGTTGTGTTTTGTGTGCAAGTGATATGTCTCCGTTGTATCTATAATTTTTGATGGTTTAATGCCAATATTATCCAACTTTTACATACTTTTGGCCACAATTTATATGATTTATTGAACTAACCTATTGATCCAGTGCCTAGTGTCATTTCCTGTTTTTTGTGTGTGTTTTGTTTCGTAGAAAATCCATATCAAAGGAAGTCCAAATATTATAAAATTTATGGAGATTTCTTTTGGAATATTTCTGAAATTTGAGAAGTGGAATCAACACAAATGGAGGTCCACAGAGAGCACGGTCCACCAAGGCGCGGGTCAAGGCCCAAGCACAGCCTGGTGGACCATGCTCACACTACTAGGGAAAACCCTAGTAGTAGCGCTCGAAATATGCATAGTAGTAGCAGTGGGTCCAGTGCTACTGCTATCGCGCTACATCTAAGTTTTAGCAGTAGCGTTGGCCTGGCAAGTGCTACTACTATGTGCTGTTAACAATAGCGCTTGCCTGGAAAGCGCTACTGCTAACTATCTGTAGCGCTTGGACGAACGAAGCACTGTTGCTAATCCATCGCTGCTATTAGATGATTTCCAGCGCTACTGCTAGTATTCCTGCTTTCGCAGATTTACACCCTATATGTATTTGTGATGTATTTATACAGTATCTATACAATAGTTTCACCATATCATCATAATACATCCTTGTCATATAAGAACTACTCATCATCATCATTTTCGTCAATGAGACATCATATAACAAGTTGGTCACTAGTCATAATTACAACTCCTCCTCATCATCATCATCAACTCTAACACATTTTAGCACATACTAACACATTGTACCTAGGACCTAGTCCTCTCTCATAGGACCTACTCTACCCTCTCTTAGGTACAATATCATAAAACAAGATAGACCCTGACTCTCCATTATGGAGAATGGAGATCATCCTGTCTCCCATTCCTGGTGTACGCACAATGTTGCTTCCAAGTAGCTCTCTACGATTGACCATACATTTTTTCCAATCTTTGATTGTCATGACTCCATCGGTTTTAGAAATCTGGTATGGACAAGAGTGATGCGTAGGCTGACCTGGCCGTGGTGACCCTAAGCTCGTAACAACAACGCGACCTCTCGGAAACATCAGATGAAGCACACAATCGTTTGGGATTTTCTGTTGAAAAACATAGTAATAACTTTGTAGTTAGCAATGTAGTTTATTTTTAAAAGAATTTGTGCAAAAGATGCACGGATGTCGTAATAGTAGAATTAAAATCTTACCATGCAATCTCCATGGATGTTACCGTAGTTCACCACATGCACTAGTGGCACGTATTGACCATAATGTGCAGGAGTTTGATAATAGCTATTGTCATTCTTAAGATGACTAAGAAATGCGGTAAGATGATCTTCCTCATTATAAGTTAATTCTGCTTCATCACTGTAGTAGTAGGTTCTGTCTACCATCTTCCGTACATTTTTTGAAGAATGAAAATAAGCTGTCAATGCAAATAAGTTGTCAACTATTTTTAAATAAACACTATAAATTACTTAATAAATATGGTTGCGAAACTCACATAATGGTAGAACTGGAGGCGTCTACACATCGACCCAGATGTCGATATTACCTTCAATTTCATGTTCCAGGCGAATATCATAGATGATAAGCATATTAGGCTCAAATGCATAAGCCTTGTATAGTGCTTGCCAAGTTTTGCATTCAAAATAGCAATAGGTGTGTGCATGGTACAATTTTACCGCAAAAGTAAAACCATGCTCGGTCCTCAAGTGAACTATCTTTACCTCCATATCTTTTTTAGTATTGAAACCAATCTTATCCAAGACAACAATTCTTGCATGGCAGGGGATACGCTAGTAGAATAGTAAAAATTAAAATTATAAGTTGAAGCAAAAGAAGCAGAAGTCATGCTTAATTACGAAAAAACACTTGTCATTGTGACTTACTGTATCCACTTCGAAGGTCTCATCCAACATGATGCTGAAGTGCCTACCATCAACTAGGAAAGTCTTGTCACACAGGCTGCGCTCGTCTTCGTAGTACTCGCACATAGCGAATTCTCTTTCGTTGTCAGTCATTTCCTATGTTGATTGTTGAAACATTTAAAATCGATCGAAGGAAACTACGAGAAAACAGATCAACACACGGATCACTATTACTCAATATGCAACGGGTTGACTTTAGGTTTGTCCAGTCTTTCCTTCCTAAACTCTCATCTCACGTATATGGTGGGCACTCCCTCTGATATTGTGACAGTCGGTGATGGTGGCTCCTCCATTCGTCCCAGAGTGCATTACACCAAAATGTCTAGCACACTGGAACAAAGGAGAAGCGACCCCCACGACAACAGTCGACATTCTTCTTCTCTCATATATGGTAGAGACTCTCCCTCACTGATTTTTTGACTCTCATGTATGGAGCCCTGACAGACTTATAGTCAACTCAAAATGTCGTTTAATTGTCTTTCTAGCAAATCTGGGTCACTCGATATTTCCTACATATTCTAGCACAAGTCATGCTAAAATTCATGGAAAAATCTGGCATGTCCTTTGCTAAAATAGGACATATCGAGCGCCTGAAATTTACCGGAATGGAAATGAATCAACACTCCGGCAAAACATAGGCCACTATGAGGTGTTCCCTGCAAACATAGGCCATTGGGCAAGCACTAGTACTACAGAACACTACATATCACATATTCCATGAAAATTGTCACAGCTACTCATGTAGCTACTACTCTACTACAACTATCAAAACATCTACATCGTCATCGACATGGGGATTTGGCTGGTCTCACCTCGAGGTCAGAGCTGGTCGGTGACGGGGACGACGGCGGGGATGATGCAGGGGCTCCTTGATTTCTGTAAAAACAAAATATAAACAAAAACATTATTATCCTAATCTTAGGACTTACTATAAATAAAAACAAAATTTCAATTAGATCATCAAATCTCATATACCTAAATTTTCTTACTAAAAATAAACTAGTTTATTAATTCAACTAGTTCAACTAAGCACTTACTATAAATAAAATAAACTACTACTTACTAAAAATAAACTAGTTTAACTAGTTCTATTAATTTTCTAACTATTTCTATTAAACACTTACTAAAAACAGTTAAAAAAACTATATTGAATTTTTCTATAAACTAAACACTACTTCCCTAAATTAACATCTACTTAGTTACCTAACCTACTTCCCTAACTAAAAAACATCTAATTAACAGTACTACTACTGCCGTAACCTAATTAACATCTACTTAGTAACAAAATTCATTTACAAAACATCTAAAAAACATCTAATTAACCTAGTTAGTAAACTAAATTAACCTAGAGGGAGAAGGAGGGAGGAGGGAGGAGGATTACCTCTCGGTGAAGGACGACCGGCGCGGGGGGGCGACGGGGGAGCAGGGCCGGCGTGGGAGGTCAGCCGGCAGGGGAGGAGGCCGGTGCAAGGAAGGGTGGCCGGCGGGGGAGAGAAGAGCCGGTGCAGGCGATGGCGGTCGGCGGGAGAAGAGCCGACACGGGCGAGGGCGGTCGGCGGGGGAGCGCATGGGGGATGACGCCGCGCGGGGGATGGCTCCGCGCGGGTGAGGGCGGCAGCGAGAGTAAGAGTGTGTGAGGGGGGAGTGAGGTCGAGCGCGGGCATTGGTGTGGATAAGGAGACCATAGTAGTAGCGCTTTTATTTATAAAGTCATACCGCTATGTTCAGTAGCAGTAGCGCTTCCTACATAAAAGCTCTACTACTACGCCCAGCCTGCCGGCAACGGCCTCACAATTTTACTAGTAGCGTGTTTTATGAAAACAGTGCTACTAGTAAGTTCATAGTAGCAGCGCTTGCCATGCGCAAGCGCTACTGGTAAGTATAGTAGCGTTTTCTTATAAAAAGTGCTACTACTAATCTCCTGTGTATAGGCACTTCCCTAGTAGTGTCACCTCGTATGTCGGTTGGAGCTCTCCTCCGGGCGCAAGAAAGCTAATTTTCGGATAAAACCCCCTAAAATTTTCAGCCCGATCGGAGTTACGGATCTCCGGGAATATAAGAGACGGTTTTCAACAAGAAAATAGGAACGCGTAACAAAAGAGAACAAATAGCGATATCAAATCTAGGAGGGGCTGACGCCCATCCGACTCCATGGAGGCCATGGACCAGAGGGGGAACTCTCCTCCCATCTAGGGGAGGCAAAGGAAGAGTAAGAAGGAGTGGGACTCTCCCCCCTCTCTCCCAGGGGGCTCTCTCGCCCTCTCTCCCGATGGCGTCGGAACGCCGCCAGGGCAATCATCGTGACGACGATCTACATCAACAATCTTCCCACCGTCAATACCAACTCTCTCCCCCTCTATGAAGCGGCGTAACACCTATCTTCCCCGCTATAATCTCTACTTAAACATGGTACTCAACTCCATATATTATTTCCCAATGATATTTGGCTATCCGATGATGTTTGAGTAGATCTCTTGTGTCCAATGGGTAAATTGTGGTACGATGTTATGGATGTGAGTCGTATGTTGATATGGTGTTGTCCTATGGTGCCCTCCATGTCACGCAAGCGTGAGGGATCCTTGTTGTAGAGTGTTGCCATATGTTCATGATTTGCCTATGGTGGGTTGCTTCAGTGACAGAAGCATAAACCCGAGTAGGTGGGTTGTTGCATATGGGAGGACTTGATACTTAATGCTATGGTTGGGTTTTACCTTAATGAACTTTGGTAGTTGCGGATGCTTGCTAGGGTTCCAATCATAAATGCGTAAAATATAAGTACGAAAAGTGTGTTAGCGTATGCCTCTCCCTCATTACATATAATGAGTATCTATCGTATCATATTCAATTGGCTATGGACAATCTTTCTCTTGCGTTATACAAAAAGCTCTCTACCAGTCTATTTACTTTTATTGTTATTTTATTAAAACAAAACCTAACTTTTATTTCCATGTTCTTTATTATCTTGCAAAGTACTTCTAGTTTTATTCTCGCAAAGTAGTTTCATACTTGTTCTAGGTAAAGCAAGCATTGGCGTGCGTAGAGTTGTATCGGTGGTTGATAGAACTTGAGAGAATTTTAATTCTACCTTTATCTCCTCGTTGGGTTCGACACTCTTACTTATCAGAAAAGCTTACAAACAATCCCTAGACTTGGGGATTGTCAAGACCCTTTTCTGACGCCGTTGCGTGGGAGCAATAGCGTGGGGTGAATATTCTCGTGTGTGCGCTTTTGCTTTATCACTAAATATATTTTCTTTTGTGATGTTGTTTTATATATTTAGGTATGGGTAGGAAATGCAAAATACAAAATAATAGACGTACTTGCTGCTCCAAAAGTTGAGGAACCACTAGGGTTCCGTACTACCGAAGAATATTACTTGGATCATCTTCGATCCCTTTGTGCTCGTGCTGAAAACCCTACTAGCTTACTTGAGGGAAAATCATTAAATTAGCATGATCATTATGTGCAACACCACATATCTCGAAAAGGGAAACTCTTGTGGCATCAAATTAATACTTTGTATTGCGAAGCTTGGAATCTATGTGAAATTTATGATTTTACTTGTCGTTTTGAAGAAACTAAAAAACACCTTCCCTACCAATGTGTGTTTAATTATAAGAAATACTATCCTCTTATGCCAAGGAAGCCTATTGTGATTATGATGTTGACTAAATCGAAAAATTTGTTGCTTTTATTGGTGCTTATGAAATTGCTTCTTTGATTGAAAAGTATGATGCTACTCTTTACAAATATGAATTTTTTTCCATACTCGAATATTGCTATGAAAACTATGCTTCTAATGCTTATGTTAAATAATTTATTGAAAGAATGACTGCTGCTTTGGAGGAGACTAGTATTTTACAGGAATCTATGGAAGACGAAGTTGCTGAAATTGTGAGCTCATTAGATAAAAAAGATGAGGAGGGGAGTGAAGAACTAAAGGAGGAAGAGCAGATTAGCTACCTGTGCCCGCCTTCTAATGAGAGTAACTCTTCAACTCATACATTGTTTAATTACCCTTCACACATGCCGAATGATGAATGCTATAATGAATATTATGATCCCATGGATTCATTTTTAATATCCCTTTTTGATGAACTTGATGCTTGCTATGCTTGTGGCCAAGATGCCAATATGAATTATGCTTATCGAGATGAACTTACTATAGTTCCTTATGTTAAGTATGAAATTGTAGCTATTGCACCCACACATGATAGTCCTATTATCTTTTTGCATTCTCCCAGCTACACTATATCGAAGAAGTTTCCTCTTATTAAGGACTATATTAATGGGTTTCGTTTTACTACTACACATGATGATTTCTATGAATATAACATGCATGTGCTTGCTGCTCCTTCTTGAAATTATTATGAGAGAGTAACCAAATCTTCACCTCTCTATGTTTCCAATACTATAAAATTGCAAGAAACTACTTATGCTATGTATTGGCCTTTACTTAATGTCCTTGAATTGTTCTTTTATGATATGACAATGCATAGGAAGAGAGTTAGACTTTGTTGTCACATGATATATATCACTTTGTGCTCACTACTAAATTCCAAATCATTGTTAATTAAAATTGGCTTTGATATACCTTGGGATCTGGGTGGATCCAATACTTGAACACGTTATGCCTAGGTTAATGGTTTTAAAGAAAGCGCTGCCATGGAGACAACCTAGAAGTTTTAGATAGTCATTTATTTCTGTTGTGTGCTTTTCTATTATATTGTGCCAAGATTTGCCTTTAGGATGATTCATAAGATGAGTAGAAACAATGTTGAATCTGTAACACCACCTTTGACTCTAGTGTGTGAATATTTTTTTTACTCGAACGTGATAATGACCTGAAATTTCTAAACAATATTGTAATACAAATTATTTACATTTTCCTAAGTTTTTGGAACTCTTGGAGGTACATAAGATGGTCAAAGTTCAGATTACTAAAGACTGTCCTGTTTAAGACACATTATGTTTTTCATGCATTGTTTTGCTTGTTTTGATGAAACTATCGATTTTATCGATGGTGTAAGCTATCAAAAAGTTATAATACAGCATGCAAATATAAAATATGAATGGGTTTGAAAAATTAATGAAAGTAGTAGTTTGCTTTATTATACTAACGGATCTTACAAGTCTTTTGTTAAGTTTTGTGTGGATGAAGTGTTCGAAGATCGAGGAGGTCTCGATATGAGGAGAAGGAGGAGTGGCAAGAGTTTAATCTTGGGGATAACCAAGGCACCCCAACTATATATCCAAGGAGACTCAAGCGTCTAAGCTTGGGGATCCCCTGGAAGGCATCCCATCCTTCTTCAACAAGTATCAGTATGTTTTCGAATCCGTTTCATTCATGTGATATGTGTAAATCATGGAGTGTCTTTCTTGTTTAGTTTTCACTTTTATTTTATGCACCATGATGGTATGAGATAGTCCATGGCTGATTTATAGAATTCTCATTGCACCTCACTTATATCTTTTGAGTATGGCTTTATAGAATGCTTCATGTGCTTCACTTATATCATTTGAAGTTTGTTTTGACTGTTTATCTTCACATAGAAAACCATTATTTGTAGAATGCTCTTTTACTTCACTTATATTTATTAGAGGATGGTCTTTTTTAGAAATAATTAAACTCTCTTGCTTCACTTATATCTATTTAGAGAGTCAACGGGAATTGGTCATTCACATGGTTAGTCATAAAATTCTACATAAAACTTAGGGATCCCTGAATATGATATGTTTGATTCCTTGCAATAGTTTTGTGATATAGATATGATAATATGTGGGAGGTGCTAGTGGATGATCGTATTTAGTAAGATATTGGTGTTAAGGTTTGTGATTCCCGAAGCATGCACGTATAGTTTCCCGTTATTCTAGGAAGTCGGAGCACAATTTATCCTAGATTGTCTATCTTTGTGTGAAGGTCGGCAGAGGGCGATGGTTAACTCCTACCAACCTCCCCCTAGGGGAATGCGTAGTAATACTTTGCTTCGAGGGCTAATAAACTTTTTCAATAAGTATATGAGTTCTTTATGACTAATGTGACTCCATGGATTATACGCACCATAACCTTTCCGCAATTTGCTAGCCTCTACGGTACCATGCATTGCCCTTTCTCAGCTCGAGAGTCGATGCAAACTTTGCTGGTGCATCCAAACCTCATGATATGATACGCTCTATCACACATAATCCTTATTATATCTTCCTCAAAACAGCCATCATACCTACGTATTATGGCATTTCCATAGCCATTCCGAGATATATTGCCATGCAACTTCCACCGCTTCCGTTTTGATGACTTGATCTTTCATTGTCATATTGCTCTACATGATCGTAACATAGCTAGCATGATGTTTCCATGGCTTGTCCGTTTTTTGATATCTTTGCTATGCTAGATCATTGCATTCATATAGATTCATATTTTGTTCTAGGTATCAAGTGGTAATATTGACTTATAAGTAAATAGAAGTGTGATGATGATCATTATTCATTATTAAAGCATGTCCCAGTGAGGAAAGGATGATGGAAACTATAATTCCCCCACAAGTCAGGATGAGGCTCCGGACAAAGAAAAAAATAAAAAAGAAAGGAAAAGGAAATAAAAAAGAGGAAAAAATGAGAGACAAAGAGAGAAGGGGCATGCTAATTCCACACTTGTGCTACAAAGTAGCCCCATGTTTTTCATGTTGAGAGTCTCCTATGTCGTGACTTTCATATACTAGTGGGAATTTTTCATTATAGAGTTAGATACACACCCACTTTGTTTTCATGTTGAGCTTTCATACACTTATAGCTCTTAGTGCATCCGTTGCATGGCAATCCCTACTCCTCGCATTGATATCTATTGATCGGCATCTCCATAGGACGTTGATACGCTAAGTTGATGCGGGACTTTCTTCTCCACTTTTACCCCTTTGAAACCTACCACCTAATTCTATTCCACCCATAGTGCTATATCCATTGCTTGCGCTCATGTATTGCATGAGAGTTGAAAATGCTAAAGCGCGTTAAAAAGTATGAACCAATTGCTTGGCTGACACTGGGGTAGCACATGATTTATACTTTGTGTTAAGAAGACAGAGCATGACAAGGCTATATAATTTTGTAGGGATAGGATTCTTTAGCCTTAATATTTTGGAAGACATGATTGTTTGTTGGGATGTCTGAGTATTAATGTCTTTATGTCAAAACTAGACTATTGATTTGAATCACTTGTTTCCTAATATTCATGCCATGATTAGATATATGATCAGGATTATGCTAGGTCGCATTCCACATAAAAAATTATGTTTTTTATCATTTACTTACTCGAGGACGAGTAGGAATTAAGCTTGGGGATGCTGGTACGTCTCCGTCGTATCTATAATTTTTGATAGTTTCATTCCAATATTATACAATTTTCACATACTTTTGGCAACAATTTATGTGATTTATTGGACTAACCTATTGATCCAGTGCCCAGTGCCAGTTCCTGTTTTTTGAGTGTTTTTTGTTTCGCAGAAATTCCATATCAAACGAAGTCCAAACAGATAAAAATTCACGGAGATTGTTTTGGAATATTTGAAAATTTTGAGAAGTGGAATCAACACAAACGGAGGTCCACAGAGAGCATTGACCACCAGGGCATGGTTTCAGGGCCCAACCGCGGCATGGTGTACCATGCTCACCTCGTATGTCGGTTGGAGATCTCCTTAAGGCGCAAGAAAGCTAATTCTTTTGATAAAAATACCCTCAAAATTTCAGCCTGATCGGTGTTACAGATCTCCGGTAATATAAGAAATGATTTTCGGCCAGAAAACAGGAACACGGAACACAACAGAGTAGAGAGGGAGATCCAATCTTGGAGGGGCTCCCACCCCTCCGACGCCATGGAGGCCATGGAACAGAGGGGGAACTCTCCTCCCATCTAGGGGGAGGCCAAGGAAGAGGAAGAATGATGGGGGCTCTCTCCCTCTCCCTCCCGGAACGCCACTGGGGCAATCAACAATCTTGCCGCATCAACACCAACTCTCTCCCCCTCTATGTAACGGTGTAACACCTCACTTCCCCGATGTAATCTCTACTTAAACATGGTGCTCAACTCCATATATTATTTCCAATTATATTTGGCTATCCTGTGATGTTTGTGTAAATCTATTTTGTCCAACGGGAAAATTGTGGTATGATGGTATGGATGTGAGTTGTATGTTGATATGGTGCCGTCCTATGGTGCCCTCTGTGTCTCGCCAGTGTGAGGGATCCTTTCTGTAGGGTGTTGCAACATTTTCATGATTTGCCTCTGGTGGGTTGCTTGAGTGATAGAAGAATAAACCCGAGTAGGTGGGTTGTTGCGTATGGGAGTACAGAGGACTTGATACTTAATGCTATGGTTGGGTTTTACCTTAATGAACTTTGGTAGTTGCAGATGCTTGCTAGGGTTCCAATCATAAATGCATATGATCCAAGTACGGAAAGTGTGTTAGCATATGCCTCTCCCTCATTGCATGTAACAAGTATCTATCATATCATATTCAATTGCCTCTGGAAAATCTTTCAGTTGCGTTACACAAACAGCTCTCTACTAGTCTATTTACTTTTATTTTCATTTTGTTAAAATAGCACCTGGCTTTTTTTCCACGTTCTTTATTATCTTGCAAAGTACTTCTTGTTTTATTCCTGCAAAGTCGTTCCATACTTGTTCTAGGTAAAGCAAGCATTAGCATGCATAGAGTTGTATCGGTGGTCAATATAACTTGAGAGAATATTAATTCTACCTTTAGCTCCTCGTTGGGTTCGACACTCTTACTTATCGAAAAAGGCTACAAATCTTCCCCTACACTTGGGAGTTATCAGAAGGTACCCATGACTTTGTTTGCTGAAAGAACTCCTTCTGGTTTAACCTTGGTTCTCAACTAAGGGAAATACTTATTGCTAGGTTACTTCGCCCTTATAGTTGGGGGGAGGTGCTATCCAACCATTCTTCAGAGAGAGCAAGCATGGGCTCCCTAATGGGCATGGACGTTTCCACAACGTTGGATCTGGCAGGGTAGATCCATGCGGCATATCTCAAAATCGTCCCAACAAACGCCCGACCATCCCTCTTCCTCTGTTCTACCTCATCTGCACCTCCCCTTTCTTAGCTCTATAAGCACTACCACCCTAACACTTTCGTTGTCCCAGATCGACGACACTGCTACAACTGGCCTCAAAACTCTCATGGTTGTGCTTGCCACCCCAAACACGGTCGTCGTCGGTATGTCCTACTCTCTCGAACATACACCTCAACCTTTATGTGTTTGAATAAATGTCCAAGTTGTTTATTTTGATTTATTTGTTCAATTATCAGCAAACAATGGATTCATCGGATGATGAATTTGAGAACAATGAACTTGGTGAATTCATATACAAGGAGTTTGTTGATTCGTCGAATTCAGATGACAACGTTGCTAACGTAATTTTGATGACGAGAACCCGGGAAGAAATGGAAAAGCAAGTGGAGCTTGTTCTAAATTTCAAGGGTTTGATAAACTGTAGGATAGTTGTTCCCAATGATAGGATCACTGTCGAACAAAATCTCTACAAGGACTACTTCAAATCCAACCAAACATTACCATGGCGAGGTTTTTGGCGTCGCTTTTAGATGAGAAAACCTTTGTCCTTCAGCATCGTGTGTGCTACGGAGGCCCATGATCCTTACATCAAGATGAGGAAGGACAATTGCGGATAACTGCCATTCTCTGCATGCTATGATGAAATTTGACCGCGTCATGGTGCAAGTGTTTGGACCGAAGTACATAAGAAAACCAATTGCCACGAACACTATTGGAGATAGAACCCCATGGTGAGACCCACCCAGGTGGGGCCGGGTCGTACCTGGCGGCTCATAAGCTGGACTAAGGATGGGCCTCGAGACATAAGCCTAGACGTATGGCGGTTCACTAAGATGGGACAAGGCGAGGCATAGACAAGGAAGGCATGAAGACCCGGGCGGATAAGACGCCCGGAGACGGCTTTCTCAGGAAGGCAAGATGAAGTAGGGACAGAGTCAGACGCATAGAAAGAGTCGGCATGAGACTTATGTAACCCGCGGTCTTCACCTCCTTTATAAGGGCGGGACCCGGGGCGACTTAGACAGAAACCCACTAATCGAGAACTATGTCAAGCGAATCCGCTCCATTGTAATCGATACTCCAATCAATACAACTCAAGCAGGATGTAGGCCTTTACCTCTACTTGAGGGGCTGAACCTGGGTAAAGTTGTGTCCTTCGTCCCAATCAACCCCTTAGAGTTCATCACCTTAGTGATGGCCTCTAATCTATGTCCTTGGACATCTGCCGTGACAAAACCACGACAGTTGGCGCCCACCGTGGGGCTTGCCCTCGGTGGTGTTGAGTACTCAAAGCTCTCTCTTCCGTGGTTCGAAGGATACGTGGTCGGAAGGATGAACAAAAGTCACCGCGGCAGGCTCTACATCGACGATGCCGGTTGGGGTCCCGATGCCGACTCTGTGGAGTACGGGTTCCGGGTTCCCTTCGGAGGAATCCATGTCTTCATCGGCAAAGTCGGCGGATCTACACCTGGGCCAAACATCTGCACCGACATCGTCGAGCCAGCTCGTCACGCGCAACCCATCCGACACGTGCAACCCACCCATGCTAACCCGGGTAGGAAGCATGTCTTCGTTGGCTTGACTCAAGGTATGGATCTTGAGGCTTCTAAGTCCCAAGAGACCCTCGTCTGTTCAGAGGATGGATCTTCAAGCGGAGAGGCGGAATCAATCTACCAACTTCACGATGGCAGGCTCGGGGGCTACAACGAGCTTTACCCCGAGTCGGAGTGGTCTGAGCCGGACGATCATGGGTTGTCGAATCATGCGGCCATGTTCATGGCAGGAACATAGGCGGGCACGAGCAGTGTAGCCGCCGGAGCAGCAGACACGGGGGCTGACCCGCCGCTGGCTCAGGTTCTTCTGGATCTGATGAATGACCTCACGGCCCTGATGGCAACTGAAGTCACACCTGACAATCAAGTCGTCCGGAACCTGGAGATCACGAGACTAAAGGATTAGATGGCGAAGGTATACGTACAGCCGGAGTCGTGTGCATTCAACCCCCATCCCTAGTTGTAGCTTCAGCCGGTGCTATGAGTCACCGGCCGTTTCTAGCAGTGATCGGCAACGGGGCCGGCCGCGAGACGATGAGGCGGCTTTGGATGCTCAGGCGCTTGTAGACCGGCCGAGGGCACAACGTGAGGCGTCAGCTCTAGCAGCGGCGGCTCATCAAGAGCCTGCGCCTTCCATCTTAGTCGGAGCGGGAGTAACTACCAGGGCCATGGGAGTACCATGCTTGGTGTCGGCTCTGCGGAACGAGCGTCTGCTAAAGGATTTCAAAGGCCCCCACAAGGTCCCAAATTACAACGTTGATCTACCCCCGGAGGCTTGGATCGGGAGTTATGAGCTGGCTATGGAGATGTTGGATGTCAATGGTGCGGTATGCTCAAAGTATTTTATCATGATGCTAGAAGGGCCGGCTCGCACATGGTTGAAGGGTTTGCCACCCAATACCATCAATTCTTGGGCTGAGTTAAAGGCAAGGTTCATCAAGAACTTTCAAGGAATGTGCAAGCAGTCCATGACGATTGTGGACTTGGATCACTATGTACAGCAGGAAAATGAGTCGGCTCATCACTAGGTCCGGCGGGTTTCGACTATCATCCACTCGCCCGAACAGATTACGGCGGCTCAAGCGGTCTTGATTCTGGAAAAGAATTGCCACTTTACACCTTTGAGGCAGAAGCTCGGACGGCTCAAGCACACGTGTCAAGACATGGGGGAGCTCATGGCGGCTCTCACGAAATATGCCCAGTCTGATAATACAAAGGATTCGGGCTCTGATGAAGAGAAGCCTGGTCAAAGTAAGAAGAACGGCAATGGCAAGGGTGCGGCTGGAAATGGTAACCAAGGAAAGAGGAAGAACCCGGACGACTGGTCAGAGCTGGTGGCCAATGCTAGCACCGACAACAACCGTGCCAAGGGCAATGGGAAATTCAAGCAGCCTTTTAATAAAGG
Source organism: Hordeum marinum (assembly GCA_022496015.1). NCBI lineage: Eukaryota > Viridiplantae > Streptophyta > Magnoliopsida > Poales > Poaceae > Hordeum > Hordeum marinum. Next base: position 47,279,788 of record CM039678.1, read on the forward strand.
TAAGACTCCTTTTAATTTGGAGGAGATGCTCAATAAACCTTGTGCGGAGCACAGTCGACCCGACAGACCGGCGGGTCACACATGGGGTAATTGCCAGATTATGCAAAAGTTCAGGAACTACAGCTTACAACAGCATAGCAACGATGGTGGCCTGCCCGGCTTCTCAGGACTAGGCGGGTCAGGAGTCGGGTTTGGGTCTGGTGGCTCGGGATCCGGCCATCACGGCTAGGGCAACCAGGGAGGACATCATCTGCACTCTGGTGGCAACAATCAGCGACAGAATAACCAGTTTGGATATCAGAGTAATCCACAACAACTCAGCTCGGGTCAGTATCATGTTTTTATGACCAGCCTCGACAGGCGAGATCAGAAGTGGCACAAGCGGGTGGTTAATGCGATCAGGCCGGCTCTACCGCAATATTAGAAGTGTTCTGAGTATGATATAACATGGAGCCGGGAGGATCACCTGCCGCGTGTGGATGACCCGGGACAGCTGGCGTTGGTAGTTGCTCCCCAAATTGGAGGCTATGTGTTTACCAAGGTGCTTATGGATGGTGGCAGTAGCATCAATATCTTGTATTATGACACTTTCCGCCGGATGAAGTTGCTTGATAAGGATCTTAAACCGTCTTCAACAGTTTTTCACAGTGTGGTGCCTGGCAAGTCAGCCTATCCAGTGGGAAGGATCTCTTTGGAAGTCGCCTTCGGTGACGAATGCAATTACAGGGTGGAGACCTTGTATTTTGAGGTGGTCAAGATAGAAAGTCCGTACCATGCTCTGTTTGGACGTCCGGCTTACGCCAAATTCATGGCTAGGCCTTGTTATGTGTACTTGCAACTCAAGATGCCAGGCCTCAAAGGTACGATTACAGTGCACGGTGATCGAGAGATGGCTATTGAGTGTGAGGAAGGAGATGCGGCTGATGCAGAATCCAGCTGTGCCGAGGCGGAGCTCAAGTTTTAGAAGGAAAACGTCGACCCAAAGGACATGACTCCGCTGAAAAAGCCTACCACAAAGGTTGAGTCGCCCCTCAAATTTTCGGCGGATGATACCAAATTGGTGGATTTCAATCCGGGCGACTCATCTCAGCAGTTCACTATTGGAGCTAATATGGATCCCAAATAGGAAAGTGCGCTCATCGAATTCATCCGTGAGAATCAGGACATCTTCGCGTGGAAACTTTCTGACATGCTGGGTGTACTGAGAGAGTTCACTGAGCACCACCTTAATGTCGATCCTAAATTCAAACCAGTCAAACAATTTCTACGGCGGTTCAACGAGGGGAGAGACAAGGCCATTGGCGAAGAGATACCCCATCTTTTGGCGGCGGGTTTCATCATCGAGGTCTTTCACCTGGAGTGGTTCGCTAACCCAGTGCTAGTGCTCAAAAAAATGGCACGTGGCATATGTGTGTGGACTACACAGATCTTAACAAAGCCTGTCCGGCTCACCCATTTGCTCTCCCTCGTATTGACCAGATCATTGATGCAACGACGGGTTGTGAGAGTTTATGCTTCCTAGATGCTTATTCTGGTTATCATCAGATCAAGATGGTAGTCAAGGACCAAGAGAAGACGGATTTCATCACGCCTTTTGGTGCTTTCTGTGTGTCTATGCCTTTCGGGCTCAAGAGGGCCCAGGCGACTTACCAGCATTACGTAAAGAACTGTCTTCACAACCAAATTGGGCGCAACGTTCATGCATATGTGGATGACATTGTGATCAAGTCACAAAGGAAGGAGACTCTGCTTGACGACCTGAAGGAGAATTTTGACAACTTACGAGTCTGCAAGATGATGCTTAACCCGGCTAAGTGTGTCTTTGGCGTTCTGGCAGGCAAGCTCTTGGATTTCTGGTATCTAAGTGTGGCATTGAGGCTAGCCCGGACAAATTCAAGGCTATCACCTCCCTGTCTGAGCCGGCATGCATCAATGATGTTCAGCGCCTGGCGGGACGGATTGTTGCGTTAAGCCGGTTTATAAGCTGCCTTGCTGAGAAGGCTATCCCTTTGTATCAGATGATGAAAAAGACGGACAATTTTGTCTAGAGTACGCCGGCGGGTGAAGCATTTGAGGCACTCAGGAGGCAGCTCATGGAGCCGCCGGTCTTAGCTGCTCCGGTTGAGAAAGATACTTTGCTCTTGTATATGGTGGCTAATAATAGGGCTGTCGGGGTCGCAATCATTGTTGAGCATAAAGAGTCGGGGAAGGAATATCCGGTTCAGTAGTCGGTTTACTATATCAGTGAGGTCCTGACAAAATCCAAGTAGAGATATCCACATTGGCAGAAGCTAGTGTATGGCGTGTTCATGGCCAATCGCAAGCTAAAGCACTACTTCCTGCGACACCAGATTACAGCGGTTAGCTCTGCCCCGTTGGGAGATATAATTCAAAACAGAGAAGCCACTGGCAGCATCGCTAAGTGGGCATTGGAGCTTGGACCTCCCAATTTGAAGTATGTGCCTCGCACGGCGGTTAAGTCACAAGCCTTGGTGGATTTCATTAATGACTGGACTGAGTGTCACGCGCCCGAGGAAAACCCGGATAACACATATTGGACAATCCACTTTGATGGCTCCAGGCAGCTGGAAGGATCAGGGGCAGGGGTTGTCTTAACTTCTCTCAAAGGTGATAAGTTCTGTTATGTGCTAAGGTTGATGTTTCCTTGTACTAACAATGCAGTTGAGTACGAAGCTCTGCTTCATGGCCTCCCAGTGGCTAAGGAGATGAACCTGAGTCAGGTTAGATGCTTCGGCGACTCAGATCTTGTGGCCCAACAAGTTTCAGGCACTTCGGATTCCAGGGACCCACATATGGTGGCTTATCGCCAGGCGGTGGATGTCATTGCTGCTCACTTCAAGGGTTATCAGGTGGATCATATTGATCGTCGCAGGAACGAGGCGACTGACGCCCTGTCAAGGATGGGTTCTCAACGTAAGCCGGTGCCGCCTAACGTTTTCTTAGATGTACTACATCACCCATCAGTAAAGTTACCTTCAGAGGAGGACTTAGCTATTCCTAACCCGGAGCGTTGACTCGTGGCGAGTTACCTGATGATGAAAATCTCGCCAGATAGATCACCAGGCGGTCTAAGTCTATGACAATAGTCAATGGCGAGTTACATAAGTGCAGCGTCACCGGCGTGTTTCAACGTTCTGTTTCACCTGATGAGGGCAAGGAAATCTTGAAAGAAATTCATCCTGGTGATTATGGTCATCACGCCGGCTCAAAATCACTGGTGGCCAAGGCCTTTCGACATGGCTTCTTCTGGCTGACGGCTCATAAGGATGTGGAAGACTTGGTCCGCAAGTGCGATGGATGTCAAAAGTTTGGCCGGCGTGCTCATGTCCCGGCTCAAGAGCTGCGCAAGATTCCAATTACTTGGCTGTTTGCGGTCTGGGGGCTTGATATGGTCGGGCCCTTCAAGAGATCCAAAGACAAGAAGACCCACCTTCTGGTGGCGGTTGACAAATTTACCAAGTGGGTAGAAGCTGAGCCGGTTGGCAAGTGTGACGTGGCCATGGCGGTTCAGTTCATTAAGAAGTTGATCTACCGTTTTGGTTACCCACACAGTATCATCACAGATGATGGTACTAACCTATCCAAGGGGGCTATGAAAGCGTTCTGTGAAAGTGAACACATCAAAGTTGATGTTTCTATAGTTGCTCATCCACAGTCCAACGGTCAGGCCGAGCACTCTAACCAAGAAATCTTGAGAGGTATCAAACCCCGGATCATGGTTCCTCTGCAGAGAACTCCGGGTTGTTGGGTGGAGGAGTTGTCGTCCGTCTTATGGAGCATCAGGACCATTCCCAACAGATCCACAGGTTATACACCTTTCTTCATGGTTTACGGTGCAGAAGCCGTGTTACCCAGCGATATCCGTCATGACTCACCACGAGTGGCGGCTTACGTTGAGGCGGACAATGAAACGGCGCGTCAATATGCATTGGATGCCTTGGAGGAAGAACGTGATCTAGCGGCGGCTCGATCAGCGATTTATCAGCAAGACCTGTGTCACTATCATAGCCGCAGAGTTAAGAGCTGGACCTTTCAAGCGGGTGACTTAGTGCTGCGGTTGATTCAAGATAAGACAGATGCACACAAGTTATCTCCCCCATGGGAAGGGCCTTTCGTGGTCAGCAGAAATCTCAACAACGGGTGATATTATCTCGTTGACATCCGAGATGACTCACACACTTCTGAGCAGGAGACCCGCTAGTCGTGGAACATAGCGCATCTACGACCTTATTATACTTAAGTTGTCAAGACTTGACATTGTACACCTTCATTGTACATATCATATCTATATATGAATAAAGTTGGCATCCCTGTAAGCCGGGGCCTCTGCCGTTTCGCACATCTCAATCTATGCAAAAATGGTCAATCAGGGGCTTCCAACCCACTAGGTTTAGCTTATCACACCCTATTGATCGGCTCTCAAGCCAAATAGTTGACTCTATCAACATGATCGTCCAAGGGGCTTCCAACCCACTAGGTTTAGCTTATCACACCCTATCGGTCGGCTCTTAAGCCAAACAGTTGATTCCATCAACAAAGGTCACTTCGGGGCTTCCAACCCACCGGGTTTAGCTTACACACCTTCTTGATCGGCTCTTAAGCCAAACAAGGTTAAACCTACCTATAAGTTGATGCTGCTTCGTTAGGTGACCCGCCGAACTCTTATCAGTTAATCTTGCCTGGAGACCCTGAGCCGGTTCAAAGAAATTGACGGCCAATCTCGATAGAGACCCTGTACTGGTTTAAGGTTAAAACGGCGGCTCTTGTCATGTGAGGGTCGGTTTATGGAAAGCAAGGATAAACTCTCCCATTTACTGCCGAGTCTCCGCTATATGGCGTGTTCGTACTCTTAGGCAGTTAATCCTTAAGGACCATGTACTGTTTAAGGTTAAAACGATGGATTTATGTCACGTGAGAGGCAGTTTATGGGCTATCAAGGGTACTCATGCCCCGCCGAGTCTCTTCTGGGACGTCACACTTCCTGTCAGTTAATCTTGCTTAGAGACCCTGAGCCGCTCAAAGGAATTGACGGCCAATCTCGATAGAGACCCTATACTGCTAAGGAGTTTTAAGTGGCAAGTCATCTCAGAAGAACCGGCATATGAGTTAAACAAAAAGCAAGTCAGGAAAGATATAGCATCTTTGGGTGGCGTTATTTTAAGCTGTCCTCCTAACAGTATGAGGTTAATCTATTCTAGCAGGTTGGTTAATTACCAAGAGCTGCCACAACATCTGATATAAGTTGAAGGCACAAGGCAGATGTCATATATTAAGCCGGACGATTTCATGTGTGCGCGATGGCACAGTTCAGGCAAGGCAAAGTTTACTACAAGCCTATTACAATGCTCACTGTGGAGCTCAAAGTGCGGACTCAAAGTTTTTTACACCGCCCTATGGCGGGTCACAAGGCCGGCTAATCCATGGCGTTACCAAGGTCATCAGTTGGATGGTGGGTCACTCTGCGGCGGATCTTCGACCTTCATGATCTGAAGATTGTCCATGTACCAGTTGCAGTTGGTTAAAGCCGCAAAATTTTCCTCTTCAAAGAGGGGGGACGGGTGAAGATCAGGAGCAAGGAGGTGCTTATGACGTGCAGGCGTTAGGTCCTTTGCCTCAAAGGTTGGGCCGCGTACTCTCTTCTACTCGGCATCATAAGCCGCCTGGTATGTTGACAAGTTCACTTCTTCTGCTAACACGGAGGCGAGGACTCTAGAAGCCTTCATGCACCGAGCATAGTCATCCTCCGTGAACTCTGAGCCGTCATCCTTCTTGGATGGAAACTCGTCCATCATGTCCTTAGGAGTTAACTCTAGGGCGAAAGCTAACGCCCAGCTTATGGCTGCGATGGCTCCTTTTTTGGTGGATGATTTCTTAAGCTCCAAGATTTGTTTCGGCAGGGTCAACAACAAATCTATGACTCCTTTCATAGTTGAAGAGATGTTGTCCTTATAAAGCACCACCTTGATTGTGTAGGGGACTTCCCAATACAGCTGCTCTGTCAAAGTATATACGACTTTCAATGGCAGCAAGCTGCCAGTAGCAAGTTGCCAACTCCTTTGACCTGCATAAGACGGATGTTCGGTTATAAGTCACCGGTAAAGGTATCCGTACAAGGAGTATTGGTTAAATATTTCGTGCTTACCAAAGATGGCGGCAGACATCTTCGCAATGTGGCGCTTTAAGGCATGAAGCTCGTCAGACACAACCATGAGCCGTTGGTCTGTGTCGTCAGCATGTTTTGCCAGGGCGGCTTGCTCCGTCTCAGTGGACTTCTTGAAGGCAGCAAATTCAGGCTTAACTTTTTTAAGTTCCTCAACGGCGAGCCGGCATTTCTCATATGCTTTGCTTCAAGCGGCTTGCTGAGTGGCCAGATTGCTCCTTAAACCGGTCAGTTCAGACCCGGCTTCATTTAAAGCTTCCTGTGACATATCAAAAACAAAATGAAGGCCAAGTCGCCAGGATGGTATATTATCAGATGATGAAGATTAAGACAATATAAGGCAAGTCTCAAGCATATTGCAAGCAATATGCTCGACACCTAGGGGCTAATGTCTGTTTGTTCTCCAAAACTACAATGAAGTTCCAGCTCAACTTAGACAATTCAAGCCGGTACTTGGGGACTACAGTTGGCTATTCAATCTATTTAAGTAAAGTCTCGGCTCATCTTAATCTATGTTAAGGCGGCCCTTGGGGGCTAAATCTGGCTCTCTGGTCTATATATACTAAAGTCCCGGCTCATCTTCATCAAAGTTAAGCCGGCCCTTGGGGGCTACATCTGGCTCTCTGATCTATTTATACCAAAGTTCTGGCTTATCTTTTATCAAGTCAAGCCGGCCCTTGGGGGCTACAGATGGTTCTTTGAACAAATACTTACACGCTAAAGCGTCGGCTCAATTTTAAGTCGAAAGCTCATTATTGAGGCATACAGGCTAACTGTTCTTTATTTATAACAAAGATTCAAAGACCTGGCTTACCATTGGCAAATACTAAGCTGGCCCTTGGGGGCTATGTAATGGTATAAGGGAAAGAAAGCAAGAGTACCTCATATTTCTTCTTCATCAAGTTCACAAGCTTGAGCTCCATATTCCTTCTTGTAGACAGGCGGTTCAGATAACCAGCGTGAAGCTCATCGGCTGTTAGCTTCTCTAGCGCGGGGAGTTCAAACTCCAGCTTCTTCGAGGCTTCAGTCGCCTCAGTGTGCTTTGTTAACACATGAGGCTGAGGAGAGTGAAAGCCGGTGCTAGTAATGGTGACGTCCGGAGTAACCGAATTGTCAGCAGCTGGTGAACGGCTCGGCGGCTTAGAGTTGGCCCTCGGAGGGCTCTCAGGAATTATATCATTGGCTGCCAGCTTGGTAGAGTGACGAGCTTCTTCAGGCGTCTCCTTGGAGGTCGTAGAGGGATCAGCGTGCAGTGCCGGAGAATCCAACTTGGCAGGCTCTGGCTCTCGAACCTTGGGAGCTGGGTTAGACCCGCCGGTCTTCCTTCGTTTCGCTTGAGCGCTGGAAAGCACAGAAGGTCATGGTATAAGCTTTATGGCTAACAAAGGATGGAATGCAAGCATGAAAGACACGTACTCTGGGTTAATCTTCAGAGGTAGAAGAGCAGTAGCTGGGGAATCGCCCGTGGAAGGGGGTGATTCCTGAAAACACTTAAGGCAATATAAGACAGGATCAAAACATAAAGGCAAGGTTGACAAACTTAAAACCAAGTGAAACAAATACCTCAGCCGGTCGTTTTTGTTGAGTTGGAGAATGAGGTAACCCGGCCATGAGATCGTTAGAGCCGGTGCTCCGGGTCTGGCGTCGGGAGAGTTGCTATTGCTTTTTCAAAGAAAAGTGGGGGTCTAAGTAAGCAAGAGGATGAGAAAGTGGGACCTTCCGGACGAACCGCCATTTCTTCCGTGGTGCAAGATGTTCTGAGTCAGATGAAACATAAGTTACCTCAGGAACGTTGGCGTGGCTTGTCTCCGTTTCGTCCTGAGATTTATCACTGTCAATAAGCTGCATGAAGAGATGGCCAAGAGAGTCAAGTTCTACCTCTGAGTCGTCAGATTCTTGTTGTTCTTGAGGTGCAGTCTTATTCTTCCGGCCGTCGGTTTTCTCCTTTGATTTCTTTGGAGGAGGAACGTACTTCTTTTTCCAGAAGCTGGAATTAGCCTCAAAATGAAAGCCGTCGAAAGAGGTCAAAAGACTGCAAAGTATAAATGAGTAGCTACATGCGGAAGTAAGGAGATCGAGAGTCGCCCTTACGTCTAGGGCCGGGTTTGCGGCGCAGAAAGGTGCAAATCCGATGGCGCGGCAAGATCCTTCAGATTCATGAACCAGACTCTTGATGGTGGCCATGATGTTATCCTCAGACAACGTGATAGAGTTAAAGCAGAGGGGTTCATTGTCCTCACCCATGTACTTGCACATGAGGCGGCTTCGCCGGCTTAGAGGAAGGACTTTCCAAGAAACCCAACAGCGGGTCAGATCCATCCCAGTCAGACCATTGGCCATAAGGGCCTTGATTCTCGCGTGAGCCGGAGCGTACTTCGCTCGTTTAGTGGCTGACAGCCGGTTAGGGAGCTCGGTTGAAGTCTTGAGACGGGTTGGACGAGAACCCGGCAAGGAGTGCTCTCCATGTGGAGAAGTATCTTTGCAATAAAACCAGGTTTTATTCCAGTCTTTGGGATGACTTGGCATCCGAACGGCTGGAAAAGTCACATCCCGTCTCCTTTGAATTGAGATACCGCCGAGCTCTAAGCTTGGACCAACCTTTACTTTCGTCTGGCGGTTCGCGTAAAAGAACTCATGGAAAAGGCCAACGGATGGCTCTTCTTGTAAGTAAACCTCACTGAGAATTTGGAGGTTGCATATGTTTGAGACGGAGTTTGGGGCGATATCTTGGGGGCACAACTTAAAGAAATGAAGAACATCCCGAAAGAATTTTGAGTCGGGCGGGTTGAAACCACAAACAAGGTGATCTGTGAAAACAACTACTTTGCCCTCTTGTGGAATGGGTTTCTTTTCGTTGCCTGGAACCCGCCAATGGATGACATCTTTGGCTGGCAAGGACCCTGTGTCTACGAAGTCTTTCAAGAACTCTTCGGTAACTGCAGAGCCGACCCAGTTACAAGAATTGGATGCACGAGGCATGGTGGTGACTTAAAGTTGTGCAAAGGTAACAACGTGTGGCGAGTTAAAAGGAGACAGATAACTACGGACAGCCGACGAAATCTGAATTCTCTAAAGCTAAATCGCCGGAGCTACTTGGGCGAGAGACGGAAGTTCATGGGCGAGTCAAGTTTGCAAAGAAGCAGAGCAAATATTACTAAGTGCGGAAACCAGGTTTCACAGATCATCTACATAGTTATGGATCTACAAAACAAAGAAAAAGCAGTTTTATTCTAACCTAGCAAAGAACGGAGGAACTGGCAGTGTTTTGAAAACAGTAAAGGGAGCAACTACGGATCTGTGTTGTGCTACTATCTACTTCCTACGATCCACCGCACTGGAAACGGGGGCATTATCAACCTCACTGATCTACCTACTATCGGACATTGTGAAGAGCTCGTATTCTAGCGGCGGAGGAACTCCATGAAATCCCTACCAAAAGCTACAGATCTCGCAGTGGAGAAGAACTCACCGGAGATGACGCGACAGATCTGGGCGGGGTTCTGGTCCGATCAGGTTGATGGAGCGGCCTGGCGTGACGACGGCGTGGAAGCTTCATCGGAGCGGAAGGACGCTGGAGCGACGGCGTTGGGAGGAAGAAGAAGAGGTGCGAGCGGAGAAGGAAATGAAAACTACCCTTCACGGTCCTATTTAGTAGGCAAAAGGTGGAAACGGGCGCGAGAATCCAGGCGACGGAAGTTAATTGACCGAGACGGACGCCTCAATTTTTGGGCCGTCAGTTTAATAATGGACAGATCCGTTCCGGTCGTCAGGGAATCTTTTTGATATCTCCGGTATGATGTCACGGCGGGTTATTTTGTCTACTTTCAGGTTATAATGAGCAAGACTCTTCGCCAAGTGAGACGGAAGGGTGAGTAAGACTCGCTGCCAAGTGAGACGGAAGGTTGAGCAAGACTCGCCGCCAGGTGAGATGGAAGATTGAAATGAGCAAGCTCAAATTAACCTGGGGCCTAATGTTGGGGATATAACCCTGTGATGAGACCCGCCCAGGTGGGGTCGGGTCGTACCTGGCGGCTCATAAGACGGACCAAGGATGGGCCTCGAGACATAAGCCTAGACGTATGGCGGTTCACTAAGATGGGCCAAGGCGAGGCCCAAACAAGGAAGGCATGAAGACCTGGGCGGATAAGCCGCCCGGAGACGGCATGCTCAGGAAGGCAAGATGAAGTAGGGACAGAGTTGGACACATAGAAAGAGTCGGTATGAGACTTGTGTAACCTGCGGTCTTGACCTCCTTTATAAGGGCGAGACCCGGGGCGACTTAGACAGAAACCCACTAATCGAGAACTAGGTCAAGCGAATCCGCTCCCTTGTAATTGATACTCCAATCAATAAAACTCAAGCAGGACGTAGGCCTTTACCTCTTCTTGAGGGGCTGAACCTGGGTAAACTCGTGTCCTTCGTCCCAACCAACCCCTTTGTGTCCATCACCTTAGCAATGGCCTCGAATCTAAGTCCTCAGACATCTGCCGTGACAAAACCACGAAAAACACAGAAAATTTATAGGCAATTGAAGCAACAACATGTTTCCCCGGTATGTTTGATTCATTTGAGTGCATGCATTGGAAATGGAAAAACCATCTGACAGGTTTGCACGGGCAGTGCCAAGTAACACCAAAAAGGCCACCATCATACTTCAAGAAGTGAATTCAAAGGACTGGTTGATTTGGGATGCTTTCTTTGGCATGCCAGCTACACGCAACGACATGAATCTCTACTTTTTCAGAAACTTTGTGATGAGGATGCTCCAACATGCAACTACATCGTCAACGGAAGTAACTACAATATGGGGTACTACCTTTCCAATGTTATTTTTTCACCGTGGGAAGCTTTTGTGAAGACTATATCTGAAACCCAAATAAATAAATGATCTCTCATTGCATAAATGCAAGAAGGTTCTAGGAATAATGTGGAGAGGGAATTCAGAGTGCTTTAAGCCCACCAGGCATTGTTTGTGGAGCTGCAATGATGTGGGGTCTGAAGACATTGTGGCAGTTGAGGACATGTCGTGTTATTTTGCACAACATAACTGTGCAGCATGAGGGCAAAGTGGCAGCCTGCACGCATGATTTTTAGAAGTCCGGAGTACATGAAGCCTCTTGGAACCATATTTAAAGCATGTTGTGTACTTTCTAGGCATGCATCGACAACTTTAAGATCAACATGTGCATGTGTGATTATTCAATGATCTTGTGGAGTGTATGTGGATTCACAGTGAAATCATTGAATTTTATGTTATGTACTCCGAATAAATCTTATCTTTGAAGTTAACTATGTATTTTTCTTTTCTTCAAATAATATTTATTTGTATGATATATCCATTTTTATGTGTATTTGTATAATCAAATGATCGACATGCATGTCTTGCATGGTTTTAAAGTTTCAAAAGTGGATGATGTGGTTGCATGGAATAACATATAGAGTGATCGGATCGTGCCCACCGACAAGCCCGAACATATGCTCTTTTTTAGAAAAGCAGGATATATCCCTGGCCTCTGCATCTGGTCGATGCATCCATCCATATTATTAATTATTTACAAAGACCGTACAAGTTAATATATCAGTAAGGCTGAAGCCACCATCGTGAAAACACCTATCTCTACTACTATCCCCTTGATGAAGGGGTGCCTAATATCCGAGCCAAATTTCTCCAGTCAAGCCACAATGTCGGGACTAGGTCACACATCGTTTTTTCGCACTTATAGGCCGCCGCCACCATCTTCCATCGATACATCTCCAGAGCAGGTACCGATACACAAACCTTGCCAGGCCTACCGTCAACACCATCACGGCGCCAGATAACGCCACCATCCTGCACGTATCTATCCACACACGCCCGTCGCCGAAACTCCATGGCGCCTTGATGCCGAGATCCGCCGTTGGCCTTGAAGTAGATGTAACACCGCTCCTACTCTTGTCCCATCCAGCCAACACTTGCTCCAAACAAATGCCCCCAGGAGTGAGAGCGACACTGAGAGTGTCGTCATTGTCCGATTCAGGAAACCCGGATCTAGGGTTTCCCCTGGAGCATCCTGAGCATGATGAGGCAAACTACAACGACGATGACTCGACAAGGAAACAGCATCAGAGACACATCCATCGTTCGCCATGACCATAGTCAACATGATTTTCAACGGCAGTCGTGCCACCAGGCCCTGTGTCATCGGTGCCGCTGATTCCATCAACTGGAGCAAACTCCACAAACGATGCCCTCGATAGGGACTACGACGCAAAAGTACCACCATCGCTCGATCCCAAGGAGATCTAGGGTTTTTCCTCGGAGTTGCATGTGTTTTCAAGGACAAGACAAGGGTTGAATCCCGGCATGATTTGAAGGACCCGTCAAGGTCTGTCCAATTGCCGATGTGTCGCACCCGCCACCGCACCGTCCACAAGCCGGTAACCATGGCCAGAACCTAGCCACCGGACATCACAGACACGTCCAGCCACCAGCCACGGCCAGATCTGACAGAGGCCGGCGACCCCATCCAAGTCATGGCCGCTAGAACGGAATCTCCCCGATCTGACCGGAGAGCGTCACTACATGCAAGATGATCCTTGACCTCCACAATCAACGATCGCTTGCCGAGTCCTGCCATCGTACGCCCAGATACACAGCTAACCGAGATGCCATCGGCCGCCACCAGGTCTTGTCACCCACAAAGCAAGGGCCCCGCCGCTGCCTGCCACACGGGCTTCGCCCCGCGGCGTCCTCCGGCGGTGACGGGTGGGGGGAGAAGAAGGGCGGCGACGGATGGGGAGAGAGGGGTCGCCCTCACGTCGCATCCTCCGCCTTGGTTATATATGCTCTACACCTCCATAAAACTAACTGTCGCAAAAAGGAAATGACAGTTGGAATTTCTGCGTGTAAGAAAAGTTATTCAAAAACAGAACCATTTCCTTTTGATGTGCGTACATATGACAAGTGTCCAGTCAACCCCAAACTATCTGAACAAAAGAAAAAAGTGACCAGTCAACCCAAACTATCTGAACAATGTGGGGGACTGTCGCCCAATATATTAGAGGGAGCATGCATGATCTACACAACATCATCCTCTGACCCTCATATATATACTCACAATTATATATTGCGGGTGACAGTAGTACGTATACATGTTCCACGGTGATCTGAATCGCCTGTTGGGTAACTGTGTTTGCAGATGGATCTTAGCGGATGGATGCGTCCGCGTACACGTGCGTGTGTTGCAGATTCACATTCTCGTGATTTGAGCATCTGAAGCTAATTAATAAAGCTCAAGGGCCAGGGAGCCCAAATCTAAGCCGTACGTACGTACTACGTACTGGACCACTGGTTATATATTGAAGTACCATCATCACTCCGTGCACCAGAAACCCAGTCCAGCGGCTATAGATTTTTTGCAGGATTTTCTTAGCTTCTCGGGTTATGATGCTCCCGTCAATATTGATACCTATAAAATGGCTTCGTCAATCTTAAAACTCCGCAACTCCAGTACAAGTGTAAGTGGTGCCGCTGGTCGGGGTGTCAATGCAGGACTGCCTCGGGTAGGCGGCCCTCCTCTCCGACGGCGCTCACCTCCCTCGTGCTGTGGTGGCGGCTCCGGCATGGCGATTGTTGAAGTAACGATTGTTGAATTTCCGGCGGCGGCCAGCTTTCGCGGTGCACCGTCCTGGTGGCGTGGTGAATATAGTGCCTTGTAGAGAGAGGGATGGTAATGCGTATCCATTATTCGCGTAGCCTGCGGATAAAAATCCTACTAGGACAAGGTATGGATCAAAAAATATCCGTGGATATATATAAATGAGAAAATTTTAAAACCCGTCGTGTATAGTCAATAAAGGTATAGTTTGATATAACCCATAAACGTGTATCCATATACCTGCATATAATCTAGAAAATAAGCATTAAATATTATTTATCCATTAGACATATTATAAGTACATAAATCCCACAACTAGCCAACGTCCAGAATGTGATGTTGTTTATGAGTATGTGTTTCCGTTAGGAAGTCTTGTTGTTTATAAATTATTATTATAATTTGTAGTTTATGATTATGTACTACTCAAATTGACGTGTTTCAAATCTGGGTAATTGTATCCGCGGTTATCCATTTATCCTGACGGGTGACGGGTATGGGGAAAAATTGTATTCGTTGATGGGTATGGGGTTTGGGGCGACAGGTAAGGGTATGGCATGGTTCTACCCGTACCCAAACCTGGTGGGTGCCATCCCTGGGACTTTATTGCCGCTGCTCCGGTCCTAGTGGCCTCTGGACCTGCGTTCTCTAGTGTTTGTGGCTTGTCGACGTCCTATGTCGGTGCACCTCCGGCCTTGGTGATTCGGTAGCTACTTCCCTTCTAGCTCTCTCAGCCTGTCTACATCCTAACGGCTTTGCCCTGACAACTCGGATTTGAGTTCTCTCATGTCCTAGTTTGTCGGCGGCGACAGTCGCCATCGCTTCCCTTGCGCCGGTCCTCTCCGCCTCACCATACCCTCGACCATGTACGCATCCACGCCTTGCCTAGGGGAAGACCTTATGTCGTGTGTCCGGTGGCAGCATGTGCCACCTTCTTGCGGCAGGTGCAGTCCCACCACCCCTTCTAACACTACAGTCAGACCAACATTGGCTTCCTCATCTTAGATTTCAGATATGAGGCTATGGGATTGCTCGGAGTGAGTCCATGGAGAAATCCCTTCTCCGCTTATTGGTGCAGGCAATAGTGATGCTCGTGGGCGTCGCTTTCTTTTTTGGAGGCGATGTCACATCCTTCATCCGCTCCCCTCTATGAGCTCAGGGGAAACCCTAGGTCCGATTCTTCGGACCAGATGGCGGTGGCGTTGCGGCATCCTTTTTTATTCTTGAGGGCATTTTCGATCGTTGTGTCCCCTGTGCCGTTTTTGGCACTGTTTGACATCTTGCTTGCTTGATCTGCCTCTCCTATTTGGGGCTTTGTGGGTTTAGTTGTGTGGTGTATCATTTATTCGTGTCGAGCATCTCATGTCTCACATGTCTCTCTGTTCCAGACATATATTCATGCCTCCTTGTATTCGTGTCATGTGTTGTATCCTTAATGTACTCATTCTAATTCTTTCTAGCAATGAAAAGATATGCAAGCTTTGTGAATTCACAAAAAGAGCGTGTGTGACGTGGTGGTGTGAATATGTGTGTGTTTTTACGCTAAGGAGAAGAATCTTTGTCAGCGTCTGCTTCAGCGGATCGACCTCGATGTACATAGATCAGCACAACCAGTATGCATGCATGCATCAGATCGCGGATGTGACCTGAGCTGCATATTTGTAGGCCTACCAGCCGTGGCTTATTTATATTTCATCCAGAATCGATCGAGTAGGCGTAGCTACTTGGCCGGCCGCGGCCGACCCCACGGTGAGTGATGGATCGACGGGGAGCACAGCATATGCATGAAATGAAGTGAACCATTCCATCGGCGGCCCGGACCCCTACCCCCTCCCTAGCAGCTGGCCCGCACGCACGCACGCACGTACCCAGGCCATGCATGCAACGCCACACGCTACCTAGCAGCTCTCCCATGTCAACAGCGCCCGCTGCACGTACACTACAGTCTCAGCTTTCGGGCTCCGGCCGGCCGGCCATGCATGCATAGACGATCGACGATCATCGATCTGCGGGTGCGCATCCGATGTGCCGTCAGAGGTAGCTAGCCAGCTACCCAGCTAGCTAGACCTAGGTGGAGCAGTGGCTGCTAGCTGCACTGGTCGATCGGGGGATGGGGACAGCGTGAGCGTGTCGTTCTCGAGCTTATATATAGAGTACTACGTGCTTTCCTCGTCAGTGGCCGGCCCGAACTGATAGATCAGATCAGACGGACGACGTGCGTGTCTGCGTTCGCCGCCGCCGGCAGGCCAGATGCATGCGTGCGTGCGTGCGTGCGCGCGGACGCCTCGTGCTCCGCGCCGTACGTCGGCGTCGGCGTCGTCGCCTTGTCGGCGCAGCCGCATCCGCATGCATGCATGCCGCGAGGCCTATGTGATCGATGGACGAGTCGATCGTCGCTGCCGCCGCGGATGCATGCAGATCCTCGCGGTCGATCGGTGCCGCCGCTGACCGGTCATTAAATGACCCGGCGTTGATTATGACCGGCCGGCGGCAAGTACCACCATTAATCGTGTTTGGATGGATCAGCGAGGCCGTACAGCGAAATGCAGGCCAAATAGGGACACCATTCATGCCACTGCCCACCGATCGGCACTGTTGCACGTAGAGGCAACGATAAGCTGATGGCGATACAGGTGGGACGCCGGGGCATGCATTTGAACGATCAGAGCATCGGTGCGTCGTGCCGGTGGCGCCGCCGTTGAATAGGAGCTGTGCACCATTTTGGCTACTCCATGGTGCAAAATAGTGCTTACTCACATAATTGATTGCCGTACTCCCCCTTCCCCAATTCTTTACTCGCAACTCGACGAAACTTCGCTTCTCCCAGGACCGTCGATAAATGATAAATCCCTTCGTTCCCCTTCCCTCTACCGGGTACTCCAGCCGTGGGAGGGGGAACCGCGGCGGTTTGCGTCAAGTGTGTGTATAAGGGGATAGAGATGGGACGTGAACTTTTGGTTCCTGTGTGTATCTACACCCTATATGCAAAAATAATAATTAGCAATTCAATAAAAGTCAAAAATTCTGAAAATATTTTTGAAATAAACTTGACCTTTTATTGTACATGTGAGAAAAATCCATAAAAAGATTTCAAAAAAGACAAATTTTCGGTCAAAATAACATGAATAGTTACCTATAATAGCAAAAAAAAACTTTGGTTTTTTTGCTCAGAAGTCAATGTAGGTTTTTTTTCGTGAAAATTTATATACTAGTGCAAAACAAAGTCAAGTTTAATTTAAAAATACTTCCGAACTATTTTGACTTTTTATTTAATTATTAAAAAAATCTCCATATAGAGTGCATATACAACGAGGAATCAAAGTGTATTTCTCGATAGAGATGGGGGGCTTAGGGTGGCATTGCCTTGCGATGGACTTTGGGCCGAAGTTCGACATCTACCGACCGTACATACCTCACATTCATTCTCATTGGTGCTTGTGATGGAGCTACCACATTACCTTCAACCTTTGTCTGACAATAGTTGATTGTTGACCTTCGTTGCCTCGCCTGCGGCTCTTATGACCAGAGGGTGGCCTGGTGATTCATGCTAACCCAGTTGCCAAAAGAGGGGAGGTACTACTTCGATCAATAGTCAACTTTGTTCTTGTCCGGTGAGCTCGACTACACGACATGCAGCAATGGAGGTTGCATTGAACCAAGTTTATCGCCCACTGCGATGCCATTGGTTCTGACTTGGCATTGGTTTCGGACGCGATCAAATTCTATAAAGACTTGGTTGATGACGACAGTATGTTGTGTCTGCCACCGGTCATTTCTGATCATCTCGTCTCTGTAAGTTGTGTTATTTTTGTCATTAGGAATAATAGTAATGCCTTCTTTCTTAGGACACAATGAATATGACTTACCCATCTACTATCAGCTATAGGATAAATTATACATGCCTTCAGAAATTTTAGTATTTCAGTTCTTAGCACATCCTTCATTTTGAGATTCGGACAACGTTGATGATCAACGACTGGTTTAGCATCTGGTTCCATATTACTCTTGTGCTGGCATAAAGTGAGGCTAATGCTCTTAAGATCATCAAGAGTATATCCAATTGATGCATGATGGTTCCTTAGAATTTGAAGTAATCTCTTCTTTTCATGCTCTGAAAGGTTAGACTAATAATAACAAGATATATTTTTCTTATCACGATAAGCATATTTCAGTGTATCAGGCAGCTTCTTTAATTCAAACACAGGATCACTCTTAGGCAGAGAGGGACTCCCAAAGTTTCAACAGGCAAAATATTTTTTAGGATGGGTGCTTGATTGAACAATATATCATCTATTTCATTTCTCTCATTCATATGCATATCATTTTCATGGTCTAACAAATATTGTTCTAATGGATCGGTAGGAGGCACAACAATAGAAGCAAGACCAATAATTTCATCTTTACTAGGTAACTCTTTGTCATGAGGTTGTCTACTAATCTTGGAGAAATTAAATTCATTAGACACATCACCAAAATTAACGCTGATTGTCTCTCTATTGCAATCAATTTTAGCATTAAATGGGGAACGTTGCATGGGAAACAAAAAAATCCTGCGCTCACCAAGATCAATCTAGGAGATGAACATCTACGGGATGATAGATTGCATCTATATACCCTTGTAGATCGCTAAGCGGAAGCATTAAGATACGCAGTTGATGTAGTCGGACGTCTTCGCGATCCAATCACAATATATCCCGCGAATTCCCGATCAAGTGTCGAACGTACGGCACCTCCGCGTTCAACACACATACGGTTTGAGCGATGGTAAGCATGACGGCGTGGTGAGGTGGTGGTGGTGACAACTCAGTAATGCTTCGCCGTGCGCTATGGAGAGGAGAAGAACTACGCGGGAGAGGAGAGGCATCGTCGTGGCACGTTGTGGCGGTGGCTGCCCTGTCCCTCCCTCTCTGTATATAGGGGTAATGGGGGAGGGGAGGGCACCCTAGGGTTTCCCCGAGGGGCCGGCGGACAAGGGGTGGCAGCCAGGGTTTGGGTGCAACCCCCCCCCCCCCGCCAAGGCGCCTTGCCTCCCAAGTTAGGGGTGGCCGACGACCCTAGGGGGTGAGGCCCACCTCCCAGCTGAGTGGGCGGAGGTTGAGGTGGCACCCAGGCCTTGTAGGCTGGTGTGCCCCTCTCTTTTTCCCATGAGGTCCCTCAACACTTGTCGGGGCCACCCGAAACCCCTTTCGATACTCCGTCGATTCCCTCGTATGCCTCGGAACACTTCCGGACTCTGATGCCCGTCATCCTATATATCAATATTCACCTCCGGACTATTCCGGAGTTCCTCGTCACGTCCGGGATCTCACACGGGGCTCCAAACAACCTTCTGTCACCAACATAATAACTCGACTATACTTATATCGTCACCAAACGTTAAGTGTGTAGATCCTGCGGGTTCGAGAACTATGCTTACATGACCGAGACACCTCTACGGCCAATAACCAATAGCGGGACCTGGATGCCCATATTGGTTCCTACATATTCTACCAAATCTTTATCGGTCGAAACCATACATAATTCCCTTTGTTCATCAGTAGGTTACTTGCCCGAGATTCGATCGTTGGTATCTCCATACCTAGTTCAATCTCGTTAACGACAAGTCTCTTGACTCGTTCCATAATACAAGATCCCGTGGCTAACTCTTTAGTGACCTTGCTTGCAAGCTCATTATGATGTTGTATTACCGAGTGGTCCCTGAGATACCTCTCCGTCACCCGGAGTAACAAATCCGAGTCTTGATCCATGCCAACTCAACAGATACCCTTGGAGATACCTGTAAAGCACCTTTATAGTCACCCACTTATGTTGAAACGTTTGATACACACAAATTACTCCAATGTGTTAGTGAGTTGCATGATCTCATGGTCATAAGAACATATACTTGACATGCAGAAAACAATAGAAGTAAACTGACACGATCATATGATACGTTCATAGTTTGGATCTTGTCCATCACATCATTATCCTAATGATGTGATTCCATTATCAAATGACATCTCATGTTTGTGGCCAGGAAACCTCGACCATCTTTGATCAATGAGCTAGTCTATTAGAGGATCACTAGGGACACGGTGTTGTCTATGTACCCACACATTTATTTGAGTTTTCAATCAATACAATTCTATCATGGATAATTAACAATTATGATGAACAAGGAAATATAATAATAACCATTTTATTATTGCCACTAGGGCATAATTCCAATAGTCTCCCACTTGCACTAGAGTCAATAATCTAGCTCACATCGCCATGTGATTTACATTATAATGAATCTAAGACCCATACAGTTCTGGTGTTGATCATGTTTTGCTCGTGCAAGAGGCTTAGTAAAGGGGTCTGCGACATTCAGATCCGTGTGTACTTTGCAAATATTTATGTCCCCCTCCTTGATGTGATCGCGAATGGAATTGAAGCGTCTCTTTATGTGTCTGGCCCTCTTGTGAAACCTTGATTCCTTGGCCAGAGCAATGGGCCAATGTTGCCACAAAATGGAGTCATTGGGTCGAGTGCATTGGGCACAACTCCAAGATTCGTCATGAACTGCTTCATCCAGACACCTTCCTTCGCAGCCTCCGAGGTAGCTATGTACTCCGCTTCGCATGTAGAATCATCTACCACGCTTTGCTTGGAACCGCACCAACTTACCGCTCCCCCATTGAGAATATATGTATTCGGTTTGAGACTTAGAGTCATCCGGATCTGTGTCAAAGCTTGCATCGACGTAACCCTTTACGACGAGCACTTGATCACCTCCATAAATGAGAAACATTTCCTTAGTACTTTTCAGGTACTTAAGGATATTCTTGACCGCCGTCCAATGCTCCATTCCCGGATCACTTTGAAACCTTCCGTCCATACTTATGGCAAGGCACACATCTAGTCTTGTGCACAATGTTGCATACATGATAGAGCCTATGGAAGAATCATAGGGGATAACACTCATCTTTTCTCTATCCTCCGTAGTCACTAGGCATTGAGTCTTACTCTACTTCACACCTTGCAATACACGCAAGAACCCTTTCTTGGATCGATCCATTTTGAACTTCTTCAAAACTTTGTCAAGGTATGTGTTTTGTGAAGGTCTTATTAAGCGTATCGATCTATCAATATAGATCTTTATGCCTAATATGAAAGTAGCTTCTCCTAGGTCCTTCATTGAAAAACTCTTGTTCAAATATTCTTTCATGCTTTCTAAAAATTCTATATTGTTTCGAGTCAGCAATATGTTATCCACATATAATATTAGAAACGCAATAGAGCTCCCACTCACTCTCTTGTAAATACAAGCTTCTTTGTAAACTTGTATAAACCCGAACGCTTTGCTCACCTCATCAAAACGAAGATTCCAACTCCGAGACGCTTGCACCAGCCCATAAATAGATCGCTGGAGTTTGCAAACTTTGTCAGCATTCTGTGTATCGACAAAACCTTCCGGTTGCATCATATACGACTCTTCCTTAAGGAAACCGTTAAGGAACTCTATTTTGACATCCATCTACCAAATTTCATAATCAAAAAATGCAGCTATTGCTAACATGATTCTGACGGACTTAACCATTTCTTCGAGTGATAAAGTCTCATCGTAGTGAACTCCTTGAACTTGTGAAAAACCTTTTTCCACAAGTCAAGCTTTATAGAAGGTGATATTACCGTCCGCGTCCGTCTTCTTCTGAAAGATCCATTTATTATGAATGACCTTTCGCCCTTCAGGTAATACTTCCGAAGTCAATGCTTTGTTTTCATACATTGATCCCATCTCGGATTTCATGGCCTCTAACCATTTGTCGGAATCCGGGCCTACCATCGCTTCTCCATAGCTCTTAGGTTCATAGTTGTCTAACAACATGACCTCTAAGACATGGTTACCATACCATTCAGGAGCAGTACGTGTCCTTTTTGACCTATTTGGTTCAATACTAACTTGATACGAAGCTTCATGATCACCATCATCAGCTTCCTCTTCAACGGATGTAGGCTCCATAACATCTTTCTGCGCTGCACTACTCTCTGGTTGAAGCAAGGGTTCAACAACCTCATCAAGTTTTATCTTCCTCCCACTTAGTTCTTTTGAGAGAAACTCTTGATCAGGAAATGACCCATTATTAGCGACAAACACTTTGTCTTCGGATCTGATATAGAAGGTATACCCAACCATCTCTTTTGGGTATCCTATGAAGACGCATTTCTCCGCTCTGGGTTCGAGCTTTTCTGGCTAAAGCTTTTTGACATAAGCAACTCGTCCCCAAAATTTAAGAAATAACAACTTTGGTTTCTTACCAAACCATAGTTCATACGGCTTCGCCTCAATAGATGGTGCCCTATTTAAAGTGAATGCAGATGTCTCTAACACATAACCCCAAAACGATAGTGGCAGATCGGCAAAAGGCATCATAGAATGCATCATATCCAATAAGGTTCGATTGCAACGTTCGGACACACCATTACGCTGTGGTTTTCCAGGCGGCGTCAACTGTGACACAATTCCACATTGTCTTAAACTATTGTCAAACTCATAACTCAGATATTCTCCTCCTCGATCAGATCGTAGGAATTTAATCTTCTTGTTATGATGATTCTCAACTTCACTCTGAAATTGCTTGAACTTTTCAAACGTTTCAGACTTCTATTTCATTAAGTAAATATACCCATATCTTCTTAAATCATCGGTGAAGGTGAGAAAGTAACGATATCCACCGCGGGCCTCAATGTTCATTGGACCGCACACATCAATATGTATGATTTCCAATAAGTCACTTGCTCCTTCCATTGATTCGGAGAACGGGGTTTTAGTCATCTTGCCCATGATCCATGGTTCACATGTATCAAGTGATTCAAAATCAAGTGGCTCCAAAAGTCCATCAGCATGGAGCTTCGGATATGACCTAAGCGGTACTGCCACAAGAAAGTGGTACTATCATTATCAACTCTACATCTTTTGGCATCAATGTTATCAACATGTGTATCATTACTATGGAGATTCAATAAGAATAAACCCCTCACATCGGGTGCATGACCATAAAAGATATTACTCATATAAATAGAACAACCATTATTCTCTGCTTTAAATAAGTAATTGTCCCGCATCAAACAAGATCCAGATGTAATGTTCATGCTTAACATAGGCACTAAATACCAATTATTCAGGTTCATCACAAATCCCGATGGTAATCGAAGAGCGAGTGTGTTGACGGTCATCACATCAACCTTAGAACCATATCCCATGTGCATCGTCACTTTGTCCTTCGCCAGCCTCCGTCTATTACGTAGTTCCTGCTTTGAGTTGCAAATGTGAGCAACCAAACCGGTATCAAATACCCAGGCACTACAACAAGAGTTGGTAAGGTACACATCAATAATATGTATATCATATATATCTTGTTTGGTGTTGGCCGCCTTCTTGTTGGCCAGATACTTCGGGCAGTACCGCTTCCAGTGGCCAATTCCCTTGCAATGAAAGCACTCAGTTTCTGGCTTGGGTCCAGCCTTGGGTTTCTTCATGGGAGGAGCAACTGCGTTGCCACTCTTTTTGGAGTTAACCTTCTTGCCCTTGCCATTCTTGTTGAAACTAGTGGTTTTATTGACTATCAACACTTGATGCTCCTTCTATATTTCTGACTCAGCGACTTTTAGTATCAAAAACAGCTTGCCGACTGATTTGTTCATCCCTTGCATGTTATAGTTCAGCACAAAGATTTTGTAGCTAGGTGGTAGTGACTGAAGAACTCTGTCAGTGATCGCCTCTTGCGGGAGAGTAATTCCCAACTCAGCCAGACGGTTGGAATATCCAGACATTTTGAGTATGTGCTCACTGACAGACACGTTCTCCTCCATCTTTCAAGCATAGAACTTATCGGAGGTCTCATGCATGTCGATCCGGGCATTCTTTTCAAAAATAAACTTCAACTCCTGGAACATCTCATATGCTCCATGACGTTCAAAACGTCTTTGAAGTGTCGGTTCCAAGCCATACAACATTGCACACTGAAATATTGAGTAGTCATGAGAACGTGCCTGCCAGGCGTTCACAACGTCTCTAGACGACACTTGAGCGGGTGGCGTACCGAGCGGTGCATCAAGGACATAAGCCTTTTGGGAAGCCGTGAGGATAATCCTCAGATTACGGGCCCAGTGTACAAAGTCACTACCAATATCTTTCAGCTTGGCTGTCTCTAGGAATGCATTCAAATTCAGGGGTGCTACTTCGCAGCCATTGATCTACAACATAAATTTGCAAAAAATTACTTAGACTATTGTTCAAGATAATCAGTTTAGTTAATCATATTACTTAAAAACTTCCACTTAGATTGGCATCCCTCCGGTCATCCGAGTGCTACATGATCCAAATTCACGAACCCAGGTTCGATCATCACGTGAGATGAGGTGGTTTCAATGGTGAACATCTCCATGTTGATCATATCTACTATATGACTCATGCTCGGCCTTTTGGACTCTTGTGTTCCGAGGCAATGTATGTACATGCTAGGCTCGTCAAGTTTAAACTGGGTGTTTCGCATGTGCAAAACTGGCTTCGAAACGACGAACTTTTGCAATGGTGCACACTCTGGGAGAACACAATTTTATTTTGAAATTTTGTGAGGGATCACCTTATAATGCTACCGTCGTCCTAAGCAAAATATGACGCATAAAAGGATTAACATCACATGCAAATCATAAGTTACATGATATGGCCATGAACTTATGCTTTTGATCTGCATCTCCAAAGCACCGGCATGATCTCCATCGTCACCGGCATGACACCATGATCTCCATCATCGTGTTTCCATAGGGGTTGTCGCGCCAAACATGCTTCTACTACTATTTCTACCATTACATAGCGCTTAATGATTGACATGAAGGTCATAAAATAATTAAACACAACCCTATGGCTCCTGCCGGTTTTCGTTTGCATCGACATGCAAGTCGTATAAACTATTACAAAATATGATCATCTCATACATCAAATATATTTCATCATGTCTTTGGCCATATCATATCACAACATACCTTGCAAAAACAAGTTAGACGTCTTCTAATTGTTGTTGCATGTTTTATGTGGATGCTATGGGTATCTAGCAACAACGATTCTTACCTACGCACAACCACAAGGTGATATACAAGTTGCTATTTAACCTTCTACAAGGACCGCCTTTGTCGAATCCGATTCATCTAAGGTGGGAGACACAGACACCCACCAGCCATCTTATGCAACAAAGTCACATGTCAGTCGATGGAACCGGTCTCATGTATGTGGATATGGTCCAGGCTGCTTCATCCCACAATACCGCTGAATCAAGAAAAGACGAAGGAAGGAAGCAATCAGAATATCAACACCCACAAACTTTTTTGTGTTCTACTCGTGATGTCATCTATGCAAAGATCTAGCTCATGATGCCACTGTTGGGGAACATTGCATGGGAAAGAAAAAAATTCATACGCTCACCAAGATCAATCTAGGATATGAACATCTACGAGAGGAGAGATTGCATCTACATACTCTTGTAGATCGCTAAGTGGAAGCATTAATAAACACGGTTGATGTAGTGGAACATCTTCGCAATCCAATCACGATCCATCTCGCGAACTCCCGATCAAGCGCCGAACGGATGGCACCTCCGCGTTCAACACACGTACATCTTCATGACGCCTTGACCTCCTCGATCCAGCGAGCGATGGTGAAGTAGTATCCCGAGTCCTCTGGCAGCACGACAACATGGAGAGGTAGTGGTGGTGACTCATATGTCTCCAACGTATCTATAATGTTTTCTTGTTCCATGCTGTTATATTATCGATCTTGGATGTTCTACAATCATTTCATAATAGCTTCATTTTATTGTTTGGAACTAACCTATTGACATAGTGCCAAAGTGCCAGTTGTTGTTTTTGCTTGATTTTTACTCCGCAGAAAAACAGTACCAAATGAAGCCCAAGCGCTACGGGTGTTTTGTGGATTTTTTCTAGACCAGAAGAAAGCAGATGGGCCAAACAACACCGGAAGAGGGGGCCCAGGGTGGCCACCCTCCACCAGGGTGCCCTAGAGGCCGCTAGCGCGTTCTGGTGGAGGCTGGGCACCTCGGGCACCCCCTCGACCGACTATCGATCCTACAAATTCCCTGAAAATCCAAAAACCCTAGGGGAGTCGACGAAACACAATTCTAGCCGCCACGAGTACCAGAACCTCGAGATCCAATCTAGCACCATCACGGAGGGGTTCATCTTCTTCATAGGTGCCTCTCCGATGATGCCTAAGTAGTCCACCATAGACCTATGGGCCCGTAGGCAGTAGCTAGATGGCCTCCTTTCTCTATGTTTCTCAATACAATGGTGTCTTGGAGATTTATTTGATGTAATGACTTTTGTGGTGTGTTTGTTGGGATCCGATGAATTTTGAGTTCATGATAAGTTTCTATCCATGAATATTATTTGAGTCTTCTTCGATCTGTTATTTGCATGATTACCTATAGCCTCATATTTCTTCTTTGAATCTTTGGTTTAGTTAGGCCAACTAGATCGATTTTTCTTGCCATGGGAAGAGGTGCTTTGTGATGGGTTCGATCTTGCTGTGTTCTTTCCCAGTGAAAGAAGGGACATCAAGACACGCATGTATGATTGCCATTAAGGATAACAAGATGGGGTCTATTCCTACAGGAATAGATCTTGTCTACATCGTATCACCGTTCTTATTTCATTACTCTGTCTTCCCATGAACTTAATACACTAGATGCATGCTGGATAGCGGTCGATGTATGGGGTAATAGAAGTAGATGCAGAATCATTTTGGTCTATTTATCTTGGATGTGATGGCTATATAATGATCAATGCCTGGATATCTTCATGATTATTTGATATTCTATCAATTGCCCAATAGTAATTTGTTCATCCACCGTGTGCTATACTCATGAGAGAAGCCACTAGTGAAACCTACGTCCCCCGAGTTTACTTTTCGAACATATTGCTTTCCGATTTACTATTTGGAACTTTTGTTTTCAGATCTATTAATCCAAAAAACCCAAAGATACCTTGCCGCACTTTTTATTTATTTATTTTACTTTGTGTTCTTGCGAGATCTATTTGCCAAAACTATCTTTACCTAATCTATCTTATTACCGTAGAGAGCGTGAAAACCTCTCTTTCGCGTCGGGTTGCAAGTATTTGTTGTTTGTGTGCAGGTGCTGCTTACGTGGGTGTATGATCTTCCTCTACGAATTGCTAACTTTGTTTCATAACTGAGAGAAATACTTACCATCGCTGTGATGCATCATCCATTCCTCTCTAGGGAAATACCGGCACATTCTCAAGCCACGTCAAAGGAATTTTTGGGCCGTTGCTGGGGAGGAACAATCTCATCTACCAAGTTCCTAATCACAAATCTCATCTCCATGAAATTAACATTATTTTCCATCTTCCTCTCGTTTTCCTCTCCCCCACTTCACAAATTTGTCGTTTTATTTGCCCTCTCTTTTCCGTTTGCCCTTTTTCTCGCTAGATCTCTTGTTCGCCAATCTCTTCACTATGGCTAGTTCCTCCATTATTGTGTTTACTCTCGAGAATGAGGTTCTTAATTTTAAACAAAGGGGAGGGGAGAATATTAAATATGCTTGTTATAGGATTTGCAATGCTCATAATAGATCTATTCGCAAAGAATCAACCATTGTTCTTCTTAGCTGTTTTTTATGTGGGCATCACCACTTGGTATAGAGTCGTCCGTGATACGATTACTGGTGGAAACTTCTTGATGTGCCCCTCTTTGGATGCTTACTATGCTGTGGGAAATTTAGTGGGTTATCCACCTATCATTGTCAATGAAACAATTTTAACTCTTGAGCATGTTATGAAAAGGTTAGATGCTATTGAAAATAAAATGCTCACTGAGGAAAATATTGAGAACTTGGATAAAAGGATGGATAATCCTGCTAATAAAATTGGGTCAAAAGCGGGAGATGCTCTTACAATTTTACAGGAAAAAGAACCCATAGTGAATAAGAGAATTGAAGAAAGCCCCACTAGAATTGATAAGTTGGAAGAAATCTTTCGTAACTTAAGTTCGGCTTTCCCTACCAATAAAACTATTGAAAAAACTCCCACTAGTAAAGATTGCAAATCCATGCAAGTCCCTAAGAACAAGGGTACCACTTCTAGTATAAATAATGAGCATCTTAAAATGATTAGTATCCATCCAAATTTTGTTGAAGTGGTAACCAACCTTCATGGAAAAAATAATTTTTTCAATCTTATCCCTAGAAGTATTTTTATTCAAAATATGCATGATAGATCCTTGAAAATTCTCGTTGTGTTCTTAAAAAGTTGGAAACTAAGGATGACAATACTTGAATCTATGCGTTCTGCCTAGCTAGGGGCATAAAACGATGGCGCTTGTTGGGAGGCAACCCAATGAATAAATTGTTTTTTTGCTTTCTATTTTTTAGTGTTTTGCGCAATTATGATTCTGTTATAATTTTATTTTTATGTTTTATTTAGTATTTGTGCCAAGTAATGCCTTTAGGATGATCAATAAGATGAGTAGAAACAATGCTGAATCAGAAATAGAAACTTTGTTCCAAGTGCACGAATTTTCATTTTTTGACTGGAACGTGATATTAGGCTGAAATTTTAACACGGTATTTCTATAGAAATTATTTAGTTTGTCCTAATTTTTAAGAATTTTTAGAGTTCCATAAGTATGGGTAGAGTACAGATTACTACATACTGTCTTGTCTGAAACAGATTCTGTTTTCATTGCATTGTGTGCTTCTTTTGATGAATCTATGACTTGTATCGGGGGGTATAAGTCATAGTAAAGTTAGAATACAGTAGGTATAATGCAATAATAAAATATGAATGGGTTTACACAGTACCTAAAGTGGTAATTTTCTTTATTATACTAACGGATCTCACGAGAATTTTGTTAAGTTTTGTGTGATTGAAGTTTTCAAGTTTTGGGTGAGATCACAATGGATGGAGGAACAAGGAGTTAGAAGAGTCAAATATTGGGGATGATACAGCACCCCAAGGTAATATAGAAAGAGTAACAAGCAACTAAGCTTGGGGATTCCCCAAGTGGCATCCCTCTTTGTTCTAACAACCATCGGTATACTACTTGGAACTATATTTTTATTCGTCACATATCATGAGTTTTGCTTGGAGCGTCTTATATCTTTGCTTTATTTGCTTTTATCCTTGATGGATACTCCTATTTGAGAGAGACAAAAATATGCTATGATTTGCTAGAATTGCTCTTTATGCTTCACTTCAAACTTTTGAGCAAATGAATTGCTCTAGTGCTTCACTTATATCTTTTTGAGCATGGAGTGCTTTTATATGTTTGAAGAAATACTCTCATGCTTCACTTATATTATTTCGAGAGATGAAACTTGTATGCTCATGTTCTTCACTTATATCCATGTGCGCTTATCAAAAGCAATTGCAACATATGAAACTAGTCCCAAAGTAATAGATATTCAAGAGGGATATAATAATAACTTTCCTGAAGATCATTGGACAAACTAAACTTGATTCTTTGTAATAGTTTTGAGACATGACAATAGTAATATGTGAGTTATGTTGACGAGATTCTGAGTAAGAATATTGGTGTTAAGGTTTGTGATTCCCTATGCAAGTACGAAAGTCAATGGTTGTGCTACGAAATTACACCCTACTTATGGTGCATTATTCAGTGTTAGTTATGCTTAATGCTCGTTTATGTGATTTTTTTGTTTCTTGGTTGGGTGCTTCTAAATCTCTTACTAGCCTTCACTTGTACTAAGTAGAAATACTAATTGTGCATCCAAAACCCTTAAACCAAGTTTTGCCATATGAGTCCACCAAACCTACCTATATACGTTATTTCCATGTCGTTCCAAGCAAACTTGTATGTGCCATCTCTAAACTTTTAAAATAAAGTTTCATTTTTGTGTGCTCATACCACTCATGAAACGGTAGGGGGTGACCGAAGTTTTTTTCATGCTAGATGTGTTATTCTCAAGATGAGTGTTTATTCACTTGTCATTGCACGAGAGTATGGCAGTAATAGGGATGCCAGTCCCAAAATGAAAAAGAAAAGAAATTAACTTTATGTTATCAAATAATAAATTCCTTGGAAATTGTTGTTATGGACGGCAACCGTTGGTTCGGCTAGCCATGGAAAGTGAAAGTATGGTGGGAAAGGAATAAACTTTATTTCTGTTTGGGAACCGTCTATGATGCATCTAGTGTGGAAAGATATTGAAATCTCTCAGCCGTTTTCGTTGACAGGAAAGGCATGCCACTCAAAATACTTTTCTCTGTCAATTTAAACACTTGATCTCTGGCACCTCTACAAATCCCTACTTCCCTCTACGAAGGGCCTATCTATTTACTTTCTGTAATTTTTATTTTTCAAATTTGAGTCTCCATCTTCTCTTATAAAGCACCAACTAGGGGGCACTATGATCGTACTTGAGCATTAGCTGTAGCTAATATTTGAGTGTGTATTATGAATGGATCAATGATTGAGCATGATGGGCTAGGGATAACATGCTTTAGCATTGATATTTTGAAAGACATGGTTGCTTGTTGGTATGCTTGAGTATTAAAGTTTTCAAACTATTGCTTTCAACCATATGAAAAGTCCAAATGTCCATGCTATAAAGAAAACAATATGTGATGAACAAGGCAGCATTCCACATGAAAAATTCTGTTTTTATCATTTACCTACTCGAGGATGAGTAGGAATTTAGCTTGGGGATGTTGTTATGTCTCCAACGTATCTGTAATTTTTGCTTGTTCCATGCTATTATATTATCAATCTTGGATGTTTTACAATCATTTCATAGCAGCTTTATATCATTTTTTGGGGCTAACCTATTGACATAGTGCCAAAGTGCCCGTTGCTGTTTTGCTTGTTTTTTACTTCGTAGAAAATCAGTACCAAACAGAGCCCACATGTTGCGGGAATTTTGATTGATTTTTTCTTCACCAGAAGAAAGCAGATGGGCCAAACAACACCAGAAGAGGGGGCCAGGGTGGCCACCATCCACCAGGGCGCGCTAGAGGCCCTTGGCGCGTCATGGTGGAGGTTGGGCACCTCGAGCACCCTCTCAACCGACT
The DNA here is from genome assembly GCA_022496015.1 of Hordeum marinum. Taxonomy (NCBI): domain Eukaryota; kingdom Viridiplantae; phylum Streptophyta; class Magnoliopsida; order Poales; family Poaceae; genus Hordeum; species Hordeum marinum. The sequence continues at coordinate 47,310,688 of CM039678.1, forward strand.
ACCGAGCCTACAAATTCCATGAAAATCCAAAAACCCTAGGGGAGTCGGATAAACACAATTCCAGCCACCACAAGTTCCAGAACCTCGAGATCCAATCTAACACCATCACGGAGGGCTTCATCTTCTTCATAGGTTCCTCTATGATGAGTCGTGATCAGTCCACCATAGACCTATGGGTCCATAGGCAGTAGCTAGGTGGCTTCCTCTCTCTATGATTCTCAATACAATGGTCTCTTGGAGATCTATTTGTTGTAATGACTTTTTCAGTGTGTTTGTTGGGATCCGATGAATTTTCAGTTCATGATTTGTTTGTATCCATGAATATGATTTGAGTATTCTTTGATCTATTATATGCATGATTACTTATAGCATCGTATTTCTTCTTCGAATCTTTGGTTTAGTTAGGCCAACTAGATCGATTTTTCTTGCCATGGGAAGAGGTGCTTTGTGATGGGTTCGATCTTGAGGTGTTCTTTCCGAGTGATAGAAGGGGAAGCAAGACATTCATTGTGACATCCACGATTTGATGCTATAGTAATCCTTGTAATCAAGCTATAGTAATATGAGGATTAATCGAAACCAATTATGATCACTTTTGGACTCAACCCTTGATTCAAATTCCTTCAGACTCAAAATTCATTTCAAAAGTGGATTTAAAAGTTCTGCAAACTTCGAAATAAAAATCGTGCATAGGTTCCAAATGTTCACTGGGCATTTCTAAAAATGCCACCCACAATTTTTGCAAGTGTTTAGTGCGTCAAATCTATTTTAACATTGGGCAAATCAATTATTAATGGCCTTTAAATCTTTTGTATAATGCAAACCTGTACAATAAAATCCCATATTATATGTGGTAGTGCTAAATATTTTCACTCGTTTATTAGAGGAGTCACACATTATACAAAAGTGTTTTGGGTCATAATTTTTTTTAAACATAAACTAATAAAAAAGGAAAACACCCTCCTCTCCATCGAGCCACCTAACTTGGGCCAGCCCAACCTCAACCCCCCTTGCTTGCCCACCCCCGTTCCTACACCCCCTACCCCATCGCCCCACACGCCCCATCGCGCCCCCACCTCGCTCCTCCCCCTCTCCCCCCGATCCAGATCTGGATCGGGGCCACGACCGTCACCGCCGCAAGCGCTCGATGCCACCGTGTCACCCCCTCACCCCTCTCGTGCCACATCGCAATGCCACCCCGCTTTGCCGAAGCCGTCGGGCCTCCCCTCCTCCTCCCCACTGTCGTCGGTCGTTGCCTCCCCCCTCACGCCTGCTGCCCTCCTCTACAGACAGCAATGTGAGCCCCGGAATAACCCCCTACTCTCTCCTTCCCTCTCCCTGCCGCCGCCATGTGTGCTCGCCGCTTCTCTGTGGCCGTCGATCCCACACGTGCACGCACGACCACCGTGCCGCTGCGCCCCCCCTCGCGGCCCCGCTCGCCGCCGGCGCCTTCCCCCGTTGATGCCGTCGTCGACCATCGTTCCTCTATCCACCTGCCGACCCCGCTCGCGCCAGGCCGCGCGCGCCGCGCCGCCGCGCTCCGCTAGTGCCCGCTCGCCCGTGTCCCCGCTCCCGTGCACGCGTGCCGCGTCGCGCGCTCGTCGCACCGCCAACGCGCGCTCACCGTCGCCCCGCACGCCGCCTCTCCCTTGGGCACCTCGCTGGCCACCACCACGACCATGGCCGCCGGCAGGCCGCCCGTTGCCCATGGCCAGGCATCGGCCGCCCCTACCCGTTTCGGTTAGTGGGCTAACCCCACTAACCCTCCCCTGAGAATGACAACAGGGGCCCACCCCCTGTTAGTAGGAAAAACGTTTGTATAGAAAATATTAATTAGTTAACTTAATTAATACTATTTATGTTAATTAAATTAACTTAATTATGTTAGTTAATTAATTAATCACTCTATCAAATTAACACAGTTGGCATGTGGGCCTAGTCAAATTAGTGCTATTTAAAACTGGTTAATTAATTTTGATAATTAACTTAAACTAAATAGACACTAACAGGTAGGACCCGCTGGTCAGTTTGACTAGTCAACAAAGACTGTTGACTGCTGATGTCAGCATGACATCATGCTGATGTCATAATTCTTTATTGAATTAAATTTAAGCATTTTAATTTCTGAATATTAACAAAACTTTAAAAATTAATATTAAATAGTCCGTAAGTCAGATGAAAAATTTTGTACATGAAAGTTGATCAGAAAAATCCTACGAATCTGAATACGCACTCCATTCGTCTCTCACGTGCTCTTATCATAGCGAACGTGGAACTTTTCCATCTGTTTAATCTGTCCGGTAGAAACCCGAGACCCGAAAAATATCGTCATATATTCTTCCGAACCGTCTGTGACATGTAATACTGCGTTAGTGGATGCCTAGCTCCGCATATTGCGATGTCATGCATCATGTTGCATCTGTGCTTTATATTTATTGTTTCTCCCCCTCTTCTTACCGGTAGACCTCGAGACTGACGCTGCTGCCGGGTACGACTACGCGCCTGACCATCAGCCTTTTGCCGCAGAGCAACAAGGCAAGCAATCCCCCCTTAAGGATTCCGATATCTCCCAATTATTTCCCTATCATTCTTGCATTAGATTTCGCTACTACATTAGCTAGCTCCTATTTCTGGTGCATAGCCTGTTTTTGATAAACTGCTACTATACCTCTTGCTATATCAGCTTCTTAGTATAGGTTGATCACCGAATCCCAGTGACCCCTTAGTCCCAGTTGCCCTTGCTCCTTCATCAACGACTCAAAGACTCGGTCAACTGACTGACAAACTAGGCCCCTCACATCACCGCACACCCCCTTAGTTGTACGACTCTATAGAGTTATTATCCAGGACCGAGGGTGACACCTCGTGAAGTACTCATAATGCTAACTCTATAGTGCAGCTAGTAAGTCGTGATTATCGAGGGTGATTCCTCCTTCACCACTCCCAACGATGACTCTGTCGCGAAACCCTTCAAGTGTGGGACCCTCGAGGATGATTCCTTAGGTTTCGTCTTGATGTTTTATACACACAGTTACTATGACCTGGTTATAGAAACATGTTGGTGATGGGTTGGCCCTGAGGGTTACCCATGGTTTGATGATGATGAGGCGTCGGGCAGGAGAGGCCCTTGCCACACATTCTTGAGACGGGGCGACGGGACCGCACTTCATGGGTCGCGTTTGCCCCGCATTAATAAAATGCTAATGGGTTGGGTATTTGATCTGAGTTGGTCGTTTGACCTTTTACGCACCAAACCTTCACGCGGGAGAAGTTATGGGTACTCAGCATCGTTGTTGTTGGGGGACGTAGTAGTAAATCAAAAAAATTCCTACGTGTTCACCAAGATCTATCTATGGAGAAACCAGCAACGAGTAAGGGGAGAGTGCATCTTCATACCTTTGAAGATCGCTAAGCAGAAGCATTACAAGAACGTGGTTGGTGGAGTCGTAGTCGTAGCGATTCAGATCGCAATGGACTCCAATCTTAGCGCCGAACAACGGCGCCTCCGCGTTCAACACGTGCAGCCCGGTGACGTCTCCTACGCATTGATCCAGCAAGGAGGAAGGAGAGGCTGCGGGAGAGCTCCGACAACACGACGGCGTGGTGACGGTGGAGCTGCATGGTCTCCGGCAAGGCTTCGCCAAGCACAATGGAGAACGAGGAAGAGGGAGGGTAGGGATGCGCCGAGAGAGAGAGAGAGAGAGAGAGAGAGAACTCGTGTCTGGCAGCCCCAAAACCCTCTACTATACATAGGAGGAGGGGACGGTGGGTGCAGCCCTAGGGTTCCCACCCTCGGGGTTGCGGTCGGCGGCCACAGAGGGAGAGGGGGAGGGCGCAGCCCTAGGTGGGCCTTAGGCCCATCTGGGTCTAGGGTTTCTCCTCCCTCCCACCTTTCCTGCGCCTTGGGCCAGGGTGGAGGGTGCACCAGCCCACTCTAGGCTGGTCTCTTCCACTCCCGGCCCATGCAGACCTCTGGGGCTGGTGGCCCCACTTGGTGGACCCCCAGAACCCTTCCGGTGGTCCCGGTACGTTACATGTGATGCCCGAAACTCTTCCGATGGAAAAAACCTCACTTCCTATATATGAATCTTTACCTTCGAACCATTTCGGAACTCCTCGTGACATACGGGATCTCATATGGAACTCAGAACAACCTTCGGTAACCACGTACACTATTCCCTATAACCCTAGCGTCATCGAACCTTAGGTGTGTAGACCCTACATGTTCGGGAGACACGTAGACATGACTGAGACACCTCTCCGGTCAATAACCAACATGGGAATATGGATACCCATGTTGTCTCCCACGTGCTCCACGATGATCTCATCGGATGAACCATGATGTCGGGGATTCAATCAACCCCGTATACAATTCACTTTGTCTACCGGTATGATACTTGCCCGAGATTCGATCGTCGGTATCCTATACCTTGTTCAATCTCGTTACTGGCAAGTCTCTTTACTCATTCCGTAACAAATCATCCCGTGGCTAACTCCTTAGTCACATTGAGCTGATTATGATGATGTCTTACCGAGTGGGCCTAGTGATACCTCGCCGTCACATGGAGTGACAAATCCCAGTCTCGATTCATGCCAACCCAACAGACACTTTCGGAGATACCCGTAGTGCACCTTTATAGCCACCCAGTTACGTTGTGACGTTTGGCACACCCAAAGCATTCCTACGATATCCGGGAGTTACACAATCTCATGGTCTAAGGAAATTATACTTGACATTAGAAAAGCTTTAGCAGACGAACTACACGATCTTGTGCTATGATTAGGATTGGGTCTTGTCCATCACATCATTCTCCAAAAGTCCATCAGCATGGAGCTTGTTCATGCGTTTGACACCAATATGACCAAGGCAACAGTGCCACATGTAAGTGGGACTATCATTATCAACCATACACTTTTTTGTACTCACACTATGGACATGTGTAACATCAAGTTCGAGATTCATCAAAAATAAACCATTGACCAACGGGGCATGACCATAAAACATTTCCCTCATATAAATAGAACAACCATTATTCTCAGATTTAAATGAGTAGCCATCTCGCATCAAGCAAGATCTAGATACAACGTTCATGCTCAAAGCTGGTACTAAATAACAATTATTGAGGTTTAAAACTAATCCCGAAGGTAGATGTAGAGGTAGCATGCCGACGGAGATCACATCGACCTTGGAACCATTCCCGACGCGCATCGTCACCTCATCCTTTGCCAGCCTCTGCTTATTCCGCAGCTCCTGCTTGGAGTTACAAATGTGAGCAACTACACCAGTATCAAATACCCACGAGCTACTATGAGCGCTATTTAGATACACATCAATAACAAGTATATCACATATACCTTTAACGTTGCCGGCCTTCTTATCCGCTAAGTACTCGGGGCAGTTCCGCTTCCAGTGACCGGTACCCTTGCAATAAAAGCACTCAGTCTTAGGCTTGGGTCCATTCTTGTTCTTCTTCCCGGCAACTTGCTTACCGGGCATGGCAACAGCTTTCCCGTCCTTCTTGAAGTTCTTCTTACCCTTGCCTTTCGTGAAACTAGTGGTATTATACACCATCAACACTTGATGCTCCTTTTTGATCTCGACCTTCGCTGATTTCTGCATCGATTACAACTCAGGAATGGACTTCTCCATACCCTGCATTTTGTAGTTCATCACAAAGCTCTTGTAGCTGGGTGGGAGCGACTGGAGGATTCTGTCAATAACCGAGTCATCTGGGAGATTAACTCCCAGCTGAGCCAAGCGGTTGTGCTACCCAGACATTTTGAGTATGTGCTCACTGACAGAACTATTCTCCTCCATCTTACAGCTGAAGAACTTGTCGGAGACGTCATATCTCTCGACCCGGGCATGAGCTTGGAAAACCAGTTTCAGCTCTTGGAACATCTCATATTCTCCGTGTTTCTCAAAACGCTTTTGGAGCCCCGGTTCTAAACTGTAAAGCATTTCGCACTGAACCAGGGAGTAATCATCACGGCATGACTACTAAGCGTTCGTAACGTCTTGGTCCGCTGGGAAAATGGGTGGGTGACCTGGCGGTGCATCAAGGACATACAATCTCTTGGGAGCTATGAGGATGATCCTCAAGCTACAGACCCAGTCCGCATAGTTGCTTCCATCATCTTTCAGCTTGGTTTTCTCTAGGAACGCGTTGAAGTTGAGGTGACAGTAGCGTTGGCCATTGGATCTACAATATAGATTGTAAAGACAATTTTAGACTAAGTTCATGATAATTAAGTTCACATAATCAAATTATTTAATGAACTCCCACTTAGATAGACATCTCTCTAGTCATCCAAGTGATACATGATCCATGTCAACTAGCCCGTGTCCGATCATCACGTGAGACGGACTAGTCATCCATGGTGAACATCTCCATGTTGGTCGTATCTTCTATACGACTCATGTTCGACCTTTCGGTCTTCCGTGTTCCGAGGCCATGTCTGTACATGCTAGGCTCGTCAAGTTAACCTAAGTGTTTCCCGTGTGTAAATCTGGCTTACACCCGTTGTATGTGAACATTAGAACCTATCACACCCGATCATCACGTGGTGCTTCGGAACAACGATCCTTAGCAACGGTGCACAGTTAGGGTGAACACATTTCTTGAAATTTTATTGAGAGATCATCTTATTTACTACCGTCGTTCTAAGCAAATAAGATGTAAACATGATAAACATCACATGCAATCAATATAGTGACATGATATGGCCAATTTCATCTTGCTCCTTCGATCTCCATCTTCGGGGCACCATGATCATCACTGTCACCGGCACGACACCATGATCTCGATCATCATGATGTCCATCATCGTGTCTTCATGAAGTTGTCTCGCCAACTATTACTTCTACTACTATGGCTAACGTTTAGCAATAAAATAAAGTAATTACATGGCATTTATGATTGACACGCGGATCATACAATAAAATAAGACAACTCCTATGGCTCCTGCCGGTTGTCATACTCATCGACATGCAAGTCGTGAATCTTATTACAAGAACATGATCAATCTCATACATCACAATGCATCACATCACATCCTTTGGCTATTTCACATCACAAGGCATATGCTGCAAAAACAAGTTAGACGTCCTCTAATTTGTAGTTGCAAGTTTTTATGTGGCTGCTATAGGGTTCTAGCAAGAACGTTTCTTACCTACACCAAAACCACAACGTGATATGACAATTGCTATTTACCCTTCATAAGGACCCTTTTCATCGAATCCAATCCGACTAAGGTGGGAGAGACAGACACCCGCTAGCCACCTTATGCAACAAGTGCATGTGAGGAGGTGGAACCGGTCTCACGTAAGCGTACGTGTAAAGTTGGTCCGGGCCGCTTCATCCCACAGTACCGCCGAATCAAGATAAGACTAGTAGTGGTAAGCAAATTAACAAGATCGACGCCCACAACAACTTTGTTTTCTACTCAGGCATAGATTCTACGCATAGACCTAGCTATGATACCACTTTTGGGGGACGTAGTAGTAAATCAACAAAATTCCTACGTGTTCACCAAGATCTATCTATGTAGAAACCAACAACGAGTAAGGGGAGAGTGCATCTTCATACCTTTGAAGATTGCTAGGTGGAAGCATTACAAGAATGCGGTTGGTGGAGTCATACTCATAGCGATTCAGATAGCGATGGACTCCGATCTTAGCGCCGAACAACGGTTGGACGCCTTGATCCAGCAAGGAGGAAGGAGAGGTTGAGGGAGAGCTCCGGCAGCACGACGGTGTGGTGACGGTGGAGCAGCGTGGTCTCCGGCAGGGCTTCGCCAAGCACCGCGGAGAATGAGGAAGAGCAAGGGTAGGGATGCGCCGAGAGAGAGAGAACTCGTGTCTGGCAGCCCCCAAACCCTCCAATATATATAGGAGGAGGGGGAGGGAGTTTGCAGACCTAGGGTTCCCACCCTAGGGGTTGCGGCCAACCCTAGATGGCCATCTGGCCGGCGGCCAGAGAGGGGGAGGGGGAGGGCGCAGCCCTAGGTGGGCCTTAGGTCCATCTGGTTCTAGGGTTTCCGCTCCCTCCCACCTTTCATGCGCCTTGGGCCAGGGTGGAGGGCGCACCAGCCCACTCTAGGCTGGTCCCTTCCACTCCCGGCCCATGCAGCCCTCTGGGGCTGGTGGCCCCACTTGGTGGACCCCCGAAACCCTTCCGGTGGTCCCGGTACGTTACCTGTGATGCCCGAAACTCTTCCGATGGCAAAAACCTCACTTCCTATATATGAATCTATACCTTCGAACCATTTCGGAACTCCTCGTGACGTACGGGATCTCATATGGAACTCGGAACAACCTTCAGTAACCACGTACACTATTCCCTATAACCCTAGCGTCATCGAACCTTAAGTGTGTAGACCCTACGGTCAATAACCAATAGCAGGATATGGATACCCATGTTGGCTCCCACATGCTCCACGATGATCTCATCGGATGAACCACGATGTCGGGGATTCAATCAATCCCGTATACAATTCCCTTTGTCTACCGGTATGATACTTGCCCGAGATTCAATCGTCGGTATCCCTATACCTTGTTCAATCTCGTTACCGGGAAGTCTCTTTACTCGTTCCATAATACATCATCCCGTGGCTAACTCCTTAGTCACATTGAGCTCATTATGATGATGTCTTGCCGAGTAGGCCTAGAGATACCTCTCCGTCACACGGAGTGACAAATCCCAGTCTCGATTCATGCCAACCCAACAAACACTTTCGAAGATACCCGTAGTGCACCTTTATAGCACACCCAAAGCATTCCTATGGTATCCAGGAGTTACACAATCTCATGGTCTATGGAAATGATACTTGACATTAGAAAATCTTTAGCAGACGAACTACATGATCTTGTGCTATGATTAGGATTGGGTTTATGTATTCACACATGCATTACGGTTTCCTGTTAACACAATTATAGCATGAACAATAGACAATTATCATGAATAAGGAAATACAATAATAACCATCTTATTATTGCCTCTAGGGCATATTTCCAACAATTGTATCGGCCGAAGCTCTTCGGACGTCAACAATGGAGAGGCGCAAGCCCGAGTGGCCTGGACGGTACATCTCTTGGATTAGGGTGTGCTAGGGCTGACCTCGGCCGCGTACGCATCATGCAGGAGCGCAATGGGCATGTGGGCCCACAATCCCTATGTGCTTAGGATTTAGACCGACAGGCTAGCCTCTCTGTTGAGTCTAGGTGAGGCAACGATGTGTTGAAATCCCGAGGCCGGGCATTACCCAGGAAAGTGTGTCCGACCGGAGGTGATCAAGCGTGTTGGAAATGCGGTGCACCCCTGCAGGATGAATTCATCTATTCGAATAGTTGTGTCCGCGGTAATAGGACGACTTGGAGTTGTACCTTGACCTTCTACAACTATAATTGTGACTTTAATTGAAATGAATGTTGGCTCCGGGATCGCTTCCTCGCATGGAGTTGAGGAAGAATCTCTAGCCGTGTTTACTTAATAAAAATTTGCTGCAATAATATTGCTATATATGAGTTACCAGTCTACTCACTTCTAATGTTGCAAGATGCTGAAGGTGCTAGTCTTCGTTAGGACTAGGCCTTCCCCCTATTCTTGCTTTCTACAGTCATCCCAGATATAACCCCATTCCTTGATACTGATGCATACTTAGCATAGTTCTAATGTAAGTCTTGCGAGTACTTTGGATGACTACTCACTGCTGCTTTGCTTTCTCTTTCCCCCTCGATTCAATTGCTGCGTATGGAGCCCAGGAGACCGTGTACTCCGCCGGAGACGACTACTACACCACCGCCGGAGGCCACTAACGACCAGCGGTAGGTTAGGAGGTTCCTAGGCAGGAGGCCTCGCGTCGTTTGATCCGCTATCATGTTTGTGCTAGCCTTCTTAAGGCAAAACTTGTTTAACTTATATATGTACTCAGATATTATTTGCTTTCGCTGACTCATGCTTGTCGAACTTTGTATTCGAGCCCTCGAGGCCCCTGGCTTGTAATATGAAGTTGTATGACTTTATTTGTGTCTAGAGTTGTGTTCTGATATTGATTAGTGAGTCCCTAATCTTCGTCATACGCATTTGCGTGTATGTTTAGTGTACGGTCAAATAGGGGGTGTCACAAGTTAGTATCAGAGCCGACTGCCTGTAGGTGGCCCCCTTTCCAATTCCTTGGCCAAAGTTGAGTCTAGTCATTGAAAAACTTTTACTAACAATGTTGTTTGGCTTACGTGCCCACATCTCAATCGGGTGGTATTAGGATCTTTTATTCCTCATCTATACTCTGGGTTTTGATCTCTCTTCTCTTTCGGGTTAAATATTTCTCGTAACTATCTCCTCTCGGAGAGCCCCTCAGTCTAGACGATGACTTGATTCACTAGAATACTCAGAAGATACTCTCTCATATTCTCCCGAGAACTTGTGATCATCACTTTTGTTATTACCTTCCACCGTCAACCCCTATGGATAACTATGCACAAATCTTCTTAACGGAGATTTGTTCGTCCTCGGCTGTCATGGGTTTCACAAGTCCTTCAAATTGCTATTCAATTTTTTGAAATCCTGAGTAGCCTATTGCTCTTGACTTTCTCACCTTCTTACATTGTGGTTAATTCCATATGTATAGCAATATCCATTAAAATCCTCTGTGATTATCATTTAACATTATTGATTAAACGTGTGTGTGAATGCACACAATCCTCACTTGATATTCACGAATTATATCTTCGGCTCAGTCGTCTTTCCAATCAGGAGCTGGTTCTCGTTAAATCAACCTTGGTTGCTTGTCCATCTTGTTGGAAATATGCCCTAGAGGCAATAATAAAATGGTTATTATTGTATTTCCTTGTTCATGATAATTGTCTATTGTTCATGCTATAATTGTGTAACCGGAAACCATAATACATGTGTGAATACATAGACCACAACATGTCCCTAGTGAGCCTCTAGTTGACTAGCTCGTTGATCAATAGATGGTCACGGTTTCATGGCCATGGACATTGGATGTCGTTGATAACGGGATCACATCATTAGGAGAATGATGTGATGGACAAGACCCAATCCTAAGCATAGCACTAGATCGTGTAGTTCATTTGCTAAAGCTATTCAATGTCAAGTATCGTTTCCTTAGACCATGAGATTGTGCAACTCCCGGATACCGTAGGAATGCTTTGGGTGTGCCAAACGTCACAACGTAACTGGGTGGCTATAAAGGTGCACTACGGGTATCTCCGAAAGTATCTGTTGGGTTGGCACGAATCGAGACTGGGATTTGTCACTCCGTGTGACGGAGAGGTATCTCTGGGCCCACTCGGTAAGACATCATCATAATGAGCTCAATGTGACTAAGGAGTTAGCCACGGGATGATGTATTACGGAACGAGTAAAGAGACTTGCCAGTAACGAGATTGAACAAGGTATGGGGATACCGACGATCGAATCTCGGGCAAGTACCATACCGATAGACAAAGGGAATTGTATACGGGATTGATTGAATCCCCGACATCGTGGTTCATCCGATGAGATCATCGTGGAGTACGTGGGAGCCAACATGGGTATCCAGATCCCGCTGTTGGTTATTGGCCGGAGAGGTGTCTCGGTCATGTCTACGTGTCTCCCGAACCCGTAGGGTCTACACACTTAAGGTTCGATGACGCTAGGGTTATAGGGAAATGGTATACGTGATTACCGAAGGTTGTTCGGAGTCCCGGATGAGATCCCGGACATCACGAGGAGCTCCGGAATGGCCCGGAGGTAAAGATTGATATATAGGAAGTCCAGTTTTGGTCACCGGAAAGTTTTCGGGCTCATCGCTAGTGTACCGGGAGTGCCGGGAGGGTGCCGGAGGACCCCCGAGAGGGGTGTGACGACCAAAGGACCTCATGGGCCCTTAGAGGAGGTGTGCCAGCCCATATTGGGTCGGCCAAGACCATCTATGTGGGCCCATGTGGCTGGAGATAAGGAGATAAGGCAAAAGGGATTTAAAAGGAGGAGATCCACCTCCCTTATGGGAGGTGGACTCTCCCTTTAATTCGGCCGGCCATCTCCTCTTTGGAGTAGAGGCCAAGCCAGCCCTCCACGTCCCTCCTCCTATATATACTTGAGGTTTTGGATGTTTTGAGACAGGATTTGATCTCTCTCTCTCACGGCGAAGCCCTACCTCTCTTCTTCCTCCTCCGCAGCGCTTAGGCGAAGCCCTGTCGGAATACCTTGCTACTCCACCACCACCACGCCGTCGTGCTGCTGTTGGAGCCCTTCCCCAACCTCTCCTTCCTCCTTGCTGGATCAAGGTGTTGGAGACGTCACCGGGCTGCACGTGTGTTGAACGCGGAGGTGCCGTCCGTTCGGCACTTGATCGGATCTACCGCGATCTGAATCGCTGCGAGTACGACTCCATCAACCGCGTTCTTGTAACGCTTCCGCTTAGCGATCTTCAAAGGTATGAAGATGCAATCTCTCCCCTCTCGTTGCTGGTTTCTCCATAGATAGATCTTGGTGAACGTAGGAAAATTTTGATTTACTACTACGTCTCCCAACAGTGGTATCAGAGCTAGGTCTATGCGTAGAATCTATGCACGAGTAGAACACAAAGCAGTTGTGGGCGTCGATTTTGTTAATATGCTTGCCGTTACTAGTCTTATCTTGATTCGACGGTATTGTGGGATGAAGCGGCCCGGACCAACCTTACACGTACGCTTACGTGAGACCGGTTCCACCGCCTGACATGCACTAGTTGCATAAGGTGGCTAGCGGGTGTCTGTCTCTCCCACCTTAGTCGGATTGGATTCGATGAAAAGGGTCCTTATGAAGGGTAAATAGCAATTGGCATATCACGTTGTGGTTTTGACGTAGGTAAGAAACGTTCTTGCTAGAAACCTATAGCAACCACGTAAAAACTTGCAACTACAAATTAGAGGACGTCTAACTTGTTTTTGCAGCATATGCCGTGTGATGTGATATGGCCAAAAGGATGTGATGTGATGCATTGTGATGTATGAGATTGATCATGTTCTTGTAATAGGGTTCACGACTTGCATGTCGATGACTATGACAACCGGCAGGAGCCATAGGAGTTGTCTTATATTATTGTATGACCTGCGTGTCAAGCATAAACGCCATGTAATTACTTTACTTTATTGCTAAACGTTAGCTGTAGTAGTAGAAGTAATAGTTGGCGAGACAACTTCATGAAGACACAATGATGGAGATCATGATGATGGAGATCATGGTGTCGTGCCGGTGACAATGATGATCATGGTGCCCCGAAGATGGAGATCATAGGAGCAAGATGATATTGGCCATATCATGTCACTATATTGATTGCATGTGATGTTTATCATGTTTACATCTTATTTGCTTAAAACGACGGTAGTAAATAAGATGATCTCTCAATAAAATTTCAAGAGAAGTGTTCACCCTAACTGTGCACCGTTGCTAAGGATCGTTGTTCCGAAGCACCACGTGATGATCGGGTGTGATAGGTTCTAACATTCGCATACAACGGGTGTAAGCCAGATTTACACACGCGAAACACTTAGGTTGACTTGACGAGCCTAGCATGTACAGACATGGCCTCGGAACACGGAAGACCGAAAGGTCGAACATGAGTCGTATAGAAGATACGATCAACATGGAGATGTTCACCATGGATGACTAGTCCGTCTCACGTGATGATCGGACACGGGCTAGTTGACATGGATCATGTATCACTTGGAAGACTAGAGAGATGTCTATCTAAGTGGGAGTTCATTAATAATTTGATTAAATGAACTTAATTATCATGAACTTAGTCTAAAAATGTCCTTGCAAATTATGTCGTAGATAGCTCGCGCTGTAGCTCCACAGTTTTATTGATACAATCCTAGAGAAAAGTAAGTTGAAAGTTGATGGTAGCAATAATGCGGACTGAGTCCGTGATCTGAGGATTGTCCTCATTGCTGCACAGAAAGCTTATGTTTTTGATGTACCGCTAACTGCACCACTCCCTCAAGCGTTGTCTGTAGATGTTGTGAACATATGACAGGCACTTTTTGGTGACTACATGATAGTTCAATGCGTCATGCATTACGGCTTAGAATTGAGGCTCCAAAACGTTTTGAACGTCACGGAACATATGAGATGTTCTAGGAGCTGAGATTGTGATCTCAGGCTCGTGCCTATGTTGAGAGGTATGAGACCTCCAACAAGATTCTTTGTCTGCAAGATAAAGGAGAATAGCTCAATCGCTGAGCGTGTGCTCAGATTGTCTGGGTGCTACAATCACTTGAATCAAGTGGGAGTTAATCTTCCAGATGAGATAGTGATTAATGCAGTTCTCCAAGTCACTGCCACCAAGCTACTAGAGCTTCGTGATGAACTATAACATGCCAGGGATGGATAAGATGATCCCTGAGTTGTTCGTGATGTTTGACACCACGAAGGTAGAAATCAAGAAGGAGCATCAAGTGTTGATGGTTAAGTTAAACCACTAGTTTCAAAAGGGGCAAGGGCAAGAAGGGAAAACTTCAGGAATGGCAAGCCAGTTGTTGCTCTAGTGAAGAAACCCAAGGTTGAGCCCGAACCCGAGACTAAGTGCTTCTGTTATGAGGAGAATGTTCGCTGAAGCGGAAAACCCCTAGATGCTTGGTAGATAAGAAGGCTGGTAATGTCAATGGAAGTATATTTGATATACGTGATAGTGATGTGTACCTTGCTGGTACTCCTAGTAGCACCTGGGTATTGGATACCGGTTCGGTTGCTAAGTGTTAGCAACTCGAAATAAAAGCTACGGAGTAAATGGAGACTAGCTAGGTGAAAGGTGACGATGTGTGTTGGAAGTATTTCCAAGATTGATGTGATCACCATCGCACGCTCTCTCTACCTTCAGGATTTGTGATAAACCTAAATAAATGTTATTTGGTGTTTGCGTTGAGCATGAACGTGATTAGATCATGATTAGTGCAATACGGTTATTCATATAAGTTAGAGAATAATGGTTATTCTATTTACATGGATAATGCCTTCAATGGTCATACACCCACTCGGAATGGTTTATCGAATCATGATCGTAGTAGTACACATGTTCATAACGTTGGTACCAAAAGATACAAAGTTAATAATGATAGTACCACATGCTTGTGGGACTGCCACGTAATGTCATATTGGTATAAATCGCATGAAGAAACTCCATGATGATGGATTTTTGACTCACTCGATTTCGAATCGGTTGAGACATGCGAGCCATGCCTCTTGGGCAAGATGACTGAGACCCCGTCATCCAATATGATGGAGCGGGCAAGTGGCTTATTGGAATTAATACATGTTGATGTATGTGGTCCAATGAGTGTTGAAACACGCAGTGGATATCGTTGTTTTTCTTTACCTTCACTGATGATTTGAGTAAATATGGGGATATTTACTTAATGAAACACGAATCTGAAATGTTTGAAAGGTTCAAGGAGTTTCAGAGTGAAGTTAAAGATCATCGTGACAAGAAGATAAATGTCTATGATATGATCATGGAGGTGAATATCTAAGTTACGAGTTTGGTATGCAATTTTAGACAATGTGGAAATTGTTTCACAGCTCACGCCTCCTGGAACACCATAGTGTGATGGTGTGTTCGAACGTCGTAGTCGTGCTCTATTGGATATAGTGAGTACTATGATGTCTCTTATCGTTTTGCCACTATCGTTATGGGGTTATGCATTAAAGACAAATCCATTCACTTTAACAGGGCACCATCTAAGTCTGTTGAGATGACACCGTGAGAATTATGGTTTGACAGAAGCCTAAGCTGTCATTTCTTAATGTTTGGGCTGCGACGCTTATGTGAAAATGGGTTTTTCACCTAAGCGAGCTCGAACCCAAAGCAGACAAATGCATCTTCATAGAATACCCTAATGAGACATTGGGTATACCTTTTATCTCAGATCCAAGCGCAAAAGGTGTTTGTTGCTAAGAATGGGTCCTTTCTTGAGAAAGAGTTTCTCTCGAAAGAATTGAGTGGGAGGAAGATAGAACTTGATAAGGTTGTTGAACCTTTGTTTCAACCAGAAAATAGCGCAACACAGAAAGATGTTTCTGTAGAGCCTACTCAGTTGAAAAGGAAGTTAATGATGATGATCATGAAGCTTCGGATCAAGTCACTATCGAACCTCGTAGGTCGACAAGGACGCGTACTGCTCCTGAGTAGTACGACAACCCTGTCTTGGAAATCATGTTGTTGGACAACGATGAACCTACGAACTATGGAGAAGCGATGGTGGGCCCGGATTCCAACAAATGGCTAGGAGCCATGAAATCCGAGAACGGATCCATGTATGAAAACCAAGTATGGACTTTGGTAGCCTTGCCTGTTGAATGGCGGGTCATTGAGTACAAATGGACCTTTGAGATAAACATAGACGCTAATGGTGAATTGTCACCGTTTATAAAGCTCGACTTGTCGCAAAGAAGTTTCCGCCAAGTTCAAAGAGTTGACTGCGATGAGATTGTCTCATCTGTAGCGATGCTAAAAGTCTATTAAAATTTTGTTAGCAGTTGCTGCATTTTTCGATTAGGAAATCTGGCAGATGGATGACAAAACAAGGTTTCCGTAATGGTTTCTGTGAGGAAGAGTTGTATGTGATACAACCAGAAGGTTTTGTCAATCCTAAGGATGCTAATAATATGCAAACTCCAGCGATCCTTCTATGGACTGGAGCAAGAATCTCGGAGTTGGAATATATGCTTTGATGAGGTGATCAAAGTGTTTAAGTTTATACAAAGTTTATGAGAAACTTGTATTTGCAAGAAAGTGAGTGGGAGCACTATAGAATTTCTTATAAGAATGAATATGTAGTTGACATATTATTGATCGGAAATGATGTAGAATTTCTGGAAGAGCATGAAGGGTTGTTTGAAAAGAGTTTTTTTCAAAGGAAGACCCAGATAAAGCTACTATTTTATTAAGCAGCAAGATCTATAGGGATAGATCTATTCGCTTGATAAGTTTTTTCGACGAAGACATACCTTGACAAGTTTTTGAAGGAGTTCAAAATAGATGGGTCAAAGAAGGAGTTCTTGACTGTATTGTAAGGTGTGAAATTGAGTAAGACTCAATACCCGACCACGGCAGAAGATAAAGAAAAGATGAGTGTCATCTCCTATGCTTTAGCCATAGGCTCTATATAGTATGACATGCTGTGTACCGCACGTGTGTGTGCCTTGCCATGAGTTTGTCAAGGGGTACAAGAGTAATCCAAGAGTGGATCACTGGACAATGGTCAAAGTTATCCTTAGTAACTTGAGAACTAAGGAAATATTTCTCGATTATGGAGGTGATAAAGAGTTCATCGTAAAGGGTTACGATGATGCAAGCTTTAACTCCAATCCGGATGACTCTTAGTAGAAATCTGGCTACGTATAGTGGAGCAGCCATTTGGAATAGCTCCAAATGGAGCGTGGGAGCAGTATCTACAAATATGACATGGACAGTTTGTAAGGTACACACGGATCTGAATGTCACAGACCCGTTGACTAAAAATCTCTTTCACGAGCAGAACATGAACAAACCCCAGAACTTATTGGGTGTTAATCACATGATGATATGATCACATGGTGATGTAAGTGTTAATCACATGGTGATGTGAACTAGATTATTGACTCTAGTGCAAGTGGGAGACTGTTGGAAATATGCCCTAGAGGCAATAATAAAATGGTTATTATTGTATTTCCTTGTTCATGATAATTGTCTATTGTTCATGCTATAATTGTGTTAACCGGAAACCATAATACATGTGTGAATACATAGACCACAACATGTCCCTAGTGAGCCTCTAGTTGACTAGCTCGTTGATCAATAGATGGTCACGGTTTCATGGCCATGGACATTGGATGTCGTTGATAACGGGATCACATCATTAGGAGAATGATGTGATGGACAAGACCCAATCCTAAGCATAGCACTAGATCGTGTAGTTCATTTGCTAAAGCTATTCAATGTCAAGTATCGTTTCCTTAGACCATGAGATTGTGCAACTCCCGGATACCGTAGGAATGCTTTGGGTGTGCCAAACGTCACAACGTAACTGGGTGGCTATAAAGGTGCACTACGGGTATCTCCGAAAGTATCTGTTGGGTTGGCACGAATCGAGACTGGGATTTGTCACTCCGTGTGACGGAGAGGTATCTCTGGGCCCACTCGGTAAGACATCATCATAATGAGCTCAATGTGACTAAGGAGTTAGCCACGGGATGATGTATTACGGAACGAGTAAAGAGACTTGCCAGTAACGAGATTGAACAAGGTATGGGGATACCGACGATCGAATCTCGGGCAAGTACCATACCGATAGACAAAGGGAATTGTATACGGGATTGATTGAATCCCCGACATCGTGGTTCATCCGATGAGATCATCGTGGAGTACGTGGGAGCCAACATGGGTATCCAGATCCCGCTGTTGGTTATTGGCCGGAGAGGTGTCTCGGTCATGTCTACGTGTCTCCCGAACCCGTAGGGTCTACACACTTAAGGTTCGATGACGCTAGGGTTATAGGGAAATGGTATACGTGATTACCGAAGGTTGTTCGGAGTCCCGGATGAGATCCCGGACATCACGAGGAGCTCCGGAATGGTCCGGAGGTAAAGATTGATATATAGGAAGTCCAGTTTTGGTCACCGGAAAGTTTTCGGGCTCATCGGTAGTGTACCGGGAGTGCCGGGAGGGTGCCGGAGGACCCCCGAGAGGGGTGTGACGACCAAAGGACCTCATGGGCCCTTAGAGGAGGTGTGCCAGCCCATATTGGGTCGGCCAAGACCATCTATGTGGGCCCATGTGGCTGGAGATAAGGAGATAAGGCAAAAGGGATTTAAAAGGAGGAGATCCACCTCCCTTATGGGAGGTGGACTCTCCCTTTAATTCGGCCGGCCATCTCCTCTTTGGAGTAGAGGCCAAGCCAGCCCTCCACGTCCCTCCTCCTATATATACTTGAGGTTTTGGATGTTTTGAGACAGGATTTGATCTCTCTCTCTCACGGCGAAGCCCTACCTCTCTTCTTCCTCCTCCGCAGCGCTTAGGCGAAGCCCTGTCGGAATACCTTGCTACTCCACCACCACCACGCCGTCGTGCTGCTGTTGGAGCCCTTCCCCAACCTCTCCTTCCTCCTTGCTGGATCAAGGTGTTGGAGACGTCACCGGGCTGCACGTGTGTTGAACGCGGAGGTGCCGTCCGTTCGGCACTTGATCGGATCTACCGCGATCTGAATCGCTGCGAGTACGACTCCATCAACCGCGTTCTTGTAACGCTTCCGCTTAGCGATCTTCAAAGGTATGAAGATGCAATCTCTCCCCTCTCGTTGCTGGTTTCTCCATAGATAGATCTTGGTGAACGTAGGAAAATTTTGATTTACTACTACGTCTCCCAACACATCTAAGTCCTTTCAACTTGTTTTTGTTGATCGGAGCATCTGATTCTGAGACACCAAATTGGGAATCTTAATTCCTTTGGTTATTTAAGCATCGAATTATTGGATGTTCTATAATCTGATCCCTTGCATTCTTTATCCCTCTGATTGAGTACCAATACTCACATCGGGTCCTTTGTGGACCGCCAGACCCATTGTTTGCTTATTATCTGATAGCATCCTTCACATTCAAAATTATGGTGATGTTCTTCCCCTGATACATGATGCCATTGGTAGGTTGTGCCTTCTCCCTCTAATAAGTTGTATCCTATGCTTTTGTGAGCCATGCTTTGTTGTCAAGCATGTGTTAATTACTCTTGAAGCTTGTGGTATATGTTCCTAAGATGCCCCGATGGGTTGGACCTATGCCTTCCTTAATTCGTGTCAACCCGACAGTTTTCACGAGTCATACTTTTCTGGTGTTTTGCTAGATAATCTTTCAAAACTACAGCTTCACCAAAGGCAATGTGTAAATGGAAGGTGATGCATTGATGAAGTGGGAGTCGACCTTGAACCTTATGTTCATGCCCATGGAAACAATGTTGATCTTATCATGGAAGCTTCTCCTTTCAATAATCATTCATTGTATGATTTGATCTTGTATCTTTGGTCTTGTCCTTTGCAATCGTGGCTTCGACAAGGTTGTTCTACTTTGATTTCATTCTCAGACAGGTTAAAGTGCTTGTCTTCCACAGATCAATACACTAGTCTAACCTCTATTCTGATCTTCCTCCGGGTATTATCCCTAGTATCTTTATAAATATCACGGAGGTTTATAACTTCTTTTGAGCTCCTCATCAACTATGATATTTCATTGACTCCAGTTCCCCATGTTCTGATTTGTTGGACAATCAAGGACACTGATATATGAATCGAGTATGCATTTGTGATTCAACAACTCTTAGTAATCTTCTTTGATTATGAATTGTACTCGATCATGTAATTCCAAGTTGTTAGATGCTGAAGCCTAGTTAATGCCCTGAATGCATTAAATAGGTCACCTCTTGAGGGGATTGAAAACATTCCAGTTGTCCGGGATTTCCAAGATGTTTTTCCAGAAGAACTTCCGGGGATTGCCCCTGCTAGAGTTGTCGAGTTTGTCATCGACTTGGTACCTAGTACCACTCTTATCAAGCATCCGTATAAGATGCCACCACATGAACTCCTTGAACTTAAGAAAGAAATTGACAATTCGCTTCCACTGGGTTTCATTCGTCCAAGTTCCTCTTCTTGGGGAGCACCTTCTCTCTTGGTTAAGAAGAAGGATGGGACAAATCGTCTGGTCCAGGATTATCGACCAATCAACCAAGCTACAATTTAGAACAAATATCAACTTCCTCGGATCAATAATTTGTATGATCAACTTGTTGGTTCCTCAATTTTCTCTAAGCTCGACTTGAGGTTGGGTTACCATCAGATCTGGGTTTGTGAAGAGGATATTCCCAAGACTGCATTTGTTACTCGCTATGGTTCATACGAGTACACCGTCATGTCCTTCGGCTTAACCAATGCTCCAACAACCTTCTCTCGCCTGATGGACTATATATTCTTGGATTACCTCGATAAATTCGTCGTGGTTTATCTGGATGATATCCTGGTTTACTCCAAGAATAAAGGAGAGCATGCTAAACATCTTCGTCTTATACTGGAGAGGCTTCGAGAACATCAACTTTATGCAAAGTATTCAAAGTGTGAGTTCTAGATGGACGAAGTAACCTACCATAGTCATGTGCTCTCCAAGGATGGTATTGCAGTCAACCCTGAACGAGTTCGGGCTATTCTTGACTGGACTCCCCCGAAGAATGTCTAGCAAGTCAGAAGTTTTCTCGGACTCGCCAGATATTGTCGTTGATTTGTCGAGAACTTCTCCATGATTGCCAAGCCCTTAACCAATCTGCTTCACAAAGGTGTTAAATATGAGTGGACAGAAAAATGTTGGGAGAGCTTGTAGGCACCTAAGGACAAGCTGACATCTGCTCTAGTGCTTGCTCCTATGGATATTCGCAAGGACTTTTTCCTTTATTGTGATGCTTCACGTCAGGGAATAGGCGGTGTCCTAATGCAAGAACGCAATGTGATTGCTTATGCATCTCATCATGAAGGGAGCTACCTAGTTCATGACCTTGAACTTGCTGTAGTAATTCTAGCGCTGAAAGAGTGGCAACAGTACCTTATTGGTAATGATTACGAGATCTACACGGATCACCAAAGTCTGGACTACCTGTTTACTCAACCAGATCTGAACCTCCGTCAACAGAGACGAGTGGAGCGCATAGCAGATCACAACGTGGGAATTTCTTATACACCTGGCAAGGCTAATGTAATGGTTGATGCTTTGAGCCGCAAGTCTTGGTGCATCCACCTCTAGGTTCACAAGGTTCACCCCTTTCTTCAAGAGGAATTCCGCAAGCTGAACCTCCATATTATTCCTCAAGCTTATCTCATTCCCCCTCCTGAAGAGAACTGCAAGATGCACCACCGTGTTGTTAACATTGGTTCTGTTTGTAACTTGGTTGTTGTACCAGAGCTCATGGGCATCATTAGGAGAATACAACACTATTGCAGTGAAGTTGAAAGGATTAAACACTATCCGGTGGAAGGTAAACCCTCATGTTTCACTGTTGTTGATGACGGTGTTGTATACTTCAAGGGTTGCTTATTCGTTCCAACAAAAAGGGAAAACCTGAATATGACCGATAGAATACTGAAAGAATCTCATGATACACTGAAGTCTATTCATCCGGGTAGTACCAAGATGTACGAAGACATTCATCAAAGATTCTGGTGGTCTAACATGAAGCAAGACATTGCACACTATGTTTCAGAATGTGACATTTGCCATCGGACCAAAGAAGAACATCAAAAGCCTGCTGGAACTCTACAACTTATATCTATTCCTGAATGGAAATGGGATCATATTGAAATGGACTTCATAATTGGTTTTCCCAGGTCACAGAAAGGTAATGATGCTATTCTTGTAGTCATTGACCGACTTTCCAAAGTTGCACATTTTCTAGCCGTCAAAGAAACTATTAGTGCTAGTCAGCTAGCAGATCTTTACATGTCTAGAGTTGTTTCACTCCATGGTATTGCACCAGTGATTAGTTTGGACCGTGGCAGTTTATTCACTTCAAGATTCTGGGCAAGTTTCCAGGAAGCTATGGGAACTCAATTGTCCTTCAGCACCGCTTTTCACCCCTCAATCCCAGGGACAAGTTGAAAGAGTCAACCAGATTCTCGAAGACCTGCTTCGAGCTTGTGTCATTTCTTTCGGCAAGAAATGGGAGGAATCTCTTCCATATGCTGAGTTCGCCTACAACAATAGCTATCAAGATAGTTTGAAGATGGCTCCCTTTGAAGTGTTATATAGACGTAAGTGTCGGACTCCTCTGAATTCGTCAGAAACTGGGGAACATGCACTTATCGGTCCAGATGTTATCCAACACGCCGAAGATCAAGTCCGCATTATTCATGGAAATCTGAAGACTGCTCAGTCTTGTCAGATGAGTCAGTATGACCGTCATCACAAAGATATGTTCTATCAACCTGGCAAAAAGGCTTATCTCTGACTCACGCCAATGGGAGGTCCACGCCATTTTGGGATCAAGGGCAAGATGGCTCCTCGATATATTGATCCTTTCGTTATTCTCGAAACGCCTGGTAAAGTGGCATATCAGTTGGAACTACCACCAAACCTTTCTCCGGTTCACGATGTTTCCCGTGTGTCACAACTTTGCCGCTGCTTCAAGGATCCTATCTGAGCAGTGGATCATCACATGCTTGAGCTGCAACAATGACCTTTCTTATAAAGAGCAACCAGTCCACATTCTCGATGAAACTAAACGTCGGGCTCATCAGAAGGTTACCAAGTTCTTCAGGGTGCAGTGATTAAATCATTCTGAAGATGAAGCCGATTGGGAATGCGAAGATCTTCTTCATGCAGAATACCCCAGGTTGTTTCCTTCTACTTCTTAATTATCGGGGCGAGAATTTCTTTTAGCAGGGGAGAGTTGTGACATCCTCGATTTGATGCTATAGTAATCCTTATAATCAAGCTATAGTAATCTAAGGATTAATCTAATCCAATTATGATCACTTTTGGACTCAACCCTTGATTCAAATTCCTTGCGATTCGAAATTCAATTCAAAAGTGGATTTAAAAGTTTTACAAACTTCAAAATAAAAATGATGCATAGGTTCTAAATATTCACTGGGCATTTCTAAAAATGCCACCCGTAATTTTTGCAAGTGTTTAGTGTCTCAAATCTATTTTAACAGTGGGCAAAGCAATTATTAATGCCCTTTAAATGTTTTGTATAATACAAACATGTACAATAAACTCCCATCTTACATGTGGTAGTGCTAAATATTTTCACTCGTTTATTGGAGGAGACACATATTTTACAAAATTGTTTTGGGTTATAATTTTTTTGTAAAACATAAAATAATAAAAAAAGGAAAACACCCCCCCATCGAGCCACCTAACCTGGGCCAGCCCAACGTCAACCCCCTCTTGCCGGCCCACCCCGGCGCCTACACCCCCACCCCATCGCTCCACTCGCCCCATCGGCCCCACCTCACTCCTCCCCCTCTCCTCCCCGATCCAGATCTGGATCGGGGCCGCGGCCGCTGCCGCCGCAAGCGCCTGACGCCATCGCTTCGCCCCCGCGCCCCCCTCGTGCCATGCCACCCTGCCGCCCCACTCCACCTACGCCACAGGGCCTCCCCGCCTCCTTCCAACCATCGTCGGTCGTCGCCCTTGCCCCCTCGCGCATGCTGCCCTCCTCTATAGACGGCAATTTCAGCCCCGGTCTCACCCCTACTCTCTCCCTCCCTCTCCCCACTCTCGTGCACGCTCGCCGCATCACGCGCTCGCCGCACCGCCCACAGGCGTTCACCGTGGCCCCGTGTGCCGCCTCTCCCCTGGGCACCTCACCGGCCACCACCACGACCGCGATCGCCGGCAGGCCGCCGATTGCCCATGGCCAGGCCTCGGCCGCCCCTTGCCCGTTTCGGTTAGTGGGCTAACCCCACTAACCCCTCCCGTGAGAATGACAACAGGGGCCCACCCCCCTGTTAGTAGGAAAAGCGTTTTTATAAAAGAAATAAAATAATAATAATAATAATAAATTTAATTAAGACTGATTATGTCAAATTAACAGAGTTGGCATATGGGCCCAGTCAAATTAGTGCTAATTAAAACTGGTTAATTAATTTTGATAATTAACTTAAACTAAATAGACACTAACAGATAGGACCCACTCGTCAGTTTGACCAGTCAACGAAGACTGTTGACTGCTCATGTCAGCATGACATCATGCTGATGTCATAATTCTTTATTGAATTAAATTAAATCATTTTAATTTCTGAATATTAATAAAACTTTAAAAATAATATTAAATAATTTGTAAGTCAGATGAAAATATTTTGTACATGAAAGTTGATCAGAAAAATCGTATGAATCCGAATATGTAGTCCGTTCGTATGTCACGTGCTCTTATCATAGAGAACATGGAACTTTTCCATCCGTTTCATCTGTCTGGTAGTAACCCGAGACCCGGAAAATGTCGTTAGATATTCTTCCGAACCGTCTGCGACGTGTACTATTGCGTTAGTGCATGCCTAGCTCTGCATATTGCCATGACATGCATTGTGTTGCATCTGTGCTTTATATTTATTGTTTCTGCCCCCTCTTCTTACCGGTAGACCCCGAGACTAATGCTGCTGCCGGGTATGACTACACGTCTAACGATCAGCCTTTTGCCGCAGAGCATCAAGGCAATCAATCCCCCTTTGAGCATTCTGATATCGCCCATTTCTTTCCCTCTCATTCTTGCATTAGATTTTTCTACTGCATTAGCTAGCTCCTATTTCTAGTGCATAGCCTGTTTTTGATAATCTGCTACTATACCTGTTGCTATATCAACTGCTTAGTATAGGTTGATCAATGAATCCCAAGTGACCCCTTAGTCCAAGTTGCCCCTGCTCCTTCATCAACGACTCAAAGGCTCGATCAACCAACCGACAAGCCAGGCCCCTCACATCACCGCACACCCCCTTAGTTGAACGACTCTGTAGAGTTACTATAGAGTACCGAGGGTGACACCTCGTGAAGTACTCATGATGCTAACTCTGTAGTGCGGGTAGTCGGTCATTGTTGGGGATATGACCCCACGATATGACCTGCCCCAGAGGCTCCGGGTCATGTTGCTGGCTTGTGAGCCGGCCCAAAGGTGAGCCGATAGACTAGTGGCCCAGGAAGATAGGCGACTCAAGGTGTGGGCCAAATAACGGCCCAAACGGAGAAGACACGGGCGTGCAAGCCGACTCACAGATGACTTGGACAAGTAGATAGAGAGAGACTCGGTTAGCAATTGTAACGACCCGGTGATCCTGACCTCTTATATAAAGGCAGACTCGGGGTGACTTAGGGGACAGGTGATCAAGAACTAGGTCAAGCTTTAGTTCCCTTGTAATCGATACACAAGCAATACAAACACAAGCAGGACGTAGGCTATTACCTCAATTTGAGGGGCCGAACCTGGGTAAATCTTTGTCTTTCGTCCTGACTAACCCCTTTTGAGTCCACCCCGTTAGTGATGGCCTACAACCTAAGTCCGTTCACCCGGACATCTGCCGTGACAAAACCACGACAGTTGGCGCCCACCGTGGGGCTTGCGCTTGGTGGTGTTGAGTTCTCAAAGGGCTCTCTCCTAGGGCTCGAAGGATACGTGGTTGGAACGATGAGCAAGAGTCGTTGTGGCCGGCTCTACATCAACGACGCTGGCTGGGGGCTTATGCTGGTTCTGTGGAGTATGGATCCTGGGTTCCGTTCGGTGGGGTCCAAGTTTTCATCGGAAAGATTGATGGATCTAC
This sequence comes from Hordeum marinum, assembly GCA_022496015.1. NCBI lineage: Eukaryota > Viridiplantae > Streptophyta > Magnoliopsida > Poales > Poaceae > Hordeum > Hordeum marinum. The sequence goes on from CM039678.1 coordinate 47,336,992, forward strand.
ACCCGGGCGGACGTCTGCACCAACATCGTTGAGCCGGCTCGACGTCTCCAATCTACGAGTGTGGTGCAGCCTGCCCGTGCCCATCCGGGTCAAAAGCACGTTCTCGTGGGCTTCACTCAAGGCATGGACTTGGAAGCGTCCGGGTCACAGGGAACTCTCGTTTGCTCGGAAGATGAGTCCTCCAATGGGGAGACAGAATCAGTGTATCGGCTCAGCAATGGTGGCCTTAGGGGCTACTACGACAACTATTCTGAGGTAGAGGGCGTTGAGACGGATGCTCTGAGCCCCCCGGTTCATGCGGCGGTGTTCATGGCAAGATCGGCTTCAGCCGCCAGTGACACAGCTGCGGGAGCCGCCGCAGTGGGTGATAGCCCGCCATCGCCGGCTCAGTTTCTAGTGGAATTGATGGACAAACTTATAGCTCTCATGGCCACAAAAGTGACACCGGATAATCAAGCAGCCAGGAATCTGGAGGTGGCACGGATCAAGGGCTGGATGGCAGAGGAACGGCAAAGGATGGCCGAGCTAAAGACCCAGATGGAGAAAGAAGCGGAGCGTATCAAGGCTGATGCTTTCTGTGTGGAGCAGGAGCAGAGGTCAGCGTCCACGATGCACCGAAGGAGGTATCAATCCCGTCTATCGGAACGTTACGAAGCGAGGAACCTTTTTAACACCCCTGGTGCGGGGCGGGTTACGGGCGCGCCGGAAAACCGCCCGATGGAACGCCCGACGACTCATCCACCCCAGCATAACCAAGTTTCACCTAGGGCTTTCCCAACGCCGGCGGGTCATTACTCTAACCCGGCCGAGAACATGGTGGCAGCGACCGCCCGGCTCGAGACGATTCCCATCCCAGATGAAGCACCCTTTGCGGAGGATGTGAGAAACGCCATTGGATATTTATAGACGGCCATGGCCTAGCAAGAGAGGTATGCTCACAGCCGGAGCCGGGTTCACTTCACCCCCCTCCCCAGTCGAAGTTTCAGCCGTCGCTACGAGTCACCGGCTTATTCCAGCAGTCACCCATGTCGCGGACCACCAGAGGACAATAGGGCGGCTCTAGATGCGCAAGCCCTCACGGACCAGGTGAGAGACAGGCGAGAGGAGGTGATAGCGGCAACCCGTCCAGAGCCGACGCTTTCCGTCTCAATGGGAGTAGTTAGTACCAGAGCCGTAGGGGTGCCATGTTTGACTCCGGCTCTGAGAACTGAACGACTACCGAAAGATTTCAAGGGGCCTCGAAAGGTTCCGAATTACACAGCTGATCTACCCCCTGAGGCGTGGGTTGAAAGTTATGAGCTGGCCATGGAGATGCTGGATGTCAGTGAGGTGGTATGCACAAAATATTTCATCATGATGCTTGAGGGGCCGGCTCGTACATGGCTGAAAGGTCTGCCGGCTAACACGATAAGCTGATGAGCGGAGCTGAGAGCAAAGTTTATTAAGAATTTCCAAGGGACCTGTAAGCGGCCTATGACCATTGTTGACTTGGACCATTGTGTTCAACAGGAGAATGAGTCGGCCATCATTGGGTCCGGCGGGTGTCAACTATTATTCACTCTTCAGAGAGCAGATCACGGCGGCTCAAGCGATGCTTATTTTAGAAAAGAACTGTCATTTTGTTCCATTGAAACAGAAGCTCGGCCGGCTCAAGCACACGTGTCAGGACATGGGAGAACTCATGACGGCCTTGACTAAGTATGTTGACTCAGATAACACCAAGGCTCCAGGCTCGGATGATGAGAAAGCCAATCAAGGGAAGAAAAACAATCAAGGAAAAGGTTTTCTGAACAATGGGAATCAGAATAAGTGCAAAAGCACTCATGGCGGGTCAGAGCTAGTGGCAAACACCAACACAGGACAGAACCATCCCAAGGGGAATGGAAAATTCAGGCTGTTTCACCTAAGGAACAGAGGCCCTTTCAACTTAGAAGAAGCGCTTAGGAAGCGTTGTCCGGAGCACAGCACGCCTGACGAGCCGGCGTTGCATGTTTTGGGTGATTGCTTTATCATTGAGAGATTCAAAAACCAGCATTCCCAACTGCGTAATAACTAGGGCGGTGGCCTGCCTGGCAGCTCAGGGCACGACGGATCAGGGGCTGGATTCGGCGTCGGCGGTTCAGGAACCGGGCATCCAGGTCAAAATAACCAAGGGAGGCACCAACAGCATCCTAGCAACAACAGCGGTAACAACAATCAGCAGCAGCGCAATCAGTCCGGATTTCAGAGTAACCCGAAGCAGCTCAGTTCTAGGCAGTATCACGTTTTTACAACTGGTCACAATAAATGAGACGAGAAGTTGCGGAGGCGAGCAGTTAATGCGGTTGCTTCAGCTCTCCCGCGATGTTTACCATGGTCTGAGTATGACATAATGTGGAGCCGGGAGGATCACCCGCCACGAGTAGATGACCCGGGCCGGCTAGCTCTAGTTGTGGCCCCTCAGGTGAATGGATATATGGTAAATAAAGTGCTTATGGACGGAGGTAGCAGCATCAACATCCTTTACTATGACACTTTCCGGCGGATGAAGTTGCTTGACAAAGATCTTAAACCTTCGTCCACCGTCTTTCATGGTGTGGTACCGGGTAAATCAGCATACCCGGTGCACCGGATTTCATTGGAAGTAGCTTTTGGCGATGAGCATAATTACAGGGTGGAGTCCTTGTGGTTCGAGGTGGTCAAAATCAAAAGTCCCTATAATGTATTATTTGGGAGGCTGGCTTATGCCAAATTTATGGCTAGGCCTTGCTATGTTTATTTGCAACTCAAGATGCCTGGCTTAAATGGTACAATTACCATTCACGGTAACAGGAAAACGGCTCTCGAGTGTGAGGAAGGAGATGCGGCATATGCAGAGTCTAGTTGTGCTCAGGAGGAGCTGAAATTCTACAAGGAGAACGTTGACCCGGAGGATATGACCCCGCTGAAGAAGCCTACAACAGAAATTGAGCCGCCACTCAAGTTTTCGGCGGATGATACCAAGGCAGTAGATTTCAATCCGGGCGACTCATCCAAGCAGTTCATCATTGGGGCTCACATGGATCCCAAATAGGAAAGCGCGCTCATCGAATTCATCCGTGAGAATTGGGACATCTTTGCATGGAAGCCTTCTGACATGCCGGGTGTACCGAGAGAGTTTGCTGAGCACAATCTTAATGTGGATCCAAAGTTTAAGCCGATCAAACAGTTTCTACGACGGTTCAACGAAGAGAGACGTAAAGCTATTGGGGAGGAAATTGCCCGGCTCTTGGCCGCAGGCTTTATAGTGGAAGTTTTTCACCCGGAGTGGTTGGCTAACCCGATGCTAGTGCTAAAGAAGAACGGCACTTGGCGTATGTGTATAGATTACACGAACCTTAACAAGGCTTGCCCGGCTAACCCTTTTGCACTCCCTCGTATCGATCAAATTATTGATGCTACAGCCGGATGTGAAAGTTTATGCTTCCTAGATGCATATTCAGGATATCATCAGATTAAGATGGCAACGAAAGATCAGGAGAAGACGGCGTTTATTACACCTTTTGGGGCGTTCTGTTACGTCTCCATGCCTTTCGGGCTCAAGAGTGCCCAGGTGACTTACCAACGCTGTGTGCAGAACTGGCTCCACAGTCAGATTAGCCGAAATGTTCATGCTTACGTAGACGACATCGTGGTTAAATCCAAAAAGAAGGAAACTCTCCTAGAGGATTTGAAAGAAACCTTTGACAATCTCTGGGTCTACAAGATTATGCTTAACCCAACGAAGTGTGTCTTTGGTGTTCCAGCAAGAAAGTTTCTCGGTTTCTTGGTCTCCGAGCAAGGCATCGAGGCTAACCCGGATAAGATTAAGGCTATTACTTCTTTGGGGGAGCCGACGTGCATTAATGACGTTCAGCGCCTTGCAGGACGAATTGCTACATTGAGCCGCTTCATAAGCCGGCTTGGGGAGAAAGCCATTCCCTTATACCAGATGATTAAAAAGACAGACAAGTTTAAGTGGAGCAAAGCAGCGGCCGAAGCACTTGAAGCTCTTAAAAACAGTTGACTGAGCCGCCAGTGTTAGCTGCTCCGGTTGAGAAAGATCCATTACTCCTTTATGTGGTGGCTAACAAGAGAGCGGTCACTGTAGCAATTGTAGTTGAGCGCAAGGAGGCAGGGAAGGAGTATCCTGTGCAAAGGCCGGTTTATTACATTCGTGAAGTTTTGGCAGAGTCTAAGCAGAGGTATCCGCATTGGCACAAGTTAGTATATGGAGTTTTCATGGCCAACCGCAAGTTAAAACACTACTTTTTGGGCACCAGATAACAGTGGTCAGTTCCGCCCCATTGGGAGATATCATTCAAAATAGAGAAGCTACAGGGAGGATTGCCAAGTGGGCCTTAGAGCTGGGTCCTCTTAACATCAACTATGTTCCTCGTACAACAATTAAGTCTCAAGCTTTGGTGGACTTCATAAATGATTGGACCGAATGTCAAGCCCCCGAAGAGAAGCCAGATAACACGTATTGGACTATACACTTTGATGGGTCCAAGCAGCTAGAGGGGTCCGGTGCATGAGTTGTTCTCACCTCCCCCAAGGGTGACAAGTTTTGTTATGTGCTCCGGTTAATGTTCCCTTGTACTAATAATGCAGCCGAGTATGATGCATTGCTCCATGGTCTCAGAGTCGCTAAAGAGATGAATTTAAGCCGGGTCAGATGTTTAGGCGACTCAGATCTGGTGGCTCAGCAAGTTTCAGGTACTTGGGACTCCAAGGATCTACGGATGGCGGCTTATCGACAGGCGGTTGATATCATTGTCGGTCACTTCAAGGGGTACGAGGTGGATCACATTGATCGTCGCAGGAATGAGGCGGCTGATGCCTTGTCACGGTTAGGCTCTCAACGAAAGCGGGTACCACCTAATGTTTTTCTGGATGTATTGCATCATCCGACAGTCAAGATACCCTCTGAGGGGGATCTGGCTATTCCTGACCCGGAAGCGGAGTAGGTGGCGGCTCTACATGCCATCCCAGACTGGACTATGCCTTATTTGGCGTATCTCACACACGGCAAGTTACCTCAGGAGGAGGGTCTAGCCAGGAAGATCACCCGGCATTCTAAGTCTATGACAATTATCAATGGTGAGTTACATAAGTGTAGTGTGACGGGTGTCTTTTAGCGCTGCGTCTCACCAAAGGAGGGCCATCAGATCTTGAGTGAAATTCACGCTGGCGACTGTGGACATCATGCTGGGTCAAAATCTTTAGTGGCCAAGGCTTTTTGACATGGATTTTTCTGGTTGATAGCTCACAAGGATGCAGAAGACTTAGTCCGTAAGTGTGACGGCTGTCAGAAGTTTGGTTGGCGTGCTCACGTTTCGGCTCAAGCGTTGAGGATGATACCAATCACTTGGCCGTTTGCGGTCTGGGGGCTTGATATGGTACGACCTTTCAAGAGATCCATGGATAAGAAAACACACCTTCTGGTGGCGATTGATAAATTTACTAAGTGGGTAGAGGCAGAGCCCGTCAGCAAATGTGACGCTGCTTCATCGGTTCAATTTATTAAGAAGCTGATCTATCGCTTTGGTTACCCGCACAGTATCATTACGGATAATGGAACAAATCTATCCAAAGGAGCTATGAAAGCATTCTGTGAGAAGGAGCATATCCGGCTTGATGTTTCAGCCGTGGCACATCCACAGCCTAATGGTCAGGTGGAGCGAGCCAATCAGGAAATTTTAAGAGGAGTCAAACCACGGCTCATGGTTCCTTTGAAGCGGACACCCAGATGTTGGGTTGAGGAGTTGCCTTCCGTCTTATGGAGCATCAGAACTACCCCTAACGGATCCACAGGTTTCATGCCTTTCTTCATGGTATATGGTGCTCAGGCGGTTCTACCCAGCGATATCCGGCACGACTCATGAAGGGTGGCGGATTATGTTGAGACGGATAATGAGGTAGCACGCCAAGATGCGTTGGACGCCTTGGATGAAGCACGAGAATTAGCAGCAGCCAGGTCGGCAATTTATCAACAAGACCTGCGACGCTATCATAGCCGCGGGGTAAAGACCCGGACGTTCCAGGAAGGCGACCTGGTGCTCCGGTTGATTCAAGACCAATCTAGAATGCATAAGTTATCTCCACCATGGGAGGGGCCTTTTCTGATCAGCAGGAACCTTAACAATGGGTCATATTACCTCATTGATGTCAGAGATGAGTCGGAAACCCCGGGTCAAGAGACGTTGCGGCCGTGGAATATCGCACATCTGCGACCATACTTTACTTAGCAGGCGTTGAAAGCCGCTATCATTATATATATCATACTTACATGAGTAAAAGCTAGCATCCCCGCAAAAGATTGGGGCCTCTGCTCTTATGTATACCTTTGTACAATCAAGATGAAATTTTCCGGCTCAAAAATTTGAGTTGAAGTGGTTTGTTCGCCGTCAAAACGGCTGGTCTATCATCCGGCTTTATGCCCTATCAAGTGCTATTGCAGGGAGGCTTCTTGCCTTCGGGTATAGCTTACATCTCCCCTGTACAGTTTGCTTTTACGCTATTGCAAGAAGGCTTCTTGCCTTCGGGTATAGCTCACATCTCCCTTGCACAGCCAGCGTTATGCCCAATTAAGCACTGTTGCAAAGAGGCTTCTTGCCTTCGGGTATAGCTTACATCTCCTTTGCATAGCTAGCTGTTATTAAACTCTTGCAAGGAGGCTTCTTGCCTCCGGGTATAGCTTACATCTCCCTTGCATAGTTGGATTTATGCCTAGTTTGGGTACATTAAGCGCTGTTAATGATGGAGGCTTACATGGTGTACATGCTCAGAATTCATCCCGCTCCGGTTCTTCCGCTGGCTTTATCTGGAGATTTCCCAATTCCCAATTACAGTCAGCCAGAGCAGCGAAAGACCCTTCAAGGAACGGGGACGCGTCAAGCTCACAAGGGAAGAGGTCCTTACTGCGGGCGAGTGTCAGATCCTTCCACTCATAGAGAGGCCCACAGATCCTCTTCTCCTCCGCGTCATAAGCCGCCTGATAAGTGTGCAAGTCAGCTTCATCTGCCAGTACAGATGCCAGATAACGCGACTCTTTGACACACTGGATGTAATCTTCTTCGGTGAATTCTGAGCTGTCATCTCTTTTGGACGGGTAACCATCCATCATTTTAGCCGGCGTTAGCTTGGGGGCGAAGGCCAGCGCCCGGCTCAATCCAGCGACGGCTCCTTGGCGGAAGGCGTACTTCTTTAGTTCTTCAATCTGTTTTGGCATGGTGGAGAAGAGTTCCAAGACCCCTTTCAGAGTGGTGGGTATCTTCTCCTTATATTGAACACTCTTGATCATGAAGATGGCGCCGCAGTATAGTTGTTCCGCAAAGGTGTAGGTGGCCATCAGTGGTAGAAGGCTATCAGAAGCCAACTACCGGCTCCTGGGACCTGGGTAAGCCGGATAAAGCTAATGAGTCGCCAATTTTCAATAGCAAGGTTAAAATACAAAGTAAAACAGAAGCTTACCAAATAGGGCGGCTGACATCTTCGCTATGTCCTGCTTCAGGCCTTGGAGTTCCTCCGCCACAGCTATAAGCCGCTGGTCGGCGTCGTCCGTCCGTTTGGTCAGTGGGTAATTAACTAATTAACTTTTTAATTAACCTAAACTAACGGCCGCTGGGCCCCACCTGCCAGTGACCCAGGGGGACAACCCCGTGGTCAAACTGGTCGGACTCGCCGGCGTTGAGCCGCCGGTGATGCCAGGAATGGCGGAGGGGTTCGGGTTTTGCCCTCTAGCGACCAAATCGACGGTGGAGCGGCTCATTCGAGCGCCCACACTCGCGCACGTCCAACGGGACACATCCCAGCGGCAAGGATGGCCGGAGCGCGGCCGACGACGAGCTAGGCGGCTACCGGAGCTCAGCCGAGCATGGGCTCGACGAACCGGAGCACAAAACGGCCGGGGAAGAGAGGGGAAAGGATCAGGGGCTCACGACGATAACGACGGCATCGGAAGAAGGCTCGAGGAGGCTCTGCTGGCAGTGGATGGACGGCGGCGATCTCCAATGGCCGAGGATGAAGAAGAGGACGGGGGCATCGCTGGGGGGGCCTCCGGCAATGCGTGGCTCGGTAGGGAGCAGCAGCAGGTCGAGGCAGAGTTAGGGAGCTACTCGGGGGCAGAGGGGAGCGGCGGCTACGACGGCGAGGGATCGGCGGCCATGGCGGACGGAGGGGAGCGGGGGAGAAGCAGGGCGAATGGGGAGAGGGGGCAATCCAGACGACTCGTGGAGCCTATCCACGGCGCCAGCGCGATAGTTGGGTGAGGCAGGCAGGCAAGGGGCTGTGTGGCAGCTCCGGCGCGAGTGCCCGGCGGCCACACGCACGGCCTCCTGGCCGCCAAGTGGACGACGCCCCCCTTGGCCAGATGGGCCGGCCTGGAGTTGGCCTCAGGTTAGCTCTCTCTCTCTGTCTCTCTTTCCATTTTTGTTTTATTTTCTTTTTCTGACATTTGTTTTACTTTTGTCATGGCCTCCAAACCTATTTCATACATTGAAATATTTTTCAAGCATAGTTTGAATATTTCAAACCTCCTAAAAAGTTTCAATATTTTTGAATGACTAAAATAGTTATAATGCTTTATTGGCAATTTCAGTAGCATTATTATGTATTTTTTAAATTCTATATATGTTTTCAAAATTAAAATGTCCCCTCATATATTGTTGCCAATAATTATCAGACATGGGTGGCATTTTTGATGGGCATTCTAGATTTGTTGAAAATTCTCAACATTTAAATTGATTTATTCAGGTGAGGTGTTAGGGTTTCTGTTGATCCCCATTTCATTTTGATGCAAAATTAAGACATGATGCACACACATATATATGCTAACACAGAGCAATGCTAACTAGGGATGTGACAACTCACCCCCACTCAAAAGAATCTCGTCCTCGAGATTTGGAAGTCATCGGGAAGAGCGCAGGGTACTCTAGTCGAAGACGATCCTCTCTTTCCCATGTTGCTTCCTTCTCGGAATGGTGTGACCACTGAACCTTGAGAAACTTTATGTTTCAATGTCGAGTGGTACGCTCAGCCTGATCAAGAATACGAACAGGGTATTCTCAATATGTAAGGTTATCTTAGAGATCAAGCTTTTCGTGGTCTACTTCGCGGACAAGGTCTGAGAAGCACCACCTGAGTTGCGAGACGTGGAAGACATCATGAACCTTGGAAAGATGCAGTGGAAGTTCCAATTGGTAGGAAACTTCTCCTCGTTTGGCAAGAATGAAAAAAGGACCAATGTAACGAGGAGCCAACTTGCCCTTGATACCGAATCGTTGGGTACCCTTCAGAGGTGTAACCCGAATATAAGCCTTCTCATCAACTTCATAGGTCACAGCCTTATGATGGCGATCATATTGGCTCTTTTGACGATATTGGGCTGTTTTCAACTTTTCACTAATAATGCGAACTTGCTCCTCTGCATCCTAGATCATATCTGGACCAAAGAGTTGCCTCTCTTCGGTTTCTGACCAGCTAAGCGGTGTTTGACACCTTCGTTCATAGAGAACTTCAAAAGGGGCTTTGCCCAAGCTTGACTGATAACTATTGTTATAAGAAAATTCGGCGAATGGAAGACATTTCTCCCAATTCATGTCGAAGGATATAACACAAGCTCCGAGCATGTCCTCCAGAATTTGATTGACTCGGTCCACGTGACCACTTGACTATGGATGGAAAGCAGTACTAAAGGATAGATGAGTCCCCATAGCATTTTGGAAGCTTTCCCAGAATCGGGAAGTAAAGATACTTCCACAGTGTGAGTAAATCTCCAAAGGAACACCATGAATAGAAACTATTCGAGAAACATATAACTCCGCTAGCTGGCTAGCAGTTATACTCTCCCGAACAGGAAGAAAATGAGCCTTTTGGAAACACGGTCAATGACAACAAAGATAGAATTATTCCCTCTCTTGGTCCTGGGAAATCCGGTGATGAAATCCATACCGACCTTATCCCATTTCCACTCAGGAATAGCTAAGGCTTGAAGGGTGCCAGCAGGCCTTTGATGTTCTGCCTTAACGCGACGACAAACATCGCAGTCAGCAACGAACTGAGCAATTTATCTCTTCATCCTAGTCCACCAGAACCTCTGGCGTAGGTCCTGATACATCTTGGTACTATCAGGATGAATTGGGAGAGGAGAGTAATGAGCCTCCTTAAGGATTAGCTGCCGCGGATATTGCTTCTTCGGGACCACCAAGCGGTTGTCAAAGAACACAACACCCCGATCATCTTCCGAGAAGCATCTAACATTACCCCTTTGATGTTCTTCTTGATCCGAGATATCCCATCATCATGCTTCTGGGATTCTACGACTTGATCCATAAGATTGGGCTTCACCACCAAGTTGGAAAGGAATGCTTGAGGAACAATGTGAAGGTTCAACTTCCGAAATTAGTCATAGAGAAGTGGTTGACTTTGTTGTAACATCAAGTTGTTACAATAAGACTTACAACTTAGTGCATCAACCATGGCATTAGCTTTCCCTGGGTGTAAGTTATCCCTAAGTCGTAATCTGTAATCAACTCGACCCACCATCTTTGCCTGAGGTTCCAATCCGGCTGGCTGAAGATATATTTCAGCCTTTGGTGATCAGTGTATATTTCGCAACGATTACCCAGAAGGTAATGTCGCCAGGTTTTTAGTGCATGGACTATAGCTGCAAGCTCAAGATCATGTGTTGGATAATTATCCTCATGTGGACGCAACTGTCGAGATGCGTATGCAATCACATGAAGATCATGCATAAGAATGCAACCTAATCCTTGTCTCGAGGCATCACAATAGATAACAAAGTCCTTAGAGAAATCTGGTGGCACCAACATGGGAGCAGAAGTCAGGCGTCTTTTCAGTTCCTGAAAACTGTGCTTGCATTGTGGGGTCCACTCTAACTTTTTATCTTTCTTGAGGAGTTCAGTCAGAGGCTTCGCAACCTTGGAGAAGTTCTCGACAAAGCGGCGACAATAGCTCGCTAAGCCAAGGAAACTCCGAACTTGCTTAACCGATTCAGGTTGAGTCCAATCAAGGACGAGTTGAACTCTCTCGGGATTGATAGAAATACCTTTATCAGAGATCACGTGGCCTAGGTAAGTCACTTCTGGTAACCAAAATTTACACTTGGAGAATTTGGCATACACACGATGCTCCCTAAGTTTCATCAATACCAGCCTTAGATGCTCGGCATGTTCCTGTTCGTTCTTCGAGTCGATGAGTATATCGTCTAGGTAGACCATGACGAATTTATCCAAATACTCCATGAAGATCGAATTCATCAAGCTAGAGAAAGTGTCTGGGGCATTGGTTAAACAGAAGGACATAACGGTGTACTCGTATTGGCCATAACGAGTAACAAAAGCCATTTTTGGAATATCCCCATTTCTAATTCTCATTTGATGATATACCAACCACAAATCCATTTTGGAAAAGACAGAGGATCCAGCGAGTCTATCATACAAGTCATTGATCCTGGGGAGCGGATACTTGTTCTTTATGGTGACCAGGTTCACTAGCCGATAGTCTACAACCATCCGGTTCGATCCATCCTTCTTCTTGACGAAGAGGACGGGGCAAGCCCAAGGAGAAGAACTAGGACGAATGAAACCTTTCTTCAAAGCCTCATCAAGTTGTTTCTTAAGCTCGGCTAGTTCTAAGGGTGCCATCTTACAGGGACTTCTAGCTATTGGGACAGTCCCTGGAACGGGTTCTATCACAAACTCTACATCCCTGATAGGTGGAATTCCTGGCAGTTCTTCTGGAAAGACATGCGGGAAGTCACACACTACCAGAATATCTTCTAGCTCTAGAAGAGGGCTAGCATTAAGGGAATAGAGTTGGCACTTGGCAGCTCGAATTGAGACATTAACTATCTCACCCGATGGATGTGTAAGCTCAACATTCCTAGTATGTGTATCAATCTTAGCATAATGGGATTTCATCCAGTCCATGCCTAAGATGATATTGATGTCCGAAGACTTGAGAGCTATCAAAGATGCTCGAAAGACTAGCCTATCCACAAGAATTTCATTGTCATGGCTCACACTAAAAGATTGCCATTTTGAACCAGGAGTCTGAACTAGTAAAGGAGTAGGCATATCACAAAAGGACATGTTATGCAACTGTGCATAACTTTCTGAGATGAAAGAATGAGATGCTCCAGTATCAAACAGAACAGACGTTGGATGTCTATTAGCAAGGAGAGTACCTAGGATAACATTGGGATCCTCAAGAGCTTCTTCAACAGAGACGTGATTCACACGTCCACGAGAAGGAGCTGGATTCACATAGAAGGCATTTCCCGACTTTCCACGTCCAGACGGCTTGGCGTTGTGGTGGGGGCACTCACAGGAATAGTGCCTTGGTTCTCCAGACTTGTAGCAGACGATAGTGGTAGAATGGGGAGCAACATTGGCAGCGGGACCTCCAAATGTCCTGGTTGGGGGTTGCTCTGAGCTGGGCGAGGCGCCTGATAGGATGGCCTCACGGTGTACCTTGGTGGCAGAGTAGTGTTAGGCACCCACACCCGGCGTTTGTTGGAGCCTGAGCTGGATGTGGAGCTAAAGTCACGGGTGTTCTTCTTAGCTGCCTCATAATCGGTCTATCAAGTCTCGGCATTGATAGCCTTGTTGACGAGAGCCTTGAAGGTAGTGCACTCATGCAGACGCAGGTCTCGGCGGAGCTCAGGATTAAGTCCCTTACGGAACCTAGCTTGTTTCTTGGCATTGGTCGACACTTCCTCTGGTGCATAATGAGCAAGATTGCCAAACTCATGGTTGTAGGCATCCACTGTCAGCCTACCCTGAGTAAAGGCACATAATTCCTCTCTCTTGCGATCCATCAGCCCCTCCGGAGTGATGGGTACAGAACGCTTCGCTAAAGTCCACCCAGGTTGTCGCGGGGCCAGTGGGATGCATGGCTTCTTAATTTTCCCACCACAGGTTGGCGGGTCCTTCCAGAAAGTAGGTGGCAAAAGTCACCTTATTGGCCTCAAATACATTAGCAACTCGGATTTTGCGGGACATGCTAGTCAGCCAATCATAAGTGTCGAGTGGGTCGATGGAGTGATGGAACTTGGGTGGGCACCACTTGACGAAGTCATTGAGAGACACACCATCATTGCGCTCATTGTGGGGAGGACGCGTTGTATTCTGCTCAATACGTTCCAACAGCCTGTTGGTCTCCTTTTCATTCCGCTCAGCTTCGAGCATTACGTCTGCCAAGGAGGGTGGCTGCGGTAGGATCTCTTGTCTGGTCTGGCTTCCCTCGCCCTGCTCGAAGGCGGGGGCGGGGTTATTCCTAGTTGACACCATCCTGGGAAAACAAACCCACAGCTTAGACTGGGAAGACATCAAATCTAAGATATGAGATGAGGAATGTACTGGACAACATAACATGCATGGGTAAACAGTCGAACAACATGGTAATAAACAAACTGCCATATGAACACCATGATTCATACACACCATGACATAGTTCAGTACAAGCCCAAGCTAAAGTACAAACTACTGAAAGATGATACAACTCATCGGAGGCATTACAAGATTCCTATACATTATCTATCTACACCTCCGGAACTCAACACGCAGGACTATAGCAATACAACTGCTACCATACTAATACTAACATACACGCACTCAAGCGTCGCCGTAGAACACCTCATATAGGTTACCCCCATGACCCGGGAACTGAACCTCAGGATCTGGGAACACATTGGCCTGCGATCCCTGGAAACTGTAAGGACACGGATGTGGCCTAGGTCCCCTGGGTGGTGGCAGCAACGGTCCTCGAAGAGGAGTGACGCCTCCAACATTGGGCAGTCTACACGAGCTGGCAGATTAGTCCGTGATGGGTTCAGCATCACCAAATCTACATAGCTTGTCTGCATGACAGGTGCTAGCTGCATCAAGGCTGTCCAAAGACGTGCACATGTAGCATAAAGCTCCATGCAAAGAGCATGTGCATCACGATCCCTGTTCTCCAACATCTGAGAGGTCACCTGAAGCCTAGGGTCCTCATGTGAATGATCATAGTAGGCTGCACTAAGATAACCATCCTCTCCTCCTAGTGTCACATGAACATAAAAGTACTTAGTGTTCTGTAGCAGTCCATGGTGAGATCTCATGATAGTCAACATGGTGTAGGCGGCCTCCTGAAGTGCCATATCTATGGTAACACCTAATCCATAAGTCTAATGAAGCGGCTCTGCAGCTCCAGGATATGATGGATATATCCTAACAGTACACAGATACTGGCTCCGGTTGAAATCATGGAACTTTTCCTCCACTGTATACTCTGGGTACCAATGGTAACCAGTCTACATCATAACTCTAACTAACATGGCCGTGTGACCCGGTACATCAATGCACCTGGTCAAACGGACCACCTGACGAGAAGAACAAGGGGGCATCTGAAACAGAGAATAATGCAAAGGCATTATAGATCCTAGCAGAAATCGGACAGCATAATGGTTGTAATTGCTCAAAAAGGATTTTGAGACAACCAGAAAAAGATTGGATAGCATAAACACTCAACTTTCTAGTCTCAAGTTTCTAATCCAACTGATTGTCACACAAAACAAGACTTGAATACCGGAGTTCACTTCCAAGGAAGCTAGCTACTAGTCCATGGTTAGTAACTCGTCATCCTAAGAAATAGATGAGAAGCCTAGCTCTTAACCCCATAGAAAACAAGAGGGTGACTCGGAATAGAATGACTCAGGAAGAGGAGTAAAAAGATCCTTAGGTTCCCTTCCACAATCAATTCCCTTACATTTCTAAATTGTTTCTAGACTCAACTTCGACCGATTTGGCTTGGTAATCCTACAGTCAATCGGGCTCTGATACCAATGCTGTCGGGACCCCGATCCTAAGTCATGAGAATCCAGCCTGTAACACATCCCATCACTTTGCGTCCTCACGCACGGTAATCTCCACGGCTGCCACCTTACCTGGGTCGGGACCGTTTGCGTCTTTTTGGCTCACATATGCAAATATTTCTCTATCATTCAAACGACACAGAACCCGGGTCGACATGACTAATCATAGAACCCAAGTGGCACATCCATACAGGGACAGGCATACATAACCCAGCAATGTAGGTGTCGGCCTCAAGCATGTGTAGACGAGTCATAGAAAGCCAGAGGGACTCCATTACGCCGTGGGACATAAATGTCATCACTCCACGTAGACGAGTCATAGCAGGCTACAGGGACTCCATTACACTGCGAGACATTTCCCCTAAAGGGCATACACAGTAGCAAAGAAGGATACATGTCGGTCAATGAATGTCCCGAGTAGTAGCAAGCTACCAAGGCTCATTGGAAGCACAAAGAGGCAGTTCCCTGTAAAGAGTACTACTAAAGGCACACGACTAGGTGTCGAATCCCATACATACAGTTGCACGTCACACATACGCACGACATACCCGATATGCATAGATACAACTATGGCATCACAACATAACCATACAACAACACGATTTTTATTTAGGAGGCTCAGAGGAGCCTTACATAACATGTTCATACACGTAGGGGTCACATGACCCGACACTCAAGTCATACAAGCAAGTTCATACAAACCAAGCGAAAGCTTAAAGCTGTCTGAGTACAGACGGATGAAAGGGTAAAAAGGCACATGGCCTGACTATCTACAGCCCGTCCCAGGGCATGGGGTCGTAGCTGGGATACCAGCTATTCGGCGGCGGCGAGATCTAGATAGAACCCACCGGATGGGTCTTGAGTCTCATTTGCAACATTTATTAAGCAAACATGAGTACAAACGTACTCAGCAAGTCTTTAAAGCAGACCTAGTCTATTCATGCTCATGTATCAACAAGGGGAGTGGTGGAGTTTATGCAGCAATGCTAGCTTTGACTCTTGTCTAATCTATACTACACATATTAATTCTTTGTTCAAGTTTTATATATCACACACGAGTCCACTAACACCACATCAACACACCACCATGGATTCACTTCCGTCAACGATGAGAGTGCCATCCACGGTAGTCGCACTTGTCTTGATATTTTTATGAGTAACCATCAAGTTATCTATGAACACCATAAGTTCTCCAAGTAGTCCTTATCCGAGGACGCGGCTGTTCGAACAGATTCAAACCCTGCAAGGGTTTACTCCTTCACACACGCTCTCGCCACTTATCGTTATGTGCTCATAAAACCAGGCACCTCGGCAACCTTCAAGCGGATGCCTAGCGAAGGAGTCGGCAACGACCGTCAATCACACAAGACCTCTAGTCCAGGCTATCGCCTATTTGAGACTGAACCCGCACGGAAGTCCGGCCAAAGTTTCCGCTATGGCCCCAAACAATGTGTGCAGGGTTCCCAAGCCCACAATTCGGGTGACCCTTCGTACAACGTGCCACCGCCTACTACGTCATAGCCTACCCCTAGGGGCAGCGCTATGCACGGCCTCTATCATAGCTACAAACACCAGAAACTACTTGCAACTCCTGGACCAAGGACTAGGCGGTTAATAAGTCGAGAGTGGTCGAGTTACCGGAACTCAATGTGTGGTAGTAACTATTCTTGGATCACAAAGGTGGAACTCAATTCCTAAGAACAGTCCCAATGGGACAATCTGCTGGGTACTCCTACATAGCCTCTCGTCGCTACCTTTACCAAATCGGGTTCATCATTTAGCCATCACATCAGGAGAACACGGTTTCACTCCAGTATCACCTAGATGAATCAGACCTGACACAACTCTAAGCAAGCATAGCAAGCAAAGCAGGTAAAGTACATCATGGCTCAAGCATCTACCAGGTATGCTAGGTTGGCTATTTACAATGACAATGATAGGTCATGCAGAGGAATGGGTTCAACTACCGCAAATGACAGACAATTGAATGTTTGTCCTAATGCAATAAACAAGAGCAGGAGCGAGAGAATGGGATGATATCGGAATGATCAATGGGGTTGCTTGCCTTAGTGATTGGTCGGGAGGTACTCTCCTTCCGGGGGATACTCGAGGGTATCTGATGGAGAAGGACCTACGCGACAGATATGGAGTAACGATCAATACACAGCTAGTGCAGCAATATGATGAATGATCATGACATGGCAACATGAATGGATGAGCTAATGCAACTATCATTAGAGTTAGATGGAGTGGATTTGAATATAGGTTCAAAATCGTTCTCCATATGGAATTCCAAACATTGACCTATTGCAAAATGCCAATGTTTTCCTATTTAGGTTTCTCTAGCATGCACGATAATAGCACCATTGGATTCATTGCATTTTTCGGATAAATTTTCTTATATAATTTATTTCAATCCGAGTTACAGATTATTTTCTATAATTTTCTAAAGTTTTTGTATTTTCTGGAATTAATTTAAATTAGAACGCCAATTATTGCACCAGCATGACATGAGCACGACATCAGCATGACGTCACCTGGTCAGCTGGCCGTTGCCAGGTCAAACCTGACCAGTGGGGTCCACTGGTTAGTGACCCGGGCACTAAAATAAATTAATTTATTTGTTAATTACTAATTAGCAAGGTTGGACCCACCTGTTAGTGGGTAATTAACTTAATTAATTTTTTAATTAATTTTTCATTAACCTAAACTAAAAGGGGCTGGGCCCCACCTACTAGTGACCCAAGGGGGTCAACCCCATGGTCAAACTGGTCGGACTCGCCAACGTTGAGCCGTCGGCGATGCCAGCGTCGGCGGAGGGGTTCGGGTCTCGCCCTCTAGTGACCAAATCGATTGCAGAGCAGCTCATTCAAGCGCCCACACTCGCGCACGTCCAGCAGAACACATCCCAGTGGTAGGGATGGCTCGAAGCGCGGACGTCGACGAGCTCAACGGATGCCGAGCTCTGCCGAGCATGGGCTCGACGAACCAGAGCACAAAACGGCCGGGGAAGAGAGGGGAAATGACCAGGGGCTCACGGCGATCACGACGGTGTCGGGGAGGATCTGCTTGCGGCGGATGGACGACGGCAATCTCCAGCGGTCAAGGATGAAGAAGAGGACGGGGGCGTCATTGGGGGGCCTCCGGCGATGCCTGGCTTGGCAGGGAGAAGCAGCAGGTCGAGGTGGAGCTGGGGAGCTACTCAGGGGCGAAGGGGAATGACGGAGTCCTGGATTAGGGGGTCCTCGAATAGGCGACCTGTGGTTTATGGGCCAGACTATATGGGCTACTTCCCGAACACTGGATGATTTGAAGGCCTAGTTTCATGGATGGAAGCTTCGAGGAGCACGGCTTGCGTTGCACGTTTGATGTAGTAAATATGCATGATTATCTCTTCGGCATGTAACGGACCATGTGTAAACCCTAGGCCTCCTCGGCATCTATATAAGCCAGAGGGTTTTAGGGTATAGATATAGAACAACTCATCTAGGGTTATACATACGATCTCGAGGTAGATCAACTCTGTAATCCCTTACACCATCAATACAATCAAGCAGGACGTAGGGTATTGCCTCCATCGGAGGGCCCAAACCTGGGTAAACTGGTGTCCCCTTCCTCTCTTGTTACTGTCGATCCTAGTCTCCCATTTCGGGACCCCCTACCCAAGATCCGCCAGTTTTGACACCGACATTGGTGCTTTCATTGAGAGTTCCTCTATGAGCGAGATGAAATCGACGCCTTGCCTTGTCATCAACGAAGAGGTCTACAACATGGACGTTTTCGTCCCTGGGCAGATCTTCACCTTAGGCAGCATTGTACTGCATGCTGGTTCCGCCAGCCATCTAGGCCGCGTGGAGAACTTCGCCTCTGATCAAGAGGTCAGATTCGTAAACTTAGAGTTTTTCATCGACTCTGAGGGCGACCTGTCACTTATCGGGCTCACGGCTTCGCCCGTAGCACCCGAGGACTCTGAGGCTTTAACCTCGAGCCCCTTCTTCGGACATGACGATGGGGTCACCCATGGCAATAGTCCGATCTCTCATCCCGGTCTAGCTACCAAGCCATACGACCGGACATACGTTCCTTCCGAACACTCCCCATGGGTGGACTTCATAGGAGTGAACCCCACAAGTTCCGAACAGCTCGATCCGATCGGGCCCTCAACAGTTGACGAGGCCTTGGAGCAATTCTCATCGATGACGATCATCAACGTTTCAGCCCCGATCTACGCCTGGCCTGGTTACAGTTTGGGCGGGGATGGATTTTTTGACCCACCCACCACCCACTTGATAGCCACCATCGAAGACTTAACCGACGTGCTAGACTATGCCTCCGAGGAGGCAGAATACATGGATGAAGAAGATCGTGATCCCACCCCTATTAACACCGGGAGTAGGGCCGCCACTTCTACATACGACGTCTACATGGTGGATACTCCTGCCACCAACGGCCACAATACGCCTCACAACAATGGCGACAAATCGGGTGATGGTAATGCCCCCGCTGATCATGACAATCCCGACATCCCCGAGCACCCGTTTGAGGGTCCGAAAGAGTCGAAGGACCAAAACGACCCCGATACCGTTAATGACCCCGAAGGCGACGATTACCTTCCCCCTGTCGAGGAGGAAGATATACCGGAAGCCGATGACTTTTACATCACTAATAACCTTGAGGATCAGGCAGAAATCAGGCAACGGCTCATAGAAACGGCTCGCAGCCTAAAAGCCAAAGAACAGCAACTCAAAGCCAAATAGGCCGGCCTAAATAATCGATGGACGAAAGTCATCTCAGCCGAGGAAGTATACAACACTGGTCTATCAAACCAGCCCAAAAGCTACCCTCGAGGAAAGTTGCTGACGCATTTCGATGATGTTCTCATTGACCCTCCGTCTCCGCATCATACCCCATATGATAAGCCAGACCGCCCTCCCCGTGGGCGTGACAGAGTGGCCAATGACACCGGTTATGTACCGACGATGCCTCAAAGATAGGGTAAGGAGCCATTCGAACCCAATGACAGGTTCGACCTACGTGATGGCCTAGATCACAGAGCAGGTCGTACAAGATCCATTTACGGATCCAGAGATTACTCACTGGATAGACGGGGAGAGTATAGGCGATGGTTCAATCAAAACCATAGAGTCCGGGAGCGCAACCAACCCATACAGACGCCGAGTACAGGCGTGACATAGCACAGGTCAGAGGCGCCGCTCACCCACTATGCTTCACAAACGAGGTAATGCGTCATCAGTTCCCCGAAGGGTTTAAACCCATGAATATAGAATAGTATGACGGGACCACTGATCCAACGATATGGATCGAGGACTTCCTCCTCCATATCCACATGGCATGACGAGACAATCTCCATGCCATCAAATACCTACCTCTTAAGCTTAAGGGGCCAACTCGGCACTGGCTAAACAACCTCCCCGAAAACTCCATAGGATGCTGGGAAGACCTACAGGACGTGTTCCGCTCTAACTTCCAAGGGACCTATGTCCGTCCACCTGACTCTTCCGATCTCAGCAATGTCGTTTAGAAGCCCGACGAATCTGCCCGGCAGTTCTGGAATCAGTTCTTGACTAAGAAGAACCAAATCGCTGATTGTCCGGATTCTGAGGCCATATCCTCCTTCCGGCACAGTATTCGGGACGAATGGCTGGCCCGCCAGCTAGGCCAGGACAAACCTCGAATTATGTCCACCCTTACCTCCCTCATGACCCGCTTTTGCGCGGGTGGCGGATAACTGGCTGGCTAGATGCAGCCACAATTCTGAAGATTCTGTGGCATCGGAAGCCAGGATGGCAACTCCAAGACAAAGCGCAATAAGAATAAACGCCGGCACAATGGTACTGATGCCGATGACACGGTGGTTAATGTCGGATTCCGCAATTCCCAACCTATCCAGCGGAAGAAGCCCCCTAAAGGCAATCATGATGGACCCACTTAGTTGGAAAATGTTATGGAAAGGCCTTGCCAGATCCATGGGACTCCGGAAAAGCCCGCCAATCACACACTCCACAATTGTTGGGTGTTTAAGCAGGCCGACAAGATACCGTCCGACGACCAAGACAAGAGCTCTCACAGCGAGGTTGACAATGAACCTCGGGGTCCAATTGGTGGCAGACAAAAGAAATTCCCTCCCGAAGTCAAAACGGTGAATATGATATACGCCACCCACATACCTAAGAAGGAGAGGAAACGAGCCCTTAGGGAGGTCTATGCTATGGAGCCCGTAGCTCCGAAGTATAACCCATGGTCAGCCTACCCGATCACCTTTGACCAGCGCGACCACCCGACCAGTATATGTTATGGGGGCTCGGCTGCCCTCGTCCTAGATCCCATTATAGATGGGTATCACCTCACCAAAGTCCTAATGGATGGAGGAAGTAGCCTCAATCTTATTTACTCAGACACGGTGAAAAAGATGGGTATAGATCCGTCAAGAATCAAACCCAGTAGCACTACCTTCAAGGGAGTGATCCTAGGCGTTGAGGCATGATGTACGGGTTCTGTAACCCTGGAGGTTTTGTTCGGCTCGCCCGATAACTTCCACAGCGAAGACTTGATCTTCGACATTGTGCCCTTCTGCAACGGCTATCTCGTGTTGATTGGCCAGACGGTGTTCACTTCTTTCAACGCAGTCCCACATTATGCATACCTCAAGCTCAAGATGCCAGGCCCCAAGGGGGTCATCACTGTTAATGGCAATATAGAGTGTTCCCTTAGAACCGACAAAACATGCACTGGCACTGGCGGCCGAATTCAACTACAAAGATAACCGGCAAGTTTCGGCATTTGCCGTCAAGACACGAAAGGCTGGGAAGCGAGTTCGGATTCAGACTGAAAACTCGGATCCTTCCTCTTCCTCTCTATAGGGATTCGCTCCCACCGCACAATTTCAGGACCGGCAAAGTACGTGCCGAGGAGTCACAACTTCGCACTTAAGATTCCATGGGAAGCGGTGGGGAAATAAGGTGGGTGTTCGGCTGCCCCGACCTACTACCACCAATACGTCTTCGGACAAAATACATGCACTCCTAAAAAAGTATGCCTACGACATAAAGCTCACGTATAATGATGCGGCCTCTCAAGATTTTGGCAGCAAAATCCGCCGGCACTAACACCCATCAAGGTGCATCCAAAAGAAGGAGTCAACTAGCATGGGGGCATATCAAGGACGTCAGGTCACCAATTGAAGACCCTGGTACAACAACTCCTGTAGGACTCTATTTCCTATTTTCTTCCACATAACTGTAAACAGTTGCTTCGCCAATCCGAGTTATAAGAGTTATTGAGGAAATGCAAAATTGCATGGCGCAAGTACGCCTCACTTGTCCTCTTATTGGCGCATACTTTTTTCTTCTCTCCCTCTTCTCGCGAACCTATTCGGTATGCCCCGAGATAACCGGCTAATAGACCGGGGGCTCGATTTGAAACACAAATCGCCTTAACTATCGTGTGTTTGGCATCTTGGCGTTCGCTTTATATGCATTGGTTACGAACTATGTCTTTGGTCATTAAGTTGGGTTTCCCGGCTCCTGTGCTTGCCCCTTTATGTTCTGCTTGTTCGACTAAAACGGCAAAGGGATCACCCCTGCAATTGTGCTTCCGGATAGTCCGGTCAAGCACCTCAGGGGAGAAAGCCAAAAACGGACCGTCATAGTATGCGCGATCCGATCTGTAAACCCCAAGCTAGAAGTATTATACTTCAAACCTCGTAAGAGGTTATTTCATGTTATATGAGGAACTTTCCCTTTGTGCAAATATTCTGATGCTGGCTTCGGCCTCGGTTCGTCCGAACATCGCAAATACTCCGGTGGCTAATCATACACTCCCTGCGGTCCTTTTCGCGCCCCTTCGGTTAAGTGAAAGAAATAAAGCACAATAGTCTGATTGCCTAGTCTGCCACACTAAACCGCCTTTGGGTTCCGATAAATCGGCTAAGGGACACAGTGCATTGGCATAGACACCCGATGTAGTATCTATGTGGACGCTGAAGCTGACGACTCACGTCTTTCAGTATTAAACAACAATACAGGAGTTATAAAGGAATGCAAAACCATATAAGAGTGGATACTAATATCATTAAAATTTATCTCGAGTCTTCGGACACATTACAAGCTCATTCAAATATATTTTTCACCCGAACACTATGACACTATCACCCGTGCACTCTCTGTCACTCCATCGAAGTAAAGCTCGGGGCGTCAGTGCTCCTTTCCGGGCGGCGGCAGATCGGTGGCGACATTCATTGGATTGAGCCCCGCGCCAATGCACTTTGGCCTTGGCAAGGGCCATCCGGACACCTTCGATGCAGGAGAAGCACTTGACAGCATCGAGGTGCGGCGTGGCAGCAATCAGTCGTTGCACCAGGCTGAAGTAACTGCCTGGGAGTGCTCGCCGGGCCATAAGCAGATGTACAGGTCCTTGACGGCCGGCTCCGCCATCAGGTGCAGCTCCATCAGCTGTTTCAGCTGCTCCACCAGAATATGAGGATGCTCAGGGGCTCCGAACTGTGCCCAGAACATCCGAGCTTCGTCTTCCTCTCCCCACGAGGCGAGCAGCTGATTAGCATCTGCCACGCTCTTCTAGATATTGGCGGATGCGCCTGAGGATCGCCACACCCGGGTCAGCAATTCGAATCTGCTATCCCCGAATATGTTCTATAGGGAGTACAGCTTACCATCGGCTATCTCCTTGGCTTGGCGAACTTGTTCCTTGAAGAACCTTCTGTCCACCCGCTCCTTTTGGAGATCAGACTTCATGGTGGACAGTTCGGCCGAGATCGCCTTATTCTTCTGCTCCAAGGCCTCGCACTTGTTTCTAGCGTCCTTGAGCTCATCCTGTATCTCCGCCACACGAGCCTGGTGTTTATCACTGGTGGCTCATAGGGCAGGGAGTGTGGTGTCCGCTTCTTTGCCCGCCGCCTTCTCCATGTCCGCCTTATCTTTGGCCGTTGAAGCTCGGCCTTGAGCTTTTCAATCTCTTTCAATAAAGCTGCAACACGATAAAACTTTATATAAAAGGAATATGCATTAACAGTATTCGGGGGAAAGTATTCAGATTTAGTTTGGACTTACCCTGTGCCTCGTCGAACCTCTTGTTGAGGGCTTCCACCTCAGCCTCGGAGCGCTTGAGCTTCTGATGTAGCTCGTCAGTGTCGACACTGTTTTTGGCCGCCGCTGATGATGAAGCCTACATTACTGACACAATTCATACAGCACATCGGCACTCGCTTCCCGAATTATATATATGACCCCTAAACAAGTTTGTTCACCTCACCTAGGGCTCGGGGGCTGCCAATTATACAATACGAATAAATAAAAATCTTAGCAAAATATCGGTCGACTTACTTGAAAGCCCGCAAGGAGACCTTTGATGGCCTCCTTAAGTCCATTGTCAACGGACTGGATGCTTTGTAATACCGCACCCAGAAGGGTGCGGTGATCCTCAGGGACGGAGGCACTTGTTAGAGCCTCCTCCATGGTCGACCATCTGTTGGTTGGCGGCACCAGGGATGATCGGACTTCCCGATCACCCATCGGGGATTGGAGCAGTGTCTCCGGAGGCACAGTGCGCTCCAGAGATGTTCTTGGAGGGGACTAATCGCTTGCTCATCCGGCCTCGGTGTCCGGGCGGGGTGTTATCCCCCGGTCTTCGGTGGCCGAAGCGTTCGCTTCGGCCATGATGCGATATTCTTCTCTCCCTGTGTCCTCCTCCATTGGGGTAGACTGGGAAGACACCTCAACGATGTCCTTCATGCCGCTTGGAGTGGCGAGGTGCGAGGCATCCCTGCTCTCCACCAGTTCAGCGGGCGAGGTCTCCCCATCTGTTACCACCTCGGTGGGGATAAAGCGCAGGGGGGCTGTAAGACCAATAACCTGCATGTTAGCAAACTCTGAATCTACTTGTGATAGGAAGGAGGGTCTTCGGATCCTGACCTGGATCGGGGGACTTGACCCTTAGGCTCCTTCGTAGAACCTCCTCGGGGTCTTTGGACACGGAGCTTGAGTCCGAGGTGTCGTCGGACAAGACCACCGGCGTCTGTCGCGCCCTCTTCAGGGCACGAGAAGCTACCTGCCCCGGGGCATCCGAAGATGCCACTCTTTTCTTGGTGCGGGGGGGGGGGGTGGGGGGGTTGCCTCGCCCATCGCTCTCGACCTCCTCCTCCTCTTCTTCCTCCTCTTCGGCCTCCTCCTGATTTAAAGAGGCACACGTGTCTTCGAATGCAGCATCAGGCTGGTCCCTGATGCGAAGGCCATCTTGGCTTGGTTTCTTCTTCTTCTCCTTCTCCGCGTGAGCCTCGTAAGGCTTCTCCACGAGCATCCGGGCCAGCAGCCCGGTCCTCTCGTCTTCGGGATGAGGAGTCGGACTACTGATGTTGATGGCTTTCTTCAGCCATCTCTATGTAAACAAATCAGACACAGGGTTATGGATCTTCTTGGTAATAAGGCCGACCAAGCTAGGATGTCTTATACCTTGGAATCCGGCTTGGTGGCGTGCAGGCCCTTGTCCTCCTCCTCGGCTGTCTAGCTCTTCATTCATTTGAAGAACGCCTTCCACAACTTCTCCCGCGTAGTGCGGAAGAGGTTCCAAACTTTGTGCTCGGCTGTTAGTTTTCGAGCCCACAAGGGAGTGTCCCGGTGCTGGCAGGGGAGGATGCGTCTTCGGAGCATCACTTGGACCACATCGGGCAGCTTGGTGATGTCCTCGAACAAGGAACGGATGCCCTTCTACAGATCAGTCACATCCTTGCTCGATCCCCAGACGAGGCCCTTTTAGAGCCATGAAGCCAGCCTGGTTGGGGGACCAGATGTGAATGTGGCGGTGGGGTGCTGATCTTCTTCTTGTGGTTCGGTGACATCGAACCACTCCTTTTGCCACCCCATGATGGTGTCGATGAGGGTGCCCGGCGGCCACCCGACGCGGGTGAGTTTACTAATGATGTCCCCGCCGCAGTTGGCGTGCTTGCCGCCGACGCACTTTGTCTTGATGTTG
This sequence comes from Hordeum marinum, assembly GCA_022496015.1. Classification (NCBI taxonomy): domain Eukaryota; kingdom Viridiplantae; phylum Streptophyta; class Magnoliopsida; order Poales; family Poaceae; genus Hordeum; species Hordeum marinum. Next base: position 47,362,874 of record CM039678.1, read on the forward strand.
AAAACCTGTAGCCAGATCCAGAAGTGCGGCTCGACATGCAGGAAGGCGTCGCAGACGAGGATGAAGGCTGAGAGGTGCATGCTGGAGTTTGGCGGGTCGTGGAAGTCGAGGCTATACAAGAACATTAACCCCCTGACGAAGGGTTGGAGTGGGAAGCTCAACCCCCTGATGAAGTGGAGGATGAACACCACACGCTCGCCTAGCTTGGGGGTGGGGATCACTTGGCCCTCCTCCGCCACACGATGAGGGATGTTGATGGGGAGGTAACTGGCCTTCTTGAGGTCGAGTATGTCTTGATTGGTGACCGTGGAAACTTCCCACTGGCCATTGGAGCCCGCCATTGCTGAGCTCGGGAGCAGGGGTGGAGAAACATAGATCTTTGCTCTGGAGGCGCAAGGGAATAGGACGCGGAGAAGTCGAATGGAGAGTGTGAAAGGCTTTGGGGTTTTCTTTCTCCTTTTATGAGGTCTGCCGATTCGGGCTCCCCTTGCTGCTCCGTGAACCCCTCCACTTCCCGAGACGTGCGAGTCGTTGCGTGCGCATGATTAAGTATATACCGTATAACACGGGACATAATCGACATGTTGATAGATCGTGTGGATTGAACAGCCTCGAACCGTGCATCGAGTGCCTGTAACTAGACTATCGGTCGTTGTCGTGGTTTTATCACGGCAGATGTCCAGATGGTCTCAAAGGGGTTGATTGGGACGAAGGACACGGGTTTACCCAGGTTCGGCCCCTCAAGTTGAGGTAATAGCCTACGGCTTGCTTTGTGCTTGTATTGCTTGATGTATTGATTACAAGGGAGCTATTGCTTGACCTAGTTCTCGATAACCTGATCTCTAAGTTGCCCCGGGTCTTGCCTTTATATAGGAGGTCAAGACCACGCATCACACAAGCTATAACCGACTATCATTACATGTCCGAGTCTACCTCTATCTTCTCTTGCCTTTCCTGACGAGGTCATCCCTGGGCGGCTTACACGCCCGGGTCGTCTTCATCGGGCCACCTGTCGGCCCAACCTGTCAAGCCGCCAAGCGCCTTGGGACTTAAGTTTCCTCGGCTCACTCTTGGGCCGGTGTACGAGCTGCCAGGTATGACTCGGAGCCCTCAGGGCGGGTCTCACCGTGGGGTTATATCCCCAACATTAGCCCCCAGGTTGATTTGAGCTTGCTCACTTCAGCCTCTCTTCTTACTCCTCGGCGAGTCGCCCGGAAATGACCCGCCGTGACGTCATGCCGAATCTGCAAAAAAGATCCTCTGACGCACACAACGAATCTTCTTATTAAATGAATATCCCGAATATCGAGGCGTCCACCTCGGTCAACTGACATCCAACGCCTGGATTTTCGCGCCCATTCCGCCCTTTTCCCTATTAAATAGGACCGCCTGGGGCGGCATTTGCCTTCTCCTGCTCGCTCCGTCATCTCCTTCCTTCAGACGCTCCCGCTTCCAGCACCTCTTGCTCCGGCATCGTCTCCTGCTCGCCATCGTCAGGGCCGCTGCATCAGCCTGACGCGATCCAGAGCATCTTCCGCCTTCATCACGCTGTCGCCTGTGAGTCGTTCTCCCCTTAGATCCGCAACTTGTTCCGGTAAGGTTTCCATGGAGCATCGCCGCCGCTATTCTTAGAACTCGGGTTCCATCAATGCCAGCCACGTTTTAATCCATTAGTCCTCCCCCATAACCTGCCTCCACGGCGTCGCTAGGTAGAAGATCGACACCGACGCTGTTTAGGTTCACCATAGCTCCGTCCGTTGTTTTTAGACTTTCTCTGTTTTCACCAGTTCATCACTAGGTTTGGAAATAAAGACATTTCTTTTGTTTTGTAGATCCGCACGTGTCGTACTACTTTGTGAAACCTGTTTTCAGAACTTAGCCAAATTTTACTCTGTCTTTTCGTGATGTTGATCTGCCATGCTGTTCCGGCTCTCATCAGCCGGATCTCGGCGTCTCATCCTTAAGGTCTTAAGATTTCTAAGCCGCCCATATTTATTCACCATTTTCTTGACTTGTCGTATATGGTTACCTTGTACAGTTAAAAATTGTCGTCATGTCTCGCGCGTCTAACTCCTGCAACTGGGTCGGTTCATGAATTACCGAAGAGTTTCTGATGGATTTTGTACTTGCGGGCACCCTTCCTGCCAAAGAGATCATCCATTGGCGGGTTCCGGGCAATGAACTGAGGCCCAATCCTTAGGAGGGCGAGGTAGTTGTTTTTTGGATCATATTGAACGTGGATTCGTACCCCATGGCTCAATGTTCTTCCGGGACATCCTTCATTTCTATAAGCTGCATCCCCAAGACCTTGCCCCCAACTCCGTCTCAAACATCTGCAACTTCCAAGTGATCAGCGAGGTCTATATACAGACTCAGCAGTCTTTAGGTCTCTTCCGAGAATTCTTTTATGTGAATCGGCAAACTGAAGTAAAGGCCGTCCCGAGCTTAGAACTTGGTGGAATTTCCATTCAGAGGCGCCGGGATATTACCTTTCCGGCTGTACCAATGCCGAGTCATCCAAAGGATTGGAATAAGACTTGGTTCTACTGCAAGGATACTTCCCCGGAGGTTGAGCATCCGTTGTCGGGTTATTGCCCCGCCCGGCTCAAGACAACTTCTGAGCTTCCTGGCCGGCTATCAACTTCTAAACGTGCAAGGCACGAGCTGGCTCACGCCAAGATTAGAGCCCTCATGGACAATGGATTGACGGGTTTGGACTTGATCCGCTGTTGGATCTCCTGGAGAATTATGCCTTTGAGCCTGAGAGGCCGCCTCATGTGCGAATACCCCGGCAAGTATGATGGTTCCCTATGCTTCAGCCGGACAACTTTAACCGAAGACGATATTACCACTGTCATCCGGAGTCTCGTTCATGAAATGTCCGGAGCTTGCAGCGCTATTGGGCTGGCACCTTTCAGCGTCGTTAATCCGGACCCAGACGTAAGGCGACTCTTGATCGTCTCTTCTTTTTGTGTAGTTATGACTTGTCAATTCATTGCTATTATCTGGCTTATGTTTCAGGCTGACTCCAACTTCTGGAAGAAGAAGTATGTTCCTCCTCTGAAGAAAAGCAAGAAGAAGGCCCCAGCCAAGAGGACGAAGAAGACCACCCCTCAGGAGGTATAGTTTTGACTATTTTCTGTAACCTCATTATTCACCTTACTGATAACAACTTATTCATAGGATGAGGTAGAGGCGAGCCGCGCCAACGCTCTGGAGGTAACTTATATTTCATCCGACGCAGAATGTTTTGTACCCCAGAAGATATGGCGGGTTGTTCGAAAAGTTTCCCTTTCTCATCCTCTTGCTCATTTGGATCCTCAGTTTCTTTTGAAAAAGCAACAACAAGTCGACTGCCGTCAGACCCGGAGCGCCGGCTCTACTGATCTCATGTCCGGGTTGCCTAACTCCCCGGCTCAGAAGAAACGCCCCGCAGAGGTATGTATCTCTGTTTGATTTTATTAGATTTCCTTTATAGTCTCAACATTTGCCTTATATCATCTGAACTATCTCACAGGGATCACCTTCATCCGGCGACTCTACGGCCACCGCTCTTCCACCTCCGAAGATTAATCCGTTGTAAGCATTTTGTAGCCTTTACACCCGGCTCTTCGGCGGTTGTAACCCTTAAATTCTAGCCTTAATGTCTTTTCTAGGGCTCAAGCTAAGAGGAGGAAAACCAACAAGTCCTCCCCTGGCCCTACTGCTCAAGAACCAGAGTTTGCTAAGCCGGACCCCCGAGCGACTTCTGCAGAGCCGACAGCTAATGGATTATTCTTGAGAGCCCACAAAGGGACCTTTCCAAGCTGCCGAGCCGTGCCAAGGCTGCTGATGATACTGCTGCTCCGGACGTCGAGATTACTAGCACCGGCTTGCACTCTCCTTCACCTCACGTGCTAACCAAGCATAGTGAGACGAGTGAAGCTTCCAGGAAGGTTTAGTTTGAACTCCCTGCTTTGGAGAGATGACAGCTGACAAACTTCATGCTGGCTACATCAACCAGCTATCCACAAGCCAGGATCTGGAGCTCAAGCTAGTTAACTTAATGAAGAGAAAATATGAGGTATTCATTTTTCCTCCTTATATCCTTATGTAGCCCCCAAGGGCCGGGTTAATATTGACTGATAATAATCCGGCTCTTCCATCTTAGCAGAAGTAGACATATGTAATATGTAGGCCTCAATTTACTTAACCTTGATCTAAAATTGTTGCCCTAGCCCCCAAGGGCCGGCTCAATAACTGAAAATTTTGAGCCGGAACTTCCTGAAAGAGAAACAGCAGAGCCAATGTTGGCCCCCAAGGGCCGGCTCAATCTTTTCCAAGGTTGATTCGGGACTTCGTAGAAGATAGTTTAATAGAGCCAATGTTAGCCCCCAAGGGCCAGCTCAATCTTTTCCAAGGTTGAGTCGGGACTTCGTAGAAGATAGTTTAATAGAGCCAATGTTAGCCCCCAAGGGCCGGCTCAATCTTTTCCAAAGCTGAGTCGGGACTCTCATGTTGAACCTCCGTAGAAAACCAATATGTAGCCCCCAATTTCCGGGTCCATCTTGCCGAAGTTAAGTCGAAAACTGTCTTGAAAAATAAACATTAGCCCCCAAGTTTCATGCATATTGCTTGCAATCTGTTTGAGACTTGCTGATGTACTCCATACTTTGATATGTTGCAGGAAGCCTTAACCGAGGTCAGGTCAGAATTGGACGGCTTAAAGATAAACTTAGCTACTCAGCAAGGCGCCCGGAGTGAAGCTGACGAAACATGTCGGCGGCTTGCCAAAGAGCTAGAGAAGATCAAAGCTGACTTCACCGTCTTCTAGGAATCTGTCGAGGTGGAAAAAACAACATTGACTAAACGGGCGGATGAGGCCGATCAGCGGCTCATGATCGTATCTGATGAGCTACAATCTTTGAAGGGCCACATCACGAAGATGGCGGCTGCCCTCTTTGGTAAGTTTTTAATAGTTTCGCTTGATCCGGATTTTTAAACTTGTGATGGCAATTCATAACGAGGCCTCCGTCTCACGCAGGCCCTAGGAGCCGCCAACTTGCCTTCGACAGTCTGCTGCCTCTGAAGGCCATATACACATTGACAGAGCAACTCTACTGTGGCGCAGTATGCACAAGCAAGGTTGTGCAGTATAAAGAAAGCATTCCCTCATCTCTCAAAAGTGTCTTGGAGCTCTTGTCCATGATGCCCAAGCAGATTATGGAACCGAAGAAATCAGCCGCCCGTCAGGGGGCAATTGCGGCATAAGCCGGGCATTGGCGTTCGCTCCCGAGCTTACGCCGGCTGAGATGATGGATGGGTTTCCCTCCAAGAAGGACGACGGCTCTGAGTTCACCAATGCTGACTATGCGCGGTGCATAAAAGATTCCAAAATCCTAGCCTCCGTCTTTGCAGAAGAGGTCAACTTGGCGACTTACCAGGCGGCTTGTAGTGCTGATCAAAAGAGGATCCATGGTCTGCTCTTTGAATGCCAGGATCTGACACCCGCCCGTAGTAAGACTCTCTTTTCTTCTGATCTTGACCCGTCCCCCTTCTTTGAAGAAGGAACTTTTGCAGCTTTAACCGACTGCAATTGGGACTTGGATAATATCCAGATCAAGACAGCTGAAGAGCCGGAGTAGGATCACCCGCCAGCCAGCTGATTGTTTTGTAGAAATTCGTAATAGCCGACTCTCCATGACCCGCCGTGGGTGATGTAAGAAACTTGATGATATTTTTGGGCTCCACGGAGAGTATCTGTAATAGACTTGTAACAACTTTTGTCGTTCTTGAGTTAGTGCTATTGCGCACATATGAAAGTCCGGCGTTAAAATAGATATGTGCCATTTTCCTTGTCCTTCTTATTGTATGCCTTACCAGCTCTTCGTAGCTTAGCTTTCTGCATGTATAAATGTACCTTTACACCATTAGGAGGGCGGCTTAAAAGCGTAACCCGAAGATGTTGTGTCTTCCCAACGTGTTTGACAGAATTTCTTCGCTGGGCTTCAGAGCCGGCCGAGAAGGTTTGATAAGCTTCACCCGTAGGGCAGGAAGCCCCCTGTATGGTTGTGTTGACTTGTCAACATTTTTGGCGTGAACGACGGTTGTTAGGGATCGATAAGTTGTGCTCGGAGGTGGGAAGCCCCCTTCGACAACCGCGGTTAACATGTTAACCAAAATGGCATAAAGCCGGCTGTTAGGGTGAGATAAGCGATACCCGAAGGTAAGAAGCCCCCTTCAACAGCCAATGTTGACTTGTCAACATTTTTGGCGCGAACACCGGTTGTTAGGGTGAGATAAGCGATACCCGAAGGCAAGAAGCCCCCTTCGGCAACCACGGCTAAAATGTTAACCGGAAATGGCATAAAGTCGGCTGTTAGGGATAGATAAGCTACACCCGGAGGTGGGAAGCCCCCTTCGACATCCGCAGCTGACATGTCAACTGGAATGGCATAAAGCCGGTTGTTAGGGTGAGATAAGCGAACCCGTCGGTAAGAAGCCCCCTTCGACAACTATGGTTAACATGTTAACCGGAAATGGCATAAAGCCTACTGTTAGGGTGAGATAAGCGAGACCCATCGGTGAGAAGCCCCCTTCAACAGCCGCAGCTGACATGTCAACTAGAATGGCATAAAGCCGATTGTTAGGGTAAGATAAGCGATACCCGAAGGTAAGAAGCCTCCTTCGGCAACCGCGGTTAACATGTTAACCGAAAATGGCATAAAGCCGGCTGTTAGGGTGAGATAAGCGATACCCGAAGGTAAGAAGCCCCCTTCGACAGCCGCAGTTGACATGTCAACTGGAATGGCATAAAGCCGGTTGTTAAGGTGAGATAAGCGATACCCGAAGGTAAGAAGCCCCCTTCGACAACCGCGGTTAACATGTTAACCGGAAATGGCATAAAGCCAGCTGTTAGGGATAGATAAGCTACACCCGGAGGTAAGAAGCCCCCTTCGACAGCCAATGTATTTGCATCAATGAAGATGTGCGACGTGGCAGAGGCCCCGGCTTGCAGGGATGCTATTTGATTTATATAAATATGATATGTACAATGATAATGTACAGTGACGACTCTCAACAACCTTAAGTGTAGTAAGGACGCAGATGCGCTATGTTCCACGGCCGGCGGGTCTCCTGACCCGAAGTATCTGAGTCTTCCCGGATGTCAATGAGGTAATACGACCCGTTGGTGAGATTTCGGCTAACCAAAAAAGGCCCTTCCCATGGAGGACATAATTTATGCATATCTGTCTAGTCTTGAATCAGCCGTAGAACTAAGTCGCCCTCTTGAAACGTCCGGGTCTTAACCCTGCGGCTATGATAACGGCGCAGGTCTTGTTGATAAATCGCCGAACGGGCAGCCGCCAGCTCTTGTTCCTCTTCCAAAGCATCCAACGCATCCTGACGTGCCATCTCAATGTCCGTATCAACGTAAGCCACCACTCGTGGCGAGTCATGCCGGATGTCGCTTGGCAACACGGCCTCGGCACCGTAAACCATGAAAAAAGGTGTATACCTTGTGGATCTGTTGGGGGCAGTTCTGATACTCCATAAGACGGAGGGTAGCTCTTCTACCCAACAACCGGGTGTTCGTTGTAAAGGAACCATGAGCCATGGCTTGATACCCCTCAGGATTTCTTGATTGGCACGCTCCGCCTGACCGTTGGACTGCGGATGAGCAACTGCTGAAACATCAAGCCGGATGTGCTCTTCGTCGCGGAAGTTTTTCATAGCCCCCTTGGACAAATTTGTGCCATTGTTAGTGATGATGCTATGGGGGTAACCAAAACGGTAGATCGGTTTTTTAACAAACTGAACCGCCGTCGCCGCATCACACTTATTGATCGGCTCAGCCTCTACCCATTTGGTGAACTTATCAACCGCCACCAAGAGGTGTGTTTTCTTATCCTTGGATCTCTTGAAAGGTCCTACCATATCAAGCCCCCAGACTGCAAACGGCTAAGTAATTGGTATCATGCGCAACTCTTGAGCCGGAACATTAGCACGCCGACCAAACTTTTGACAGCCGTCACACTTGCGGACCAGATCCTCTGCGTCTTTGTGAGCCGTCAACCAGATGAAACCATGCCGGAATGCCTTAGCTACCAAAGATTTTGAGCCGGCGCGATGTCCGCAATCTCCAGCATGAATTTCATTCAAAATTTCCTGACCTTCCTCTGGTGAGACACAACGCTGAAAAACCCCGGTCACGCTGCACTTGTGTAACTCACCATTAATTATTGTCGTCGACTTAGACCGCCGAGTGATCTGTCTTGCTAGATTTTCATCATCAAGTAAGTCGCCCCGAGTCAAATATGTCAAGTAAGGCACAGTCCAATCTGGAATAGCATGTAGAGCTTCCACCAATTCCCCCTTCGTGTCAGGGATAGCCAAATCTTCCTCTGAAGGCAACTTGACAGTCGGGTGATATAAAACATCCAAAAAGATATTGGGCGGCACCAGCTTTCGCTGAGAGCCTAACTGTGATAAGGCATCCGCTGCCTCAATCCTGTGACGATCAATGTGATCTACCTGATAACCTTTGAAGTGACCAGCAATGACATCCACCGTCTGTTGATAAGCCGCCATCCTCGGGTCCCTGGAATCCCACGTGCCTGAAACTTGTTGAGCCACAAGATCTGAGTCGCCAAACACCTTACCCACCTTAAATTCATCTCCTTGGCTACTCTGAGACCATGAAGCAGAGCCTCATACTCAGCCGCATTGTTAGTGCAAAGGAACATCAACAGAGAACATAAAAAAATTTATCACCTTTGGAAGATGTTAAAACAACTCCTGCTCCTGATCCTTCCAGCTGCTTGGATCCATCAAAATGTATAGTCTAGTATGTGTTATCCGGCTTTTCCTTAGGAGCTTGACACTCTGTCCAATCATTTATAAAATCCACAAGGGCCTGGGATTTGATGGCCGTACAATGTGCGTATGTTAAGTTAAGAGGTCCCAGCTCCAATGCCAACTTAGTGATCCTATCAGTGGCTTCCCTCTTCTGAATTATGTCCCCCAAGGGAGCAGAGCTGACCACTGTGATCGGGTGCCCTAAGAAATAGTGCTTTAACTTGCGATTGGCCATGAACACCCCATACACCAGCTTCTGCCAATCTGGATATCTCTGTTTGGATTCGGTCAGGACCTCACTGATGTAATAAACCGGCCTTTGAACTGGATACTCCTTCCTGGCTTCCTTGCGCTCGACCACAATTGCTGTGCTGACTGCCCGGTTGTTAGCCGCCACATACAGGAGCAAAGGTTCTTTCTCAGCCGAAGCGGCCAACACCGGCGGCTCAGTGAGCTGTTTCTTGAGCGTCTCCAATGCTTCACCCGCTGCCGTACTCCAGACAAAATTGTTTTTCATCATCTGATACAGAGAAACTGCTTTCTCATCGAGGCGGCTTATGAACCGGCTTAACACAGCAATTTGCCCTGCCAGGTGTTGGACATCATTAACACAGGCCGGTTCTGCCAGAGAGGTGATAGCCTTGATTTTATCCGTGTTAGCCTCAATGCCACGCTCAGAAACCAGAAATCCCAAGAGCTTGCCAGCCGAAACACCAAAGACGCATTTGGCCGGGTTAAGCATCATCTTGTAGACCCGGAGATTGTCAAAAGTTTCCCTTAAGTCGTCCAAAAGGGTCTCCTTCTTCCTTGACTTGATCACAATATCATCTACGTAAGCATGAACGTTGCGCCCGATCTGACTGTGAAGACAATTCTACACACAGCGCTGATAAGTTGCTTGGGCACTCTTGAGCCCGAAAGGCATAGATACATAACAGAAGGCTCCAAAAGGCATAATGAAAGCCGTCTTCTCTTGGTCCTTAACTGCCATCTTGATCTGATGATATCCTGAATATGCATCTAGGAAGCACAGGCTTTCGCAACCCACCGTAGCATCAATGATCTGATGAATACGCGGGAGAGCAAAAGGATCAGCCAGACAAGCCTTGTTAAGATCCGTGTAATCCACACACATCTGCCACGTGCCGTTCTTTTTCAGCACCAGCACTAGGTTGGCAAGCCACTCCGGGTGAAAAACCTCAACGATGAAACCCGCTGCTAAGAGCTGGGCGACCACTTCCTCGATGGCCTTTCGCCTCTCCTCATTGAACCACCGTAGAAACTGCTTGATCGGTTTAAACTTAGGATCCACATTAAGATTGTGCTCAGAGAACTCTCTCGGAACACCCGGCATGTCAGAAGGTTTCCATGCAAAGATGTCCCGATTCTCACGGATGAATTCGATGAGCGCGCTTTCCTATTTGGGATCCATATGAGCCCCAATAATGAACTGTTTGGATGAGTCGCCCGGAGTGAAGTCGATTGCCTTGGTATCATCCGTCGAAAACTTAAGGTGTGGCTCAACCTCCGTTGTGGGCTTTTTTAGCGGCGTCATATCCTTCGGATCAACATTCTCCTTATAAAACTTAAGCTCCTCCTGAGCGCAACTGGCCTCTGCATAAGCCGTGTCTCCTTCTTCGCACTCAATAGCCGTATTCTGATCACCATGAACGGTAATTGTGCCCCTTAACCCGGGCATCTTGAGCTGTAAGTATACGTAGCAGGGCCTAGCCATGAACTTAGCATAAGCCGGCCATCCAAACAACGCATGATAAGGGCTCTTGATTTTGACCACTTCAAACCATAAGGACTCCATCCTGTAATTATATTCATCACCGAAGGCAACCTCCAAAGAAATTCTGCCCACCGGATAGGCCGACTTGCCGGGCACCACACCATGAAAGACGGTAGATGAGGGCTTCAGATCCTTATCAAGCAACTTCATCCGTCGGAAGGTGTCATAATAGAGGATGTTGATACTACTGCCTCCGTCCATAAGCACCTTGTTCACCATATAACCTCCTACTTGGGGGGCAAGCACCAAAGCCAGCCGCCCCGGGTCATCAACATGCGGCGGGTGATCTTCCCAGCTCCACATTATGTCATATTCAGACCACTTTAAGTACTACGGCAGAGCCGGCACAGCCGCATGGACCGCCCGCCTGCGTAATTTCTGGTCCCGCTTGTTAAGACCGGTCCTCAAAACATGATATTGGCCTGAGCTGAGCTGCTTCGGATTACTTCGATACCCAGATTGGTTATGCTGCTATTGGTTGTTGTTACCAGATTACTGTGGATGCCCTCCTTGATCACCTTGACCATGATGACCAGACCCTGAGTCGTCGGACCCAAACCTGGCTCCTGACCCGTCGTGTCCTGAGCCGCCGGGCGGACCACCGCCCTGGTCGTTAGGTCGCGTATAGTAATTCTTTAATTTCTGCATGATGTGGCAATCACCGCATGCGTGCGACGAAGGTTTGTCGGGCTGGCTGTGTTCTGGACAGGGTTTCTTAAGCGCCTCCTCCAAATTGAAGGGAGTCATGTTCTTATTATAAGGTGGTGTGAACTTACCATTGCCCTTGGGAGGATTCTGGCCGGCACTTGCATTGGCTACCAGTTCCGATCCGCCATCGGGGTTCTTCCGCTTGTTCTGGTTACCATTGTTAACCACACCTTTTCCTTGATTGTTTTTCTTACCTTGACCGCCTTTCTCCTCATCCGAGCCTTGTTCCTTCGTGTTATCAGAGTCGGTGTACTTTGTAAGAGCCGTCATGAGCTCTCCCATACCCTGACACGTACGCTTGAGCCGGCCAACTTTCTGCTTCAGTGGAACAAAGTGACAGTTCTTCTCTAAGATGAGCACGGCTTGGGCTGCCGTGATCTGCTCAGACGACTGGATGATGGCTGACACCCGTCGGACCCAATGATGAGCCGACTCACCCTCCTGTTGGACGCAGTGATCAAGATCCACGATGGTCGTAGGCTGTTTGCAAGTCCCTTGAAATTTTTTGAACTCATCCCATGAATTGATGGTATTGGGAGGCAACCCCTTTAACCATGTGTGAGCCGGACCTTCAAGCATCATGATAAAGTATTTAGCACACACCGCCTCACTGATATCTAGCATCTCCATAGCTAGCTCATAACTTTCGACCCAGGCCTCTGGAGGCAAATCAGCAGTGTAATTCGGAACCTTGCGAGGTCCTTTAAAATCCTTCGACAACCGTTCACTTCACAGAGCCAGCGATAAACATGGAACTCCCACGGCCCTGGCAGTTATTCCAACTCCTACTGATACAGAGGGCGTGGGCTCCTAGTGAGTCGTCGTGGCTAAAACGGCCACCTGTTGCTGGTTCCTTGCCTGATACATGAGCGCTTGCGCATCTAGAGCTGCCTGATCGTCCCCCGGAGGTGCTCTCTGCCGGTCGCTGCTGGAAACCGCTGGCGACTCATAGCGCCGGCTAAAGCTCCGACTGGGGAGAGGGATCGAATGAACGCGGCTCCGGCTATGGGTGTACCTCTCCTGCTGGGCCATCACCGTTTGCAAGTATCCAATGGCATTCCATATCTATTCAGCAAAAGGCGCTACATCTGGAATAGGAATGGTCTCAAGTTGGGTGGCCGTCGCCACCATGTTCTCGGGTTAGAATAATGACCCGCCGGTGTTGGAAAAACCTCTGGTGAGGCCTGGTTTCGTCGGGTCGAGTGAAACGTCGGTCGAGACGCTGGGCGGCTTCCAGGTGCGTCCGCGGCTCGTCCCGTTCCTGGTGTGTTGAAGAGGTTCCTAGCCTCATTTCGTTCTGGCAAGCGGGATTGATGGCTCCTTCGATGTACTGTAGCCGCCGATTGCAGTTCCAGCCCGAAGCGGAAAGCATCCGTCTTAATAAGTTTTGTCTCTTCCTCAATCTGGACTTTCAGCTCAACTATCCTCTGCTGCTCCTCCGCCATCCGGTCCTTGAGCCTCATAATCTCTAAGTTCCGGGCAGCCTGATTATCTGATGTAACTTCAGTGGCCATCAGGGCCACGAGCTCGTTAATCAAATCCAGAAGAACTTGAGCCGGCGGCGGCGGGTCAGCGCCTGAGGTTGTCGCTCCGGCGGCTGTACTGCTCGTGCCTGGGGCTGACCCCGCCATGAACAAGGAATCATGAGCCGGCGGCCCAAAAGCGTCCGCCTCAGAATGATCCGACTCAGGGCAAAGCTCATCGTAGCCCCCGAGCCTCCCATTGTGACGCTAGTAAATTGATTCCGTCTCTCCGCTTGAAGACTCGTCTTCTGAACAGACAAGAGTTTCCTGTGACCCGGAAGCTTCCAGATCCATGCCTTGAATAAAGCCTACGAAGATGTGCCTTCGGCCCGGATTAACACGGGCGGGCTGCACATCCCGGGCGGGTTGTGCATGCCGAGCCGGCTCGACCATGTTGGTGCAGACGTCCGGCCCGGGTGTAGATCCGTCGGTTCTTCCGATGAAAACGTGAATCCCGCCTAAAGGAACACAGAATCCATACTCCACAGAGTCGGCATCAAGCCCCTAGCCGGCATCGTCAATGTAGAGCCGGCTGCGGCGACTCTTGCTCATCCTTCAGACCACGTATCCCACGAGCCCTGGGAGAGAGCCCTTTGAGAACTCAACACCACCAAGCGCAGGCCCCACGTTGGGCGCCAACTATCGTGGTTTTATCACGGCAGATGTGCGGGTGAACGGACTTAGGTTCGAGGCCATTGCTAACCTGATGGACTCAAAGGGGTTGATTGAGACGAAGGACACGGGTTTACCCAGGTTCGGCCCCTCAAGTTGAGGTAATAGCCTACGTCCTGCTTTGTGCTTGTATTGCTTGATGTATCAATTACAAGGGAGCTATTGCTTGACCTAGTTCTCGATAACCCAATCTCTAAGTTTCCCCGGGTCTTGCCTTTATATAGGAGGTCAAGACCACGGATCACATAAGTTGTAACCGACTCTCATTACATGTCCGAGTCTACCTCTATCTTCTCTTGCCTTTCCTGACCAGGTCATCCCCAGGTGTCTTACACGCCCGGGTCTTCTTCATCCGGGCCACCTGACGGCCCATCCTGTCAAGTCGCCAAGTGCCTTGGGCCTTAAGTCTCCCTGGCTCACTCTTAGGCCGGTGTACGAGCCGCCAGGTATGACCTGGAGCCCTTAGGGCGGGTCTCACCGTGGGGTTATATCCCCAATAGTCATGGTGGGCTGTGACCTTTCGTCAGAGAGTTCTTCACGAAACATTACCTTTTTTCCCTGACGTTTGGCCTTCAAAGACAACTTATCTCACGGAATTCGGATGTGCCATTGTGCGGAAAACTACTTATCATCGGAGGTCAAACTATGGTTCGGTGGGAAGGAACTAACCTCGCAAGCCAAAGACTCCGTCCGCGAAGCAATTGGAGCTGAAGACCCTTGGCGTTGGAAGCAAGTTCGGGGGCTACTAAGGGAGTCCTTGTAGCGACCCGACCTGAAAGGTCGAATCTCCGGTGTTTCCGTACCATCCTAAGATCATGCTGGTACACACACGGTACATAAATGTATATATCAAAGGAAAATCACACAGCATTATATTAATCGAAATCTCATATCGAGTTCTTTACTAAAATAAAAATTACAATAAAGTGGCTGAAAGCCAACTCATGAGAATATCTAAATCTTGCGGAAGCGTCGAAGGTAGATGAGTCCATCTGACTCCAAGGGCATCTCACCGAGCGTAGAACGTGTCCTCACTCCTGGTCGGAAAAGTACTCTGCAACATGATACGTTGCAGCCGTGTAGGTCAGCATATGGAATATGCCGGCAAAGTCACAAGAGAGGGGTGAAAAGATAATCATCTAGTTCTACATGCATATATGACAGGTGGGGTGGTAGTTTTTGCGTAAAGCCAAGTTTTTCCTACATCAAGAGAGGGATAAGCAAAAAATATTACTAAGTTGGTTGATTAATGAGATGGTTCCACCAACCAATTCTCATACCCAAAATGTTAATACCCACATCATCATATTACTAGTGTTGAGAATTCCGAATGTTTCAGTTCCTTTGGCTCAAGTCGTCCATGACTGTGGACACGGCTAATCGATTAGGTTTGAGTACTCTGCAGAGTTTTGCACACGTTCCCCACAAGATTTGGTCACCTCCGTTTAATTTCTCGCACTTCAGGGTGTTTGAGAAATGGATGACCAAAACATGGTCTTCCAAAGGGTTTCCCTGCGACTCTGACGGTGCCCATCCTTTCCTACCGTTCTTCTACATCATGTAGCACCGCCTGTCCAGGGTCACCACGATATCCAACCAAGCCAGAGCCCATAATGACTTGTGGCTGTGCAGATAAGCCTTGGGTCTTGAAGCACCCATCCATCTCTTTGTGCCTGGGTGGATCTTTCCGCGTGAATACTAGCCATCTCCAGCATCACCTAGGCAATCCACTGGTTTCTCCAGGGTGCCGTTCAACCATCATCCACCCAGAGGTATGTTGAAAACTCGGAGTCTTGAAGTCTTGATCATTATGTAGGTCTTGAAATTTATTAACTCTCTCAACTCTCATGAATCACACAACCAACCCCGTCTACTAATAGCATAGCAAAAAGTATAACAACGTTTCCCGGGGCCAATGTGTCAAGGGTTGAGAGGGTACATACCACATGATACTACAACAATGTAACCAAGTTTCCAACTAACCTATCTTGCATGCAATTGGGGTGATGGAAGAACTAATGCAATAAAAACATGGGTAAAGATGATCAAAGTGACTTGCCTGATTGATGATCTTCGTACGTGAGTGACTCTAAGTAACAAGCTTCGCACTCCGGATAATCTAACGAAGCAAACAAGAGCACTCAAATAAGCATACAACAAAAATATTGTAACTCACAATCATCAACCAAGAACTAGCAAACAATCAAGACAAAACAATGCACAAATCACAAGTAAGAAAAACACACAAAGTTTTGTTTTCTAGAAGATGATTGATAAAACACTACTAACATAATAAAACTATTTTATAATAACAAAACAATGGTTGACAGTAAAGAAACAATAAAAAGATTTTTATTAACTAAAAGAAGAAAATCAATTTAAGTTTGTTGGGAAAACTTTACTAAAGTTTGTAAAAGTTTTGATAAACACTATATGAAACAATTATAGTTTTACTAACAAAATAGCAAAACAAAACTTATTATTTATTGACAAAACATGTTCTTAACAGAAAAAAAATTACAAATAAACTTGTCTTAGATAACAGAATTAGATTATATAAAACTCTATTAAAAGAATCTATTACTAAACTAGTTGTTTTAATCAAATTAAACCTATTTGAAAGGAAGTTGTGATTCCTATATTAACAAAGAAATAAACTAAACAATTTTATATTTTTATTAACAATAAGTAAAACACTAAATGTTTAAATCAACAGAACCTACTAAACAAATTAAAACTAAATCTAAGTTAAACTAACTAAAACTAAGTAAATAAAAAAATATACTATAATACTAGGCAGATTCTGTTTATAGCTAGAACACTAATCAAAATCATCCGAAAAAATTTCAAACTAAGCATAAAGGTAGTCCTAACTAAGACCAAACAGTAGCAAAAAGATTCATGTCAAAATCTATTTTCAAACTCTAGTTATTCAGATTTGAAGGTTTTAAGCAAATTTGATTCAATTCAAATTTTAGAGTTCAAATTTAAAATTTAAAAGTACAGGGTGAAACTACATGAAAAATGTGAGCTATTGCAAAAAGAATCAACTCAAAACATTAAAAAGATTAAAAGATATAAGCAAAACAAAATTTGAACTCACTCTGTTAACTAAAACAAAAACAGAAAAGAAAACTAGATATGCAACGGCCAGGGGGCTACGTGGCGATTTCCTATTGGTTGGGGGCGTGTGCGCGCGAGTGCTTGCGGGCGGGCGACCGGACCGAAGAGGAAAACGATTCGGGTTTTAAAGGGTTCTAATCCTAGCCGTGGATTGTAGATCCGAGGGGTGAGGATAGATCCGATGACTTACCGGAGAGAGAGAGGATCTCCGGCGAGTGGTGACGGCGGCCGGTGGTCGAGGACGTTGCCGGAGGGGTCCCCGGTGGTCGAGAGAGTCAGCGAAGGGGTTCACACGACGACGAGCGAGGTTCGGCGTTGAACGGAGGGGTCGGAGAGGCGAGGAGACGTACGAGGCGACGGGCACGTGGGAAGGGAGCTTCCGTGGTCAGAGCAGCTCCGGCGAGGAATCTGGCAACGCCTCGGCGAGGGAGAGTGGGGATTCGGGGGGGAATGGAGAGAGGAGGTTGGGGCTCTTATATAGGGTGCTCGGGTGGTGCGGGGGAGGAGAGAGGAGAGAGATCCGGGGGGATGGAGTAACTGCCGGCGAGGTCCGGCGTCGCGTGCGGGGAAGATGACGACCGCGCGGGCTAACGGTCGGTCGGGGTGGGACCCGGTGTCAGCGAGAGGGGAGCGAGGTTTCCGCGTCGGTCGGCCGGTCGGTATTAACTTCGCGAGTAACTGTCGTGGGCCGGCCCGTTCAATACTAAAACCGTTACCGTTTTTATTAACCAGAGTAGTAAATCGTCTTTAAAAGCATTCAAAACATATTTAGAAATAGGAGTATTATATATCAAAATTAACATAATAATAAATTCCATTTAATGAACATTTTTATTCTGTCATTTGAATACTTTGAAAAAAATAATATTTTCAGAAATTGCCTAATTGTTTTTAAATCCTTTTTGCAAATATTTTCAAAATAACCCCTGGTTATTTTTGTTCAAATAGATCACCAAATGGGTCCTGGTGTGGAGTGTCATGTTCCTCCTCTCTTATTTGAACTTTTTACCAAGATTTCAAATAGGTGAAAGCAACACATTGAAAGTAGAAAGGGCTTTCAGAAATTTAGAAAGAACATTTCAACAAATACATGTATTCAAGCAATGATGCAGATAGATGCATAGCTATATTTCATAACATTCCAAAATGAAATTTTGGGATGTTACAAACCTACCCACCTTAAGATGAATCTCGCCCTCGAGATTCGGGTTGGCTAGAAAATAGGTGCGGGTGGTCTCTACGAAGATCTTCTTCGCGTTCCCAGGTGGCTTCTTCCTCGGTGTGATGACTCCACAAAACCTTACAGAACTTGATGATCCTGCTGCGGGTAACTCTGTTGGCAGTCTCGAGGATTCTGACAGGCTTCTCCTCATAGGTCAGATCACTGTCAAGTTGTATGGCCTCTAGGGGCACTATGTCTCTCAAAGGAATATCAGTCATCTTAGCATGACATTTCTTCAACTGGGAAACATGGAAAACATTATGAACTCTGGATAATTCTTCTGGCAATTCTAGCTTGTATGCAACTTCGCCTCTACGCTCAAGAATTTTGTAGGGGCCTATAAATCTGGGTGCTAATTTTCCTTTAACACCAAACCTCTTGATTCCTCGAAGCGGGGACACACGAAGATATGTCCGGTCTCCCACCTCATACGTCACTTCTTTACATTTGCTGTCAGCATAACTCTTCTGTTGAGATTGAGCTATCTTGAGTCTATCACGAATCAGCTTGACTTTCTCTTCAGAATCCCGGATAAGGTCGGGACCAAAAAGTTCTCGGTCTCCAACACCATCCCATGTCAACGGTGTTCTGCATCTCCTTCCGTATAAAGCTTCGAAAGGGGCCATCTTCAGACTGGTCTGATAACTGTTGTTGTACGAGAATTCTGCATAAGGTAAGTTGTCATCCCAACTAGATCCATAATCTAGCGCACAAGCTCTCAACATGTCTTCCAGAATCTGGTTGACTCTCTCAGTCTGTCCATCTGTGTGCGGATGAAAAGTTGTACTGAACTCCAGCCTTGTACCCAAAGTTTCATGTAATTGATGCCAAAACTTTGAGGTAAATTGTGTTCCTCTATCTGACACGATACTCCTCGGAACTCCATGCAAACATACGATCCTGGTCATATATATCTTGGCTAGCTTAGCACTGGTATAGGTGGTTTTCACTGGAATGAAATGAGCCACCTTGGTCAAGCGATCAACCACTACCCAGATGGAATCATAACCTGAACGGGTCCTAGGTAGTCCTGTGATGAAATCCATACCAAGCTTTTCCCATTTCCACTCGGGTATCGGCAAAGGTTGGAGTAACCCTGCTGGTTTCTGATGTTCTGCCTTTACTCGCTGACAAACATCACATATTGCAACATGTTCCGCAATATCTTTCTTCATACCTGTCCACCAATAACTTTCCTTTAAATCCATATACATCTTGGTATTGCCTGGGTGTATCGAGTAAGGTGCATCATGGGCTTCTTGAAGTATCAACTTCCTGAGCTCTGGTTCATTGGGCACATAGATGCGGTTCTCAAACCACAAAGTTCCGTGTTCATCCTCACGAAAACCTTTAGCTTTACCATCTTCCATTCTCTGCTTTATCTCAGCTATCTCCTTGTCCGATTTCTGGGCTTCACGAATTCTTTCGGTCAAGGTGGACTGAATCTCCAGCGTAGCAACATATCCTCTTGGAACTATCTCTAGCTTGAGCTCTCTGAGATCATCGGCTAACTCTTGGGGTAATCCTCCCGCTGTGAGTGTGTTTACATAAGTTTTCTGACTCAAGGCATCGGCTACAACATTAGCCTTACCTGGATGGTAGTGTAATCTCATGTCATAGTCCTTGATTAACTCTAACCATCTCCTCTGTCTGAGGTTCAACTCTTTCTGCGTGAAGATATATTTCAGGCTCTTATGGTCGGTGTATACATCACAACTATTTCCGATAAGGAAATGTCTCCGGGTCTTGAGTGCATGCACTACGGCTGCTAGTTCCAAATCATGGGTGGAATAATTCAACTCATGAGGTCGTAGTTGTCTGGATGCATAAGCTACAACCTTTCCATCTTGCATGAGTACTCCTCCAAGTCCTTGACGTGAAGCATCACAATAAACCTGGAAGTCCTTCCGAATATTGGGCAAAATCAACACTGGGGCTGTGACCAAACGTTTCTTCAACTCCTGGAAACTGGCTTCACATTCCTCAGTCCAAATATACTTAGACTCTTTCTTCAACAACTCTATCATGGGCTTGGCTATCTTTGAGAAATTCTCAATAAATCTCCGGTAATATCCGGCTAGTCCAAGGAAACTGCGGATCTCCTTAACTGAGGTGGGTGACTTCCACTCGGTGACGGCTTCAACCTTAGCAGGGTCTACGGCTATTCCTTCTCCGGAAATAACATGTCCAAGGAATCCGACTTCCGTCAGCCAAAATTCACATTTGCTGAACTTGGCATATAATTGATGCTCTCTTAGCTTCTCTAGAACTAAACGCAAATGTTCCTTGTGTTCTTCCTCGTTCTTGGAGAATATCAAAATGTCATCGATGAACACCACGACAAACTTGTCCAAATATTCCATAAACACCTTGTTCATCAAATTCATGAAGTAGGCAGGAGCATTAGTCAAACCAAAGGACATGACTGTATACTCATATAAGCCATACCTTGTGGTGAAAGCTGTTTTGGGTTTATCCTATTCACGAATCTTCAGTTGGTGATACCCTGATCGAAGATCGATCTTCGAGAATACTTTGGCGCCTACTAGCTGATCAAACAAGTCATTAATCATCGGCAGAGGGTACTTGTTCTTGATTGTCACCTCGTTCAAGGCACGATAATCGACTACCATTCTCAAGGTTTTATCCTTCTTCTCTACCAAAAGAACTGGGGCTCCCCAAGGTGAAGAACTTGGGCGAATATACCCTTTGTCCAATAACTCCTTAATTTGCTTCTTGATTTCCAATAGATCATTTGCGGGCATCCGATAGGGTCTCTTGGAAATTGGGGCTGTCCCTGGCTGTAGCTCTATTAGGAACTCAATCTCCCTATCTGGTGGCATTCCTGGTAATTCTTCCGGGAATACATCCAAAAAGTCTTTTACCACGGGTACTTCTTACTGAACAACTCCTGTGAGGGCATTTAACCTAGCACTCATCTGGGTGCGTCGGGATACATACTTAATCCTCTTGTTCTCCGGGGTGGTGAGTGAAACAGACTTGCTGGGACAATCAAGATTTCCTTCATACTTGGTCATCCAATCCATGCCTAGGATTACATCCAATCCCTGGGATTCTAAGACGACGAGGTCGGTGGGAAAAACATGGTTTCCTATGTGAAGTTTCAGGGCATGGCATCCTATTCCTGCCATCATCATACCTCCTGGGGAACTGACCTTAATGGGCTGACTAAGGGTTTTAGTGGGCAAACCATACTTATCCACAACTACCCTTGATATGAATGAATGAGTTGCACCGGAATCAAAAAGTACTGTAACTGGACGTGAATGCAATAAAAACTTACCAACCACAGTCTCGGGTTGATCATAGACTTCTTCCACGTCGAGATGGTTCACCTGGGCACGAGGAAAAGGGTTTGGCTTCTTGGCTGCGGAGTTGCCGTTTCCATTTCCCTACTTGCTCTGGGGACACTCAGTAGCATAGTGCCCTGTCTTCTGGCACTTGAAACAGGTGATGTGGCTCAGATCCTTCTGAGTAGGAACGTGACGGTGCTGGTTGTTGTTCCCATTCCCATTGTCAGTCTTGAAGTTGCCATGGTTGGGATGGGCATTCCCATTTCCTCCATGGTTGTGGCCTCCATGGTTGTGCACAGCATGAGTGTGCCTTCCAAACTTACCGGTCCCTGATCCGGTATTCCCTGAGTACGGGGAGTAGCGGGGCTTCTGATGAGCTCCAGAGTTAAACTTCCCTTGAGTGTACTTCCTCTTGCGGTTCTCAATTTGCTGCTGTTTACCCTCTAGAATAAGGGCCTTGTCCACCAGCTCTTGGTAATTGTTGAAGGTAGCCACTACCAGCTGCATGCTCAACTCATCGTTGAGTCCTTCCAGAAACTTTTCTTGCTTGGCCGCATCATCGGCCACGTCTCCTGGTGCATAACGTGCCAATGTGCTGAAATCGTCCATGTACTGGGCCACAGAGCGATTTCCCTGGCGCAAGTTGCGAAACTCGCGCTTCTTCAGACTCATGGCTCCAGCTGAAACATGTGCGGTGCGGAAAGCAAGCTTGAACTGCTCCCAAGTCACATCAGCAATAGGATAGGTGGTGGTGTAATTCTCCCACCATGAAGCTGCTGGTCCTTCAAGTTGATGTGCGGCAAAACGCACCTTCTTAGCGTCAGTACATCCAGCAGTGACGAGTTCTCTCTCCATCTTGCGGAGCCAGTCATCTGCCACAATAGGCTCAGTGCTGCTGGAGAAAGTTGGAGGGTTCAACCTCAGAAAACGGGTGAGATTGTCGGTCTGGGGTGGATGGTGGTTGTTGTTGTTCTGGTTGTTGGTCTGATTCTGGATCAATAGCTGCATCAGTGCATTCTGCTGCTGAAGAAGTTGCGTGAGTTCCGGCGGGAAAGTGAAGTCGGACTCACGTCGTGGAGGCATCTTGCTGTTTTCAGAGGGGTGAGAATTAGAATAGAACAAGGGTCTAAAAGGAGAAATTCACTACCCATATGCAATGCAACAAACATATCACACCAAACACTCATTCATTTATTCAATCAATGTCAAACATCGGGAATACAAGTCTCAATCAAACTACACATCGACCTACGCTTTAACGATGAAAATAAAAGATTCATGGAGGGCATGACTACAGTTTTCCTCAGAAGTACCTGGTGACTGCATCTCCTCCAGTGGTGCTCTCCTCATAGTCATCATTGTCGCTGATGAAAGGTGCCAAGTCTCCCTCAGGATGAAGATTTTCACCCATGTCCATCTGTTCCTCCAGAGTGGCGATGCGAGTGTTCAGCTTGTCGATTCTCTCTAAGAAATCCTTCACCTCATATTCATGTTCATAGTTGGCTTCCCGCAAATCAGCTTCAAGGTCAATCTCACGGTTCATCAGATTCTTGATTGTCTTCGTATCAGCACGAACTCGAAGCTCCAGAGTCCTGATGTGAGTCTCCAAGGTTTGAATATAGGAAATGGTGGTGTCTGCAGTAGGAGGGGTTATGATGTTTCCATTGGCATCTCTGCGGCAAACCATGCTGAGTCCTGGTGAAATGGTTCCACCTCGGTATTCCTCCTGAATACGTCCAAGGGCACGATGAATGGCCATGTCTCTCCCAAGTATCCAACTGGGTGCCACGAACTTGAATTCGATGGGTTCCTTCCGGTTCCCAAAGGTCTTCCCTGGGATGTGCACCTCGATCCTATAGCGTCCATCTTTGGGAAATGACATGATAGGAGTCCCGGTGATGCTCGGCAAAGAAATCCTCACGTCCTTGACGATCCTCATCAGCTCCTTACCAAAAGGCATCGTTGCGTCAGGCTGGCAAAACTCCGCGATCAACACTGGGATGAAGGTGGCCATCTATAAATTTTGAAATAATCGGAGAGAAATCAGAAATGAGTAGATGAGAGTATAAGAATTTTAAAGACAAAGAGATACAATCCTAAGGCTTTCCAATCCTAGAGGTTACGTCCTATGGTCAGCGTGTGCTCTGATACCATTTCTGTAGCGACCCGACCTGAAAGGTCGAATCTCCGGTGTTTCCGTACCATCCCAAGATCATGCCGGTACACACACGGTACATCAATGTATATATCAAAGGGAAATCACACAGCATTATATTAATCAAAATCTCATATCGAGTTCTTTATTACAATAAAAATTACAATAAAGTGGCTGAAAGCCAACTCATGAGAATATCTAAATCTTGCAGAAGCGTCGAAGGTAGATGAGTCCATCTAACTCCAAGGGCATCTCACCGAGCGTAGAACGTGTCCTCACTCCTGGTCGGAAAAGTACTCTGCAAAAAGATTCATGTCAAAATCTATTTTCAAACTCTAGTTATTCAGATTTGAAGGTTTTAAGAAAATTTGATTCAATTCAAATTTTAGAGTTCAAATTTAAAATTTAAAAGTACAGGGTGAAACTACATGAAAAATGTGAGCTATTGCAAAAAGAATCAACTCAAAACATTAAACAGATTAAAAGATATAAGCAAAACAAAATTTGAACTCACTCTGTTAACTAAAACAAAAACAGAAAAGAAAACTAGATATGCAACGGCCAGGGGGCTACGTGGCGCTTTCCTATTGGTTGGGGGCGTGTGCGCGCGAGTGCTTGCGGGCGGGCGACCGGACCGAAGAGGAAAACGATTCGGGTTTTAAAGGGTTCTAATCCTAGCCGTGGATTGTAGATCCGAGGGGTGAGGATAGATCCGATGACTTACCGGAGAGAGAGAGGATCTCCGGCGAGTGGTGACGGCGGCCGGTGGTCGAGGACGTTGCCGGAGGGGTCCCCGGTGGTCGAGAGAGTCAGCGAAGGGGTTCACACGACGACGAGCGAGGTTCGGCGTTGAACGGAGGGGTCGGAGAGGCGAGGAGACGTACGAGGCGACGGGCACGTGGGGAGGGAGCTTCCGTGGTCAGAGCAGCTCCGGCGAGGAATCTGGCAACGCCTCGGCGAGGGAGAGTGGGGATTCGGGGGGGAATGGAGAGAGGAGGTTGGGGCTCTTATATAGGGTGCTCGGGTGGTGCGGGGGAGGAGAGAGGAGAGAGATCCGGGGGGGATGGAGTAACTGCCGGTGAGGTCCGGCGTCGCGTGCGGGGAAGAAGACGACCGCGCGGGCTAACGGTCGGTCGGGGTGGGACCCGGTGTCAGCGAGAGGGGAGCGAGGTTTCCGCGTCGGTCGGCCGGTCGGTATTAACTTCGCGAGTAACTGCCGTGGGCCGGCCCGTTCAATACTAAAACCGTTACCGTTTTTATTAACCAGAGTAGTAAATCGTCTTTAAAAGCATTCAAAACATATTTAGAAATAGGAGTATTATATATCAAAATTAACATAATAATAAATTCCATTTAATGAACATTTTTATTCTGTCATTTGAATACTTTGAAAAAAATAATATTTTCAGAAATTGCTTAATTGTTTTTAAATCCTTTTTGCAAATATTTTCAAAATAACCCCTGGTTATTTTTGTTCAAATAGATCACCAAATGGGTCCTGGTGTGGAGTGTCATGTTCCTCCTCTCTTATTCGAACTTTTTACCAAGATTTCAAATAGGTGAAAGCAACACATTGAAAGTAGAAAGGGCTTTCAGAAATTTAGAAAGAACATTTCAACAAATACATGTATTCAAGCAATGATGCAGATAGATGCATAGCTATATTTCATAACATTCCAAAATGAAATTTTGGGATGTTACAAACCTACCCACCTTAAGATGAATCTCGCCCTCGAGATTCGGGTTGGCTAGAAAATAGGTGTGGGTGGTCTCTACGAAGATCTTCTTCGCGTTCCCAGGTGGCTTCTTCCTCGGTGTGATGACTCCACAAAACCTTACAGAACTTGATGATCCTGCTGCGGGTAACTCTGTTGGCAGTCTCGAGGATTCTGACAGGCTTCTCCTCATAGGTCAGATCACTGTCAAGTTATATGGCCTCTAGGGGCACTATGTCTCTCAAAGGAATATCAGTCATCTCAGCATGACATTTCTTCAACTGGGAAACATGGAAAACATTATGAACTCCGGATAATTCTTCTGGCAATTCTAGCTTGTATGCAACTTCGCCTCTACGTTCAAGAATTTTGTAGGGGCCTATAAATCTGGGTGCTAACACAGAGCAATGCTAACTAGGGATGTGACAGGTGATTCCTCCTTCACCACTCTTGACGATGACTCTGTCGCGCAACCCCTCAAGTGTGGGACCCTCGAGGTTATTCCTCTAAGTCCACCTTGACGGTTTCATCGAGCGGGACCCTTTGAGGGTGATTCCTTAGGTTTCGTCTTGATGTTTTATACACACAATTACTATGACCTGGTTACAAAAACATGTTGGTGATGGGTCGTCCCTGAGGAGTACCCACGGTTTGATGATGATGAGGCGTGGACGGGCTGGAGAGGCCCTTGCCACATATCCTCGAGGAGGGGCGACGGGACCGCACTTCATGGGTCGCGCTTGCCCCGCATTAATAAAATGCTAATTGGTTGGGTATTTGATCTGAGTTGGTCGTTTGACCTTTTACGCACCAAACCTTCACGTGGGAGAAGTTATGGGTACTCAGCGTCGTTGTATCAGCCAAAGCTCTTCGGACGTCAGCAATGGAGTGGCGTGCATCCAAGTGGCCTGGACGGTACCGCTCTTGTATTAGGGTGTGCTAGGGCTAAACTCGGCCGCGTATGCATCATGGAGGAGCGCAAAGGGCAAGTGGGC
Organism: Hordeum marinum; assembly: GCA_022496015.1. Classification (NCBI taxonomy): domain Eukaryota; kingdom Viridiplantae; phylum Streptophyta; class Magnoliopsida; order Poales; family Poaceae; genus Hordeum; species Hordeum marinum. The sequence continues at coordinate 47,388,934 of CM039678.1, forward strand.
CCATGACCCCTGTGTTCTTAGGATTTGGACTGGCGGGCTGGCCTCTCTGTTGAGTCTAGGTGGGGCGACGACGTGTTGAAATCCCGAGGCTGGGAATTACCCAGGAATGTGTGTCCGGCTGGAGGTGATCAAGCGTGTTGGAAATGCGGTGCACCCCTGCAGGGATGAATTCATCTATTCGAATAGTCGTGTCCACAGTAACAGGACGACTTGGAGTTGTACCTTGACCTTCTACAACTATAATTGTGAGTTTAATTGATATGAATGTTGGCTTCGAGATTGCTTCCTCGCAAGGAGTCGAGGAAGAATCTCTGGGCGTGTTTACTTAATAAAAATTTGCTACAATAATATTGCTATATATGAGTTACCAGTCTACTCTCTTCTAATGCTACAAGATGCTGAAGGTGCTAGTCTTCGTTTGGACTAGGCCTTCCCCTGTTCTTGCTTTCTGCAGTCAGCCTAGATATAACCCCATTCCTTGATACTGATGCATACTTAGCATAGTTCTGATGTCAGTCTTGCGAGTACTCTGGATGAGTACTCACCACTACTTTGCTTTCTCTTTCCTCCCTCGATTCGATTGCTGCTTTCAGATGATGGAGCCTCGGAGACCGTATACCCCGCCAGAGACGACTACTACACCATCGTTGGAGCCTACTACTATGTGGAGGCCGCTGACGACCAGCAGTAGGTTAGGAGGTTCCCAAGCAGGAGGCCTCACCTCGTTTGATCCACTGTCATGTTTGTGCTAGCCTTCTTAAGGCAAAACTTGTTTAACTTATGTTTGTACTCAAATATTATTTGCTTCGGCTGACTCGTGCTTGTCGAGATTTGTATTCAAGCCCTCGAGGACCCTGGCTTGTAATATGAAGCTGTATGACTTTATTTGTGTCTAGAGTTGTGTTGTGATATTGATTAGTGAGTCCCTAATCCTAGCCATACGCATTTGCGTGTATGTTTAGTGTACGGTCAAATTGGGGGCGTCACACGCATGTTCGTTGCCATTAAGTATAACAATATGGGGTCTATTCCTACATAAATAGATCCTGTCTACATCATGTCACCATTCTTATTGCATTACGCCGTTTTCCCATGAACTTTATACACTAGATGCATGCTGGATAGCGGTCGATGTGTTGAGTAATAGAAGTAGATGCAGAATTGTTTTGGTCTACTTATCTTCGACGTGATGGCTATATAATGATCTTTTCCTGGATATTGTCATGATTATTTGATCTTCTATCAATTGCCCAACAACAATTTGTTCACCCAGCGTGTGCTATACTCATGAGAGAAGCCACTAGTGAAATATATGGCCCCCGGGTCTACTTTTCCAACATATTGCTTTCCGATCTACTATTTGCAACTTTTTTTCAGATCTCTTAATAAAAAAAATACCTTGCTGCACTTATTATTTATTTGTTTTACTTTGTGTTCTTGTGGTATCTTTTTGCCAAAACTATCATTACCTAGTCTATCTTATTACCGTAGAGAGCATGACAACCTCTCTTTCGTGTCGGGTTGCAAGTATTTGTTGTTTGTGCATAGGTGTTGCTTATGTGGGTGCGTGATCTTCCTCTACGTATTGATATCTTGGTTTCATAACTGAGGGAAATACTTACTGTCGCTGTACTGCATCATCCCTTCTTCTTTGGGGAAATACCGACGCAGTCTCAAGCCACGTCAGTGACGGCTCAACAGGGCTTCACCGCGTGCTATGGAGAGGAGAACAACCACAAGAGAGAGGAGAGGCAGCATCGTGGCACGTTGTGAAGGGAGGAGGGGAGGGAGCCCTAGAGTTTCCCCTAGGGTCCAACGGCCAGGGTTTGGGTGCCCCCCCCCCCCGCCCCCCAAGGTGCCTTGTCTCGCAAGTTAGGGGTGGCCGATGGCCCTAGGGGGTGAGGCCCACCTCCAGTCGAGTGGGCTGAGGTTGAGGCGGTGCCCAGCCCCTTGTGGGCTGGTGCGCCCTTCTCCTTTGGCCCATGAGCCCATCCAACACTTGTCGGGGCCCCCTGAAGCCCCTTTCGATACTCCGTCGATTCCCCGGTATGCCCCAGAACACTTCTAGACTCCAATGCCCTTCATCTTATATATCAATCTTCAACTTCGGACTATTTCGGAGTTCCTCGTCACGTCCGGGACCTCATCCAGGACACCGAACAACCTTCGATCACCAACATAATAACTCGACTATAATTATGTCGTCACCAAACGTTAAGTGTGTAGACCCTATGGGTTCGAGAACTATGCAGACATGATCGAGACATCTCTACGGCCAGTAACCAATAGTGTCACATGAATGCCCATATTGGTTCCAACATATTCTATGAAAATATTTGTCAGCCAAACCTCGATGTCAAGGATTCAGTCAATCCCGTATGTAGTCCCCTTTGTTCATCGGTATGTTACTTGCCCGAGATTCGATCATCGATATATCCGTACCTAGTTCAGTCTCGTTACTGGAAAATCTCTTTACTCGTTCCGTAATACAAGATCTCGTGGCTAACTCTTTAGTCACTTTGCTTGCAAGCTCATTATGAAGTTGTATTACCCAGTGGACCCTAAGATACCTCTCCATTACATGGAGTAACAAATCCCAGTCTTGATCCATGCCAACTCAACAGACACCCTCGGTGATACCTGTAGAGCACCTTTATAGTCACCCAGTTACATTGCGACGTTTGATATACACAAGTTACTCCTACGGTGTCAGTGAGTTGCATGATCTCATGGTCATAGGAACAGATACTTGACATGCAGAAAACAATAGCAATAAACTGACACGATCATATCCTACATTCATAGTTTGGATCTTGTCCATCACATCATTCTCCTAATGATGTGATTCCGTTATCAAATGACATCTCATGTCTATTGATAGGAAACCTCAACTATCTTTGATCGACGAGCTAGTCTATTAGAGGCTCACTAGGGACATAGTGTTGTCTATGTACCCACACATGTATTTGAGTTTCCAATCAATACAATTCTAGCATGGATAATGAACAATTATCATGAACAATGAAATATAATAATAACCATTTTATTATTGCCTCTAGGGCATATTTCCAACAAGATCTATCTAATATAATGGGACAAAAGTCATCTTGTTGTGATCCAAGAACTAGAAAAACAGTAGGATATTTGATCTTACCACACAAGACTTCAACATCTCTAACTATCCCAGGTGGAGAAATAGTATCTCTATCTGCCAGCTTAATAGTAACATCAATATTTTGTAACTCAACAGGTTCAATATCATGCATAACTTCGTGATAAAGAGTGAATGGAATTGCACTAACACTAGCACCCATATCACATAAACCATGATAACAATGATCTCCAATCTTAACAAAAACAAACGAGCATGGCAACAACTGGTTTATTTTTATCTTTAGGGTCTAGCTTAGTAATCTGAGTTGCTTCATTGCAGAAATATATGACATGACCATCAATATTGTAAATTAATAAACCATTAATCATTGCAATATCAGGTTCCACTTTTATTTGTTCATAGGGTTTGTGTGTTTTGGTATTACTCTTATTAATCATAGTTTTAACATTAGCATGTTCCCTAATCCTAACAAGAAAAGGAGGTTATCAATATAAGTAGTAGGCACAACTAGGTTCCTCACATGTTTTTTTAATAGGTGGATGATATTTAAACTACTTCTCCCTAGGGAGATCAAGATGAGCAGCAAATGATTCATAGAAAGAAGCTATTATCTCAGAATCAAGGCCATATTTTGCACTAAACTTATGAAAAGCATCGGTTCCCATAAAAGATTTGACACAATCAAACTCAATACTTATACCTGATTCCCTACCTTTTTCAACTTCTCAATTTTCAGAGTTTGTTTTAATTCTTTCCATGCGATCCCATCTAAAGTTAATACTTTTCATCATAAAGGAACCAATAGAAGAAGTATCGAGTATTGATTGATCTTCATGAGAAAGCCGAGCATAAAAGTTTTGAATAATTATATCTCTTGAGAGCTAGTGATTGGGAACTGTATGAATCACAGATTTAAGCCTCCCCCAAGCTTGAGCGATACTTTCTCTTTCACGAGGCCAAAAATTATATATATATAATTACGATCATGATGAACCAAATGCATAGGATACAATTTCTGGCGAAATTCCAGCTTCAACCTATTCCAATCTCATGTTCCTGCATCATCCAATAGCCTATATCATGCCAATGCCCTTCCCTCCAAAGATAAAGGGTGTAGTTTATTCTTAACTCCATCCCTGGATAAACCAGCAAGCTTAAACAATCCATAAGTTTCATTTATATAGACAAGTGCATATGACGATATATTGTTCCATCTCTTGCATAAGGATTAGCTAGAAGTTTCTCTAACATACCTGAAGGAATTTCATAATAAATATTTTCAGTAGGTTCATTAGGTTGAGGGAAAATTGTTGTTTCTTCCAGTCAAGGTAAAGATACCCCAAACAAATCCTTTAAAGGATTATTCTCCATAGTAACAAGTGACCGTAAATTTCAGCATGTAACGAAAATATGTCCTTACCAAATTACACTTACCAAAGGCGCTTCACTCCCCAACAACAGAACTAGAAAAGAGTCTTGATGACCCACAAGTATAGGGTATCTATTGTAGTCCTTTCGATAAGTAAGAGTGTCGAACCCAAGGAGGAGTAGAAGGAAACGACAAGTGGTTTTCATCAAGGTATTATCTGCAGGCACCGATAGTAGCGGTAACAAATAGTTTTGTAGCAAGGCAATTCGAATCTAGTAACAAGTAACAATAGTAACAAAGGTGCAGAAAGATTTCCTAATCCTTTTTATTGCAAAGTACAAGCCAAAAATTTCTCTTATAGCAAGCAAAGCGTTCTTGAGGACACATGGGAATTCGTCTACTCACGTTTCATCATGTTTAGTTGATTCGTGCTCATTACTTTGATAATTTAATAGGTGATCGGACCGGTGCTAGGGTATTTTTATTACTTAAATAAGCAACCCTCCTATAATCACCCCCTCTCAAAAGTAGCCGCAACTACGAAATAAGAATTAAGATAAATCTAACCATAGAATGAAACATGTGGATCCAAGTCAGCCCCTTATGAAATAACGCATAAACTAGGGTTGAAGATTTTGTCACTATCGCAACCCATCATCTACTTATTACTCCTCAATGCCTTCCCTTAGGCCCAAGTACGGTTAAGTGTCATGAAGTCGACGTTCGCATGACACCACTAAAGGAAGAGCCACATACACATCATCGAAATATCAAGCGAATACCAAGTTCACATGATTACTTATAACAAAACTTTTTCCCATGTCCTCAAGAACAAAAATAAGTAGTCACAAATCATATTCATGTTTAAGATGAGAGGGATATTGAATATGCTTAAGGATCTGAACATATAATATTCCACCAAGTAAACTAACTAGCATCAACTACAAGATGCAATCAACACTACTAGTAACCCACTGGTACCAATCTGAGGTTTGGAGACAAAGTTTGAATACAAGATCTGAACTAGAGTTTGCGATGAGATGGTTCTATTGAAGATGTTGATGAATATTGGTCCTCACACGATGGAGGAAGCATTGGTAATGACGATGGCTTCGATTTCCCCCTCCCGAAGGGAAGTTTCCTCGGCGGAATCGCTCCGTCAGAGGGCAAAAGTGCTGCTGCCCAGGTTTCGCCTCGAGACAGCGGGCTTCATCCCGAAATTGTTCTTTTAATTATTTTTTCTAGCATAAATAGCATCTTATAGGACAAGATGGGCTTCGGAGGCCTACTGGTGGAGCCACGATCCCGGTAGGAGCACCTAGGGGGATAGGGTGTGGCCCCTGAGCTCATGACTCACTGGTGTGCCCCCTCCTGGTAATTCTTCCTCTAGTATTTTATATATATTATAATAATTCTCTGTAAATTTTCAGTTCATCTGGAGCTGCGAAGAATATCCAACTCTTCGGTAGCCTTTTTCAGTCCAGAATTCCAACTATCGGAATCTCCCTCTTTGTGTGAAACTTGTAAAATAAGAGAAAAAAGGCATTAGTATTGCATCATAAAGTAAACTAATAACCCAAAACATAATAAACATTAGTAGGAAAAAATGATGCAAAATGGACCTATCAACCATTACATTCACAACCTTTAATCTTGATTTTAATTGTAGATTCCTTTTCATCATGTAATTTCCTTGGTATAGACACTTTCTAATTGAACCATTTCTTCATGAGATTTAATAAGGGAGTTTACTATAAGTCTAGTAAAATCCTTGTTTAGTTCATAAGCATTAGGTGAACTGATCATGGGTTGCAATAAGAAATGCATTCAATTAAAGAGCAACTATCAAAATTAAATTCCTTATAATCCAAAGTAGTGGGCACATCATGTTGGAAATATGACCTAGAGGAAATAATAAATTGGTTATTATCATATTTCCTTGTTCATGATAATCGTTTATTATCCACGCTATAATTGTATTGATCGGAAACTCACATACATGTGTGGATACATAGATAACACCATGTCCCTAGTATGCCTCTAATAGACTAGCTCGTTGATAAAAGATGGCTGTGGTGTCCTAGTCATGGACATGAGATGTCATTTGATAATGGGTTCACATCATTAGGAGAATGATGTGATGGACAAGACCCAAACTACAAACGTAGCATATGATCGTGTCAGTTTATTGCTACTGTTTTCTGCATGTCAAGTATCTATTCCTATGACCATGAGATCATCAACTCACTGGCACCGGAGGAGTACCTTGTGTGTATCAAACATCACAACGTAACTAGGTGACTATAAAGGTGCTCTATAGGTATCACCGAGGGTGTCTGTTGGGTTGGCATGGATCAAGACTGGGATTTGTTACTCCGTGTAACGGAGAGGTATCTCAGGGCCCACTCGGTAATACAACATCACAATAAGCCTTGCAAGCAATGTGACTAAGTGTTAGCCACGGGATCTTGTATTACGTAATTACTAAATAGACTTGCCGGTAACGAGGTTGAACTAGGTATGGAAATGCCGACGATCGAGTCTCGGGCAAGTAACATACCAAAGAACAAAGGGAACATCATACGGGATTAACTGAATCCTTGACATAGAGGTTCGACCAATAAAGATCTGTGTAGAATATGTAGGAACCAATATGGGCATCCAGGTCCCTCTATTGGTTATTGACCGTAGAGGTGTCTCGGTCATGTCTACATAGTTCTCGAACCTGTAGGGTCTGCACACTTAAGGTTCGGTGACTTTTCGGTAGTATAGAGTTATGTATGGTGGTGGCCGAAGGTTGTTTGGAGTCCCAGATGAGATCCCAAACATCACAAGGAGCTCGTAAATGGTCCGGAGGTAAAGATTGATATATAGTAAGTCCTGTTTTGGTCACCGAAAAAGTTTCACGCTCATCGGTAGTGTACCGGGAGTGCTGGGAGGGTGCCGGGGGACCATCGAGAGGGGTATTTCAACCCAAGAGGCTACATGGGCTATGGGAAGAGGTATACCAGCCCTTAGTGGGCTGTCCTAAGTCCCACAAGAGGCCCATGCGTCTGGAGTGGATGGAGAAGTAAAAAAAGCCAAGGTGGAAAGAGTTTCCAAGTGGGAAGGAGGAGTCCTAGTCCTACTAGGATTGGAGGAGGACTAATCCTCTCCTCCTTGCGCAAGGCCAAGGGCTGGCCCCTTTTGCTCCAAGCCTCCTCCCTTCATCCTCCTATATATACTAGAGGTTTTGAGGGTTTCGAGATACAGAAAAACAGCCACGTGTTGCCCTCTTCTCTAGATCGTAGTTTCTTCTCTAGATTGGTTTCAGCGGTGCTTAGGCGAAGCCCTACTGGAATAGCTCCACCACCATTGTCGCAATGCCGTCGCACTATCGGAGAACTCATCTACCTCTCCGGTCCCTCTTGCTGGATCAAGAAGGCGCAGATCGTCATCGAGCTGTACGTGTGCTGAAAGCGGAGGTGTCGTCCGTTCGGCACTAGATCGGAAGGACCGTGATCAAGATCACGAGACAATCATCATGGGATCGCGGGAAAGATTGTGATTGGATCACGAGACGGATCGTGATGGGATCGCGGGACGCTCGGTAATTTGGATCGCGAAGACGTTTGACTACATCAACCGCGTTTCTTAACGCTTCCCGCTTAGCGATCTACAAGGGTATGTAGATCCACTCTCCCTCTCGTAGATGCTCATCACCATGGATAGATCTTGCATGTGCGTAGGAATTTTTTTGTTTCCCATGCAACGTTCCCCAACAGTGGCATCATGAGCTAGGTCTATGTGTAGATAAGATCTCGAGTAGAACACAAAGGAGTTTGTGGGCGTTGATGCTTAGATTGCTTCCTCCCTTGGTCGTGTTTTGGTTCAGCGGTATTGTGGGATGAAGGGTCCCGGACCAACCTTACTCGTACGCTTACAGAGACCGGTTCCATCGACTGACGTGTAATTTCGTTGCACAAAGATGGCTGGCGGGTGTCTGTTTCTCCTACTTTAGTTGGATCGGATTCGACAAGGGCGGTCCTTGAGAAGGTTGAAAAGCAACTTATGTATCACCGTTGTGGTTTTGCGTGGGTGAGAATTGTTCTTGCTAGATACCCGTAGCAGCCACGTAAAACTTGCAACAACAATTAGAGGACGTCTAACTTGTTTTTGTAGGGTATGTTGTGATGTGATATGGCCAATTACATGATGAGATATATGTGACGTATGAGATGATCATGTGTTGTATAGAATATCACGACTTGCATGTCGATGAGTACGGCAACCGGCAAGAGCCATAGGGTTATCTTTAATTATTGTATGACATGCGTGTCAATCATTAAGTGCTATGTAATGCTTTGCTTTATCGCTAAACGGTAGCTATAGTAGTATGAGCATAGTGGGTGCGACAACCCTGATGGAGACACAATGATGGACATCATGGTGTTATGCCGGTGACGATGGAGATCATGTCGGTGCTTTAAGGATGGAGATCAAAAGCACACGTTTATGGCCATATCATGTCACTTATGATTTGCATGTGATGTTAATCCTTTTATGCACCTTGTTTTTCTTAGGACGACGGTAGCATTATAAGGTGATCCCTCACTAAAATTTCAAGATCAATTGTGTTCTCCTCGAGTGTGCAGCGTTGCGAAAGTTCGTCATGTCGAGACACCACGTGATGATCGGGTGTGATAGACTCTATGTTCACATACAATGGGTGCAAGCCAGTGTTGCACATGCAGAACACTCAGGTTAAACTTGACGAGCCTAGCATGTACAGACATGGCCTCGGAACACAAGAGACTGAAAGGTCAAACATGAATCATATAGTAGATATGATCAACATGATGATGTTCACCATTGAAACCACCTAAACTCACGTGATGATCGGACTTGAGTTGGTGAATTTGGATCATGTATAACTCGAATGACCGGAGGGATGTCAATTTGAGTGGGAGTTCTTAAGTAATATGATTAATTGAACTCATTATCATGAACATAGTCAGTAGTGACTTTGCAAATTATGTTGTAGATTACTAGCTCTTGTTGTAGCTCCCTTGAATTTTTATATGTTCTTAGAGAAATAGAGTTGAAAGATGATGGTAGCAATATTGCAAATTGGGTCCATCATCTGAGGATTGTCCTCATTGCTGCACAGAAGGCTTATGTCCTTAATGCACCGCTCGGTGCGCCACCCCCTCTAGCGTCGTCTGTAGATGTTGTGAACATCTGACTGGCACATTTTGATGACTACTTGATAGTTTAGTGTGTCATACATTACAGCATAGAATTGAGGCTTCAAAACATTTTGAATGTCACGGAACATATGAGATGTTCTAAGAGGTGAAATTGGGATCTCAGGCTCGTTCCCATGTTGTGAGATATGTGATCTCCAACAAGATTCTTTGCCTACAAGATGAAGGAGAATAGCTCAATCATTGAGCATGCGCTCGGATTGTCTGGGTGATACAATCGCTTGAATCGAGTGGGAGTTGATATTCCAGATAAGAAAGTGATTGATATAGTTTTCCAAGTCACTGTCACTAAGCTACTAGAGCTTCGTGATGAACTATGAAATGCCAGGGATGGAAATGACGATCCTTAAGTTGTTCGCGATGTTTGACACCGCGAAGGTAGAAATCAAGAAGGAGCATCAAGTGTTGATGGTTAGTAAAACCACTAGTTTCAAGAAGGGCAAGGGCAAGGAGGGAAACTTCATGGATGGCAAGTTAGTTGCTGCTCCAGTAAAGTAACCCAAAGTTGAACCCAAACCCGAGACTAAGTGCTTCTATTATGAGGAGAGCGGTCGCTGAAGTGGAACAACCCTAGATACTTGGTACATAAGAAGCCTGGCAACGTCGACAGAAGTATATTTGATATACATGTTATTGATGTGTACCTTGCTAGTACTCCTAGTAGCACCTGGGTATTGGATACCGGTTCGGTTGCTAAATGTTAGTAACTCGAAGTAAAAGCTACGGAATAAACGAAGACTATCTAAGTGTGAGGTGACGATGTGTGTTGGAAATGTTTCCAAGGTTGATGTGATCAACATCGCACGCTCTCTCTACCTTCGGGATTAGTGACAAACCTAAATAAATGTCATTTGGTGTTTGTGTTAAGCATGAACATGATTAGATCGTGTTTATTGCAACACGATTATTCATTCAAGTTAGAGAATAATGGTTATTCTGTTTACACGAATAATACCTTCAATGGCCATGCACCCAGTGAGAATGGTTTGTTGAATCTTGATCGTAGTAATAGACATATTCATAACATTGATGCCAAAAGATACGAAGTTAATAATGATAGTACCACATACTTGTGGCACTGCCGCTAAATGTCATATTGGTATAAATCGCATGAAGAAACTCCATGCTGATGGATCTTTGGACTCATTCAATTTTGAATTGGCTGAGACATGCGAACCATGCCTCTTTGGCAAGATGACTAAGGACCCCGTTTTCTGGTTTGATGGAGCGGGCAAGTGATTTATTGGAAATGATACATGTTGATGTATGCAATCCAATGAGTCTTGTAGCGTGCGGTGAACATTGTTATTTTCTTACCTTCACTCATGATTTGAGTAGATATAGTGTATATTTACTTAATGAAACACAAGTCTAAATCGTTTGAAAAGTTCAAGCAAATTCAGAGTGAAGTTTAAGATCATCGTGACAACAAGATAAAAATGTCTGCGATATGATCGTGGAGGTGAATATCAGAGTTACGAGTTTGGCATACAACTTTAGACAATGTGAAAGTTGTTTCACAACTCACGCCACCTGGAACACCATAGTGTGATGGTGTGTTCGAATGTCATAGTCGTGCTCTATTGGATATGATGCATACTATGACGTCTCTTATCATTTTGCCACTATCGTTTTGGGGTTATGCATTAGAGACAACTACATTCACTTTAAATAGGGAACCATCTAAATCCGTTGAGATGACACCATATGAATTATGGTTTGATAGAATCCTAAGCTGTCATTTCTTAATATTTGGGGATGCGACGCTTATGTGAAAAAGGTTTTCACCTAATGAGCTCGAACCCAAAGCGGACAAATGCATCTTCATGGAATACCCTAAGAACAGTTGGGTATACCTTCTATCTCAGATCTGAGTGCAAAGTGTTTGTTGCTAAAAATGGGTCCTTTCTCGAGAAAGAATTTCTCTCGAAAGAATTGAGTGGGAGGAAGATAGAACTTGATGAGTTTGTTGAACCTTTGTTTCAACCAGAGAGTAGCGCAGCGCAGAAAGTTGTTTCTATGGAGCCTACGTTAGTTGATGAGGAAGTTAATGATGATGATCATGAAGCTTCGGATCAAGTTACTATCGAACCTCATAGGTCGACAAGGACGCATACTGCTCCTGAGTGGTATGGCAACCCTGTCTTAGAGGTCATGTTGTTGGACAACGATGAGCCTATGAGCTATGGAGAAGTGATGATGGGCCCGGATTCCGACAAATGGCTAGGAGCCATCAAATATGAGAAAGGTTCCATGTATGAAAACCAAGTATGGACTTTGGTAGACTTGCCCGTTGAACGGCAGGTCATTGAGTACAAATGGACCTTTAAGATGAAGACAGACCCTGATGGTGAATGTCACTATTTGTAAAGCTCGACTTGTCGCAAAGAAGTTTTCGCCAAGTTCAAGGAGTTGACTACGATGAGACCTTCTCACCCATAGCGATACTAAAAGTCTGTTAGAATTATGTCAGGAGTTACTGCGTTTTTCAATTATGAAATCTGGCAGATGGATGTCAAAACATCATTTCCTTCCTTGAGGAAAGGTTGTATGAGATACAACCAGAAGGTTTTTGTCAATCCTAAGGATGCTAAAACGTGTGCAAGCTCCAGTTATCCTTCTACGGACTGGAGCAAGCATCTCGGAGTAAGAATATATGCTTTGATGAGGTGATCAAAGTTTTTGAGTCTATACAAAGTTTATGAGAAACTTGTATTTACAATAAAGTGAGTGGGAGCACTATAGAATTTTTGATAAGCACATGTGGTTGACATATTATTGATCGAAAATGATGTAGAATTTCTGGAAAGCATAAACGGTTGTTTGAAAAGAGTTTTTCAGAGGAAGACCTGGATAGAGCTACCTGATTGTTGAGCATCAAGATCTATAGATATATATCAAGATGCTTGATGAGACTTTCAATGAGTACATCCCTTGACAAGATTTTGAAAGAGTTCAAAATGGATCAGTCAGAGAAAGAGTTCTTGCCTGATTTGTAAGGTGTCAAGTTGAGTAAGACTCAAATCTCGACCACGGTAGAAGAAAGAGAAAGGAAGAAGGTCGTCCCCTATGCTTTAGCCATAGGCTCTATATAGTATGCCATGTTGTGTACCGCACCTGTGTGTGCCTTGCCATGAGTCCATCAAGGGGTACAAGAGTGATCCAGGAGTGGATCACTGGACAGCGGTCAAGATTATACTTAGTAACTAAAATACAAAGGAAATGTTTCTCGATTATGGAGGTGATAAAGAGTTCATCGTAAATAGTTACGTCGATGTAATATTTAACACCAATCCGAATGACTCTTAGTAGCAATCCGGATACGTATAGTGGAGCAGCCATTTGGAATAGCTCCAAGTTGATTGTGGTAGCAGTGTCTACAGTATGGCATAGAGATTTGCAAGCTACACACGGATCTGAATGTCATAGACCCGTTGACTAAGAGATCACTCTCACATGCAAGGCATGATCGAGCCCTAGAACTCATTGGGTGTTAGATTCATAACAATGTGAATCACATGGTGATGTGAACTAGATTATTGACTCTAGTGCAAGTGGGAGACTATTGGAAATATGCCCTAGAGGCAATAATAAATTGGTTATTATCATATTTCCTTGTCCATGATAATCATTTATTATCTATGCTATAATTGTATTGATCGGAAACTCAGATACATGTGTGGATACATAGACAACACCATGTCCCTAGTATGCCTCTAATAGACTAGCTCGTTGATCAAAGATGGCTATGGTTTCCTAGTCATATAACGGGATCACATCATTAGGAGAATGATGTGATGGACAAGATCCAAACTACAAACGTAGCATATGATCGTGTCAGTTTATTGCTACTGTTTTCTGCATGTCAAGTATCTGTTCCTGTGACCATGAGATCAGGAAACTCACTGACACCGGAGGAGTACCTTGTGTGTATCAAATGTTGCAACGTAACTGGGTGACTATAAAGGTTCTCTACAGGTATCTCCGAGGGTGTATATTGGGTTGGCATGGATCAAGGTTGGGATTTGTTACTCCGTGTGACGGAGAGGTATCTCAGGGCCCACTCGGTAATACAACATCACAATAAGCCTTGCAAGCAATGTGACTAAGTGTTAGCCACGGGATCTTGTATTATGTAACGAGTAAAGAGACTTTCCGGTAACAAGGTTGAACTAGGTATGGAGATGCCGACGATCGAATCTCGGGCAAGTAACATACCGAAGAACAAAGGGAACAACATACGGGATAACTGAATCCTTGACATAGAGGTTCGACCAATAAAGATCTTCATAGAATATGTAGGGACCAATATGGGCATCCAGGTCCCTCTATTGGTTATTGACCGTAGAGGTGTCTCGGTCATGTCTACATAGTTCTCGAACCCGCAGGGTCTGCACACTTAAGGATTAGTGACGTTTTGGTAGTATAGAGTTATGTATGGTGGTGGCCGAAGGTTGTTCGGAGTCCCATATGAGATCTCGGACATCATGAGGAGCTCTGAAATGGTCCGGAGGTAAATATTGATATATAGGAAGTCCTGTTTTGGTCACCGGAAAAGTTTCGGGCTCATCGGTAGTGTACCGGGAGTGCCGGGAGTGTGCCGGGGGACCATCGGGAGGGATATTTCAACCCAAGAGGCTACATTGGCTGTGGGAAGAGGTATACCAGCCCTTAGTGGGCTGTCCTAAGTCCCACAGTGCATCTGGAGTGGAAGGAGAAGGAAAAAAAGCCAAGGTGGAAAGAGTTTCCAAGTGGGAAGGAGGAGTCCTAGTCCTACTAGGATTGGAGGAGGACTAATCCTCTCCTCCTTGCGCAAGGCCAAGGGCTGGCCCCTTTTGCGCCAAGCCTCCTCCCTCCATCCTCCTATATATACTAGAGGTTTTGAGGGTTTTGAGATACAGAAAAACAGCCACGTGTTGCCCTCTTCTCTAGATCGTAGTTTCTCCTCTAGATTGGTTTCAGCGGTGCTTAGGCAAAGGCCTACTGGAATAGCTCCACCACCATTGTCGCAATGCCGTCGCTCTGTCGGAGAACTCATCTACCTCTCCGCTTCCTCTTGCTAGATCAAGAAGGCGGAGATCGTCATTGAGTTGTACGTGTGCTGAAAGCGGAGGTGTCCTCCGTTCGGCACTAGATCGGAAGGACCGTGATCAAGATCACGAGACGATCGTGATGGGATCGCGGGACGGATCGTGATTGGATTGCGAGACTGATCATAATTGGATCGCGAGACGGATCGTGGTGAGATTGCGGGACGCTCGGCGATTTGGATCGCGAAGATGTTCGACTACATCAACCGTGTTTCTTAACGCTTCCTGCTTAGCGATCTACAAGGGTATGTAGATCCACTCTCCCTCTCGTAGATGCTCATCACCATGGATAGATCTTGCGTGTGCGTAGGAAATTTTTTTGTTTCCCATACAACGTTCCCCAACACATCACTATCTAAAGTTTTGACCTCTTCAAAGCCACTTTTTTATTTTTAGCATCAATATCATCACCCTCCGAACAATTGGGACGCCTTCCAATTAAAGTTGACTCATACCATTCCCTTTATCATCAAATTTTGTATTACTAAATAGATATTCAATAGATTTCACATCAATAATTTTAATATCCTCATCATTATCATTGTCATGAAAGTTTGACTCTCGTTTTGCTGTCGTTTTGTTGACTAGAGTAGTTTGCTTATAGAATATTTTTTCCTATCATGCTTTCAGTTGGGAAAAGTTGTAGTTGGAGGTTAACCACATGTACATTAATATCATAAAGTTGTTTACTAGTCATTCGAGCATAGTGAAACGTTCCTTAGCCTCCTTAGCCAAAAATACATATTGTTCATATTAATAATTAATGAAATTCTTAGTAGCATTTTCAATCTCAAGCAACTTTTATCATAAGTATTATCATGGGAAATATCATCAGTAGAGAGATTGTCGGGATACGTCCTACGATTGTTGAAATCCCTCCTATAAGCATTGTTGTTGAAATTATTTCTACCGACAAATCCACATCAATAGCATAATTATTTTGCTCAACAAAAGTATATAATGGAATATCATTTGGATTAATTTGAGAATTTTTACTAACAAGCATATTCATAACATCATCCATTTTGTCACTAAAGGTAGACTTCTTCGATAGAATTTACCTTCTTACCAATTGGAGCTCTTTTAGTGTGACACTGGGAGTAGTTTCATGCCATGTTGTCAAGAATCTTCATGGCCTCTCCTAATGTGATCCCCCATAAATGTTTCACCTGTAGATGAGTCTAGAAGTTTTCTCGAGACAAATTTCAGTCCTGAATAAAAAAAATTGTACTATCATCTACAAGCTTAATCAATGTGTGGGACAATTTTTAATCATTAGTTTCATTCTCTCTCAAGATTGTGCAACATGTTCTTGCTCATGTTGTTTAATATTCATGATTTGGTTTCTAAGAGATACTATCTTAGTGGGAAGAAAAATACTTAGCAATAAAAACATCCTTACACTTATTTCGTGAATCAATATTATTGCGCGGTAAGGATGAAAACCAAGATAAAAGCATCCTTACACTTAGCGAGATAGGAAATAATTTCAGCTTCTTAATATCATTATCCACTTTTTTGCATATCACATAATTGAACGAACATATTAATATAGGATGCATCATGTTCATTAGGATTTCCAGCAAATTGTGCTTTCAAAATAAGATTGAATAATGCAACATTTCTATCATATGACTCTACACTAGTGGCGGGAGGAATTGGAGCACTAATGAAATAATTGTTATTAGTGATCGAGAAATCACACAACTTAGTGTTTCTTGAGTAGACATAATTGAGATTCCAGCAGGATAGCACATAAGGTATTTTTGGTATTTTTAATTTTATAACTTAAAATAAAATAAAGTGAAAACTAGAACAAGTAAATGATAATGTGTGAAGGGACCTTACGTTTGTTTGATGAATCACCCCGGCAACGGTGCCAGAAATTATTCTGCTACTTGTGACA
Source organism: Hordeum marinum (assembly GCA_022496015.1). Lineage (NCBI taxonomy): Eukaryota > Viridiplantae > Streptophyta > Magnoliopsida > Poales > Poaceae > Hordeum > Hordeum marinum. The sequence goes on from CM039678.1 coordinate 47,405,660, forward strand.
TCATAGGGATTTCCCCGAAGAGGAAGGGTGATGTAATATAGTAGCAGAAAGTACTTCCCTCAATTAAGAACCAAGGTTTATCGAACCAATAGGATATCATGCAAATGAATGGTCGACTGTACCTGCACACAAACAAAAATATACTTGCACCCAACGCGGGCAAGAGGATAGTCAATCCCCTCATACTCGTTAATTACAAGGATTAATTTTGATAGTGGTAGATAGATAAATATAAAATATAATATAATAAATTGCAACAAGGATGTTTTTAGGGTTTTAATAAATAATAAAGTGAATGGACTCGGGGGCCATACTGTTCACTGGGGGCATCTCTCTCATGAGCATAGCAATGGTGGGTGAACAAATTACTGTTAAGGAATTGATTGAAAGAGAATAATTACGACGATATTCATGGCATGCATGATCAATATATAGGTATTACGTCTGTGACAAGTAGATCAAAACAATTTTGCACCTGTCACTATTACCCACCTATCGGACGCTATCCAACATGCATCTATGGTATTAAGTTCATAACAAAGAGAATAATGTTTGAAGAAGGATCACATGATGTAGACAAAGTAAGACCAAATAATATGTCTGAACCCCGTCATTTTATTCTTAGTAGCAACAATAGAAATGCGTGCATCGCTACTCCTCCTCTCACATAGTGAAGACACACAAGATAGAACAAACACCTCTCCCACTAAAGATAAATCAATCTAATTGACCTAATCAAATGGGTAGGTCGGATAGAAATACAAGCTATAAAATCACACATAATAAATCTTAGAAGCGACTCAATTATTTTTAATTAATAGTCTGATCATAAACCCATAATTCATGGGATCCCAACAACACATCGCAAAAGTTACATCGAATAGGTCTTCAAAAAGATCATTGTATTGAAGATCGAACGAGAGAGGGAGAGAGAGAGAGGGAGAGAGAGAGTGTGTGATCTAGCAACAGCTATGTACGCGTAGGTCATGTGGGAACTACTCACACATCATGGTGGAGGAAGCAATGTTGACGAAGATGGCGTCCGTGATGGATCCCCCCTCCGATGGAGTATCAGAAAAGGCCTTTAGATGGGATCGCGAAAGAACAGAGGTTTGCGGCGGCGGAAGAAAAGTTTCGGGTACTTCCCTGAAGGTTTCTAAATATATGTGAATTTATAGGTCTAGAATTATGGTCAAATGAGCCACAAGGGGGTCGGGCGTGCCCCCTGCCTTCTCGTGTCCTCGTGTATCGTCTGGACTCCTCCTAAAACTTCCAGGATCCGTTTTGGTCCAGAAAAAAGCGTCTAAAATTTTTATCGTGTTTGGACTCCGTTTGCTATAGTTTTTCTGTAAAACCAAAAAACAAGCAAAAAAAAAACAGCCGACACTTGGCACTAAGTTAGTAGGTTAGTTCAAAAAAAGATATAAAATGATGTGTAAAGCATACAAGATTGATAATATAATAGAGTACAACAACCAAAAAATATAGATACGTCTATCAGCCGTCACTTCCCTTTCATGTTGTTTCCTTCGACGGTCCCTTCGGAGGACGTTTTTCGACTTCCATCATCGTCATGGACGGGAGCCCCAAGATGAGACTGAGGCAACATCCGTCGGGGCGGTTGGTGATGAGGTACCCGACGAGGACATCTAGGCAGTGGGGTGACGACACGGATGGGGGAGCAAGGGTGAAGGACGGTGACTGCTCGAATGTGGGAAAGGGCGGTAGATCCGATGGACTTGATAACTTTGATGCATTTTGAGACGGGTTGCGTATATGTGATCCGATGTGGCGGACGTGTCTGGACCTCTTTATATCCGTCCAGGCACATGGACTGGACATGAGGGATGCCTGTTGGTCCGGATGTACATGACTAGTATAAGGTGTTCGGTTGGATCACAATTTTATGACCGGTCTGCCGTGCCGTCCAAGCCCAGGGGCGATTCGGGGAGCCCGGTTGATCAGTATCGGCTCTTGCTGGTCGTGATCTCTTCCCGCTGGTTGAAGTCCCGCTCCGCCCGTTCGTTGGTGACCTAGGTAGAAGATGACGAACATGAGGAGTGAGAAGATGGACCGAATTGGCATTTGAGGTTTTTATATATAATCGACGGAATACCAGACTGTGCGTCGCGTGTGTGAGGCCGGTGGCGGACAAATTCTCTGTTTTGACCCTTTACCGATAGTTTTGCGTGATTTGATCCAATGTGTAATTTTTTCGGATCTGATCGTTTTTACACGTAGGATCAAATCATGCTAATCAAATCACGCTAAACTAACGATAAAGGTTCAAAACGATGAATTTGTCCGCCGGTGGCGGCGACGCATGTCGTGTGTGGTGCCGACAGCACGGGGCGTACGTACGTGCTCGGCTCAGCCAGGGGCCGTGTCGTCCTTCCGCGGGGCGACCGAATCTTTGACGTGCGTCGGTGCGTGCCCGCGCGCGATCAACAACCGCCAGGGCATGGCAACCACCAGAGACCAGACCAGCCCGGCCGATCCGATCGCCTGCGTGCATGCGTGCGTGCGTAGCCAGACGCCCAGATCGATCGAAGGCAGGGGACGTGCTGTCGCTTCCGTCGATGATCCGGCAAATCCTTCCCTGCGCCGCAGAGCAGAGACCGGCCATACCTGGCCCTGCCGCGCCGCTCGGCCAGAGCGAGCAAGGCCTCCACAGGCATATCCAGCACCACCCCTGCGCGCACGCACGCACACACCCGATGGACACTAGCACATCTACATGCATGCTCACATGACCGATGGATGCGCGGCCCATGCTCGCCGTCGGGCGCCATCCGTCCACCTCTCTCCCTGCGAAATTTTCTGCACACGGCTCGCGCACGCGCACGCCGGTGACCGATCGGTCCATGGACGGACGGGCGGATCACCGCGCCAGCGCACAGCGGCCGCCTGCGCCTGCGCGCGCTCCAGGCTGAAACCGACCGACCCGAGCCAAGGAAGCCCAGCTCCCAGGCCCCGGCCGGTTCGTACGCACCGTGTGAACAGAGCCGGAGCTCGGCGTCCCGCTTCTTTCTCTGCACTGAGTCGTGCGCTTCATGTGATCTTGGGGCAGACGGCACCGGTTGACCTTTTGGGTGCCAAATAATGGCGTGCGTGCGTGCGTGCTCGCAGCCACAGACCCGTCGGCCCGATCCATACCATCCGTTAGACACCTGGACTGCCCAGATTGGCGGCACAGCCTTCCGTGGCAACCATGCTGAACTAAAATCACCATACTTATTTTGAAACGAAGAAAGTGCATAGTATAAGCATGCATTTTTTTAAAAGAGACGCTTTATTACTTAAGAAAATTAAGCATCACAACCAGCCTCTGCATAACTAAGATGCACACAGCCAGTCAAGGTCCTTTCTCGAAAACAAAAAAACAAAAAAAAAGGCGAAGTACAAAGAAACATGTAGTGATCCTGTAACGCCTAAAGCGAAGGGACGTTGATCCTAAGATCATGCTGCCACCCATGTTAGATAAAAGTATCCTTCGTCGTAGCCTTTAATCCTATACGCACTTCCGTAAATAGGTTTTGATTTTCCACACATGGCAGAGAGGACCATAAGCATGATTGCATGTTCCGTTTCATGCGTACATCTACCTGAGCAGAGCTTGTTGTGCTAGAGACTACTGGTACTAGCACGAACGATCTTCACCTACCAATCATCATCGTCATAATCAAGTAATTATTCTACGCGTCGAATCGTGTGGTGGGCTGTCTCCAGGGCCGCCGGCTGGGAGCTTGCAGCTCTTGTTGGCCTGCCTTGCCTTGCCTTGCCGCCCAAACGGCCCAATGATAAGCCTCCAAGCGGTTGACCAAACGTGGGCACCTGATAGATAGATACAAAAAAATCATTCTAATCATTGGAGCGATTCTACAGCTAAGGATTTATTCGGTCTCTCATACTCTCATGTCCACGCTCGATATCACTCCTCAATTATCCAGCGACAGTTGTGTTTTATCTATCTATCTATCTATCTATATGGTGAGAATGTCAGTTGGCACGTAGTTAGCATGTTGCAGGCAGACCACAACCAACTTATACTCTTTCTGAAAGATCAGAAAACAAATCTTCAGACAGACAGCATGCTGCAGTCCAATGCAACCTTCCTGAAAAAAAAAAAGACCGGTAACCGTCCATCAGATAGCGTCTCGCTGGAACACAGGCACTGCCCTGACACAAGAACATTAATCGATCATCGCGTGAAAATAGTAAAATGCATGCTAAAAGACTTATATTTAGAAACAAAGGGTGTATGAAGGAACCGAAATTTAAAATAAAAAAAACCACAACTATCAACCTTTGAGATGAGCATGTCAGTTAGCAGTTAGGACTTCCCTCCAATCCATAATAAATTTGAACTAAAACCACGGCACTCATCATGGTCGTAGGTCTTTACGGAGGGAGTACCATATTGTAGACAGACCACAACTAACAACCTTTCTCAAAAGAAAAATGAAAAATCTTCAGACAACACTGCCGCCCACTGCAACCTTCCTGAAAGAAAAGAAAAAAAAATGGTAACCTTCAGACAGCATCTCGCTGGATCACACTGGCCCAGCAAGAACATCAAACCGCCCCACCACGGAGTCAACAAATGCGCGGGCCGTTTCTCGGTACATATGAAAGAACAGAGAAGATCACCACCACCCACCACCTCTTCCTGATATCGAGCTGTCTTAAAGTCTAGGGACACCAGAGACAACAGATTAAATGGCATACATCCACATGGACTGACAAAAGGACCGAGCATGGAAAATCATGGCACGGTCTAACACTAGCTCTCGTGCGCTGACATCTACTAGCCGAGTCCCAGATTCCGCAGCTCCTTCTTCTGAGCGGTGGTTGAGCCGCCCTCTTTCTTGATCCGGGAAGGCCTGACGATACGGTCGATGATCCCGTACTCGAGGGCTCCTTCGGCGTCGAAGCGCTTCGACCTGGATAAGTCCTCATGAACCTGCCAAAGTAGGCAAAGACTTGAGATGAGAGGAATGCAGCTAGGATTGCATTTGCAGAGATCAACCTTGTTGGATCATGTGAAATGCTGCGAGTATAGGGAAAGTATGCTGTGCGTATAGGGAGAGTGGCAGTGAAGTATTCACATCAGATTATTTCTGTTAGTATGATATATGAGAAAACAAGAACAAATCAAAGCCTTCTTAGGCATAGTGAAATTAAGCAGGAAACGGCAAAAGGCGTTTTCAGAGTAACTGAAAGCTAACTACAACTGCAGGTGACTAGGGGCAAAGTGACAGGAACATGCAACAGAAAACGCTGACCTTCTCAACAGAGTGACCTGTGTGCTCTGCCAGCTTGCCATAAAGATAGTTCTTGATCCGATTAAGTTCGTTTGATTCATTTTCTATATCATCAGCCTGTGGGGAAAAACAAGCGTACGAAAAGGTACTTCAGCAATAACAACAATAACTGTACACCGTAGGGATATTTTAATAACAAACTGATTAGTACGCTTCTGCTATGCCCAGACCTGGCCTCGAGCTGCTCCAGCAGGTGACTGAAGTGAAACACGGCAAAGAGGCATACCAGTACGTGAACCCTACATAGTATGAAGTAGCAGCAGAACAAGCATTATAGTGGGCATACAAAACCAAACAATTTCCAGAAAGAAGTTGGTATTTAAGTGACAATACCTTTTGACCAGCGGCAAGAATGAATCCTGCCAAGTTGAATGCAAAGCCCAGGCAATGAGTACCAATAGGACTCTTTAGGCTTAGCATGGTATCATATAACGCCATGCATGGTGTAAGCTGCAATGTCATGACAGAACACAAAAATGAGAAGGGCTCTCCTAGGCAAAATTGGGTTACCTAAGAGCATTTGTTCGGTGAGAAGTTTCTGTAGCTCTGTAGCCATTTTGGAACATCGAAACAAACATATATTCATAGGCCATAAGGTACACTGGAAAAAACAGATTCTGAAGTGCTCCTGTTGCATTATCATCGGTGCTCACCATTATTAAAATGGTGCATGCCCACACCATCTATAATGAACTTCAATTTACACCACACCATCTATAATGAACTTCAATTTTCAGTGAGCTTTCCAAACGATTAGAGCTACTACAATTGGATATTGTAATACTGTGGTCGTTTGATTTTGCATCCAAGACTATCACAATAAAATAAGATTTTATCTTTCCAAAGTGAGTATTTCCATTTCCTAGCCATACAAGATTGTGCACTAGTTTTCTCCCATAAGAGTAGGACAGCATATATAGCTCAGCAAGATACTAAAGTTCAGACAACCCCCCACCCACTAAGCTGCAGGCTAGCATTGGCAGCCCCTTAGATTGGATCAGTTCATCACTGTTTTATACTATTTTCTTTTCAAGGTAATGAGAGGTAGTGACTGTAACCGTTTAATTTTGCCTCCAAGATTATCACAATAGAAGTATTTCCATTTCATAGCTATACAAGATTATGCACCAGTTTTGTCCCATAAGAATAGGACAGCATGTATAACTAAGCAAGATATTAAAGTTCAGACGATCCCTCACTTACTAAGCAACAAAGTAGCGTTGGCAGACCCTTAGATTGGATCAGTTCATCCCAGTTTTATATTGTTTTCAAGATAAACACTATGGGGACATCACCTTGGTTTTAGAATTCTGTCGAAGATAAACTTGCAGGACACAGGAACATGATCCAAAAGAAAAGTGACATAAAAGAATGCCAACGGACAAGAGCACAAGAGTAGTGTTGCCAAGTTCTTACATCTCCTCCTGGACCATTGATGTATAGAAGAATCTTTTTTGTGTCATCAACGCTGTCAAGATACAGCATGCTTGCCAGTACTTGGTTACTGAATTCTTCATCAATAGTGTCCCCAATGAAGATAATCCGTTCACGATACTGTATGCAGGAAATAAAAATTAGGAGCCGTTGCAACGGAATTAGTCATTTTGTTAGGCATTGTGAGGTCTTACTAAAGCATTCCATATGTCAAGCCACTGCCAGGTTCCTTCACCAGGTGTTCTGTAAGGTACCCGTGGTGTGCCGACAGGCATCATTGAAATACGTGCCCTGGTAGCCCTCTTGTTTGACAACCTAATAAGCATAAACATGAGTAGACTGTGATACTTCAGGGAACAAATGCGCCCAGCAAACCATAGCAAAATTGACCGATACAGTTGGCTACCATAAATGTTACCAAATTTGATGATTCTAGCTAGAACAATAACAAACGAAGCATATCATTGATGTACTGATACAAGATCCTCTCTTGGTGCAAAACAATTTCCCTGACGAAATGAATATCGTCTAAATATTCCCCATGCATCGAAAAGCTATGTAGAGATCACTAATGTACAGAGCCACTCCACGCAATCATCAAAACTCAGAATCGTCCGTCTATTGGTACTCAGACAGCAATAATTACGAGAAAAACCACAGCAAGCCAAGCCAGTCAACTACCACCCGAAATGGGGACTGAACAAACACCTGACGAATGTGCAGCACCACACCACATATTATCAATACAAGGAGCGAAACAGAGGCTACGCATATGGATGGGCGCGCGCGTACGTACCCCAGGGAGACCCTCCGGTTGACGGCGGTGTAGAACCGGGCGTTGACATTCGGGCACGACGACTCCGACGAGCCTGCTCAGCAATCCAACCCCCAAAAACCGAAATCAGCCACCGGAAGAACGAACCCCGGAGTAAAATTCGAACTTGGTTCAGTTTTCGTGCTCACCGAGCCTGGTCTGCGCCTTCAACCCGACGAAGACCTTGGTGCCCACGCTGCGAAAGGGGAAACAGAGACAGATGCGAGAAGGCGGGGGAGGGTCAGCTAGGGTTCAAGGAGGAGGGAGGCGAACGAGGGGGGGACGGGGCAGGAGGCTGACCTGAGGGAGGAGGGCGAGCTGGCGACCGCGCGCGGGTGGAAGCAAGAGGAGTTGGCGGGCGCCGTCCGGCACAGCGCCATTGGAGCAGGGCTGCGGAGTGGCTCGCGAGTGAACAGTGGCGGAACGGATAACGGAGGGAGGAAGAGGGTAGGTGTGCGCCAAGATTCGTGCGCCTCCTGATCGCACGAGTCTTTTACCACTCTGGGCATCTAAGACAAATGACGCAGTTTATTACTCATATCTAAGGCTTAAAAACGTTGCTTCAATAGATGGTGTAGATGTACAAAAAAATATTACATCATCTTCTTTAAATGATGTATAATACAACACTTCAAGATCCATGATAAAGAAAATGTATGATAAGTTTAACAAGGAGCACTTACTAGTCTTTGTGAAATACTATTTGATATTTATGTTTAAGAAGCCACTATAATGAAGACTAGTAGGCCGATTCGTATATCTTTTGATGATAAAATTAAGCGGTTACATGGGTGGTATGTCCATGTGTTATGGTAATTCTGAAGTTTGAGTTTTGAAGTCTATTTACAATTACCATAGATATTAGTCCGACTAATAATAAGTGCAAACCGAAGTACACTTCATCCTCCTCGCCTCTTCAGAAAGCCAAGAAACTCCAGAGGATGTCTAAATTTTAAAGGAAAGTGTGAAGCAACTGTTGGAGGTGGTTCTGAGAAGGTAGTTACGTTTGTGCTTACTGGTAGATTAAACTAGAAATTAGTTTCACTAATTAATATGCAACAGAAAAAAGAACATCTATCCTGGCCTTGCTTGAAGGTTGGTGTTGAATCATGTACATATCGATAAAATGTTTGGAGTTGATTATTGCATTGTTATCATTCGTTTGAATTACCATCATACTTCTAGAAATTTTCAATTTTATATTCATTTGAAAAATAATAAATAAAACTTTGGAAGCTACTGCAATTACTTGTGTGTGTTGACATGAAAAGTTGAACAACTTTGACTTGATTGTCTTTTGCATCATTTGTTCTCGATGATTTGTGATTGTATTAACTGCACTTATCCCTTGTTGTAAACATCATGTTCAAGCATGTGAATTTTGCATGTATAAATTCAAGTAAATAAAATTACATCTATTCAACAAAAATTACAAAGCTCTTTGCACCATGGGAGTATAAAACCCTTGATTATATTATTATAAAGCAGTGCTTACTCCCTCACACATATGAACTTGAAATAAAATGAAATCTAGTTGTATCAAAGATAGATGAAGATAGATAGATAGGCGCCAATGGATAGATTTCTCACAGAATCAACCATCTAGCACACTAGCCCCGGTAAACTACATTTAAGGGAAATTTAGCCGGACATAGAGCCTATCACTGATTTGATGTCATTGGCGATATTTTTGGCATCTGTTGCAGTACCAGCCAATCCTCTCCTTGCTAACCCAGCACAGTATAGCCCATTTTCACCTTTCCAATGATTCGGATATTTTTTGATGGGCAGTCCATTGCCATTTAACATGCTCTCGCCATTCTGGGATAAAAATAAATTAGAGCTTGTTAGCAGATTTAACAATTGTTGCACCTAGAAAACAAACCCAGACATATTCAAACATTAATGTTGTTACCTTCAGCCATATATTTGATGTGCTTTTGTATCCGGTTGCAAACACAAATCGCATCGAATGATATCGTTTTTCTGCATTGAAATTCAACTATATCGCCCATGATCTTACTAATGCTCCCATGTACCTATAGGAGATGAATAGAATATTGATAACTTGGCATATGAAGACAACATGTGTAATGAAATTTATGTCGTGTCAAGGATATACTTACTTTGATGATACCACTTTTGATTAACCCAACGGTGCCAACGTCGATAACAGCGGATCGGCCAGTTTCTGACTTGAGGGGACCCATTTTAGGCCTTGAGATGCCATGCCTCGATAGGTCTCCAAATATTAAATCCACCGCCATCACAAGGAGGTTATCCACTATATTCAATGGAAGGCGCTGAGCAACTGTCATTTCCAACCGGATTAATTCCTTTGTCATTACATGAATCTGCAATCACAAAACATGTCACTTTTGAAGCCTGCATGATATATAAAATAGAATTTCATAGAATTATCTTCTTTCAAGAGTTACATTTTTTTCCTTGTAGGTTGTCTAATTGTTTAGTTATTTGTGCATGTTATAAAACAATCTATGGATCTATACTATGAAATACTTTCTAGTAGTAATAAATCTCAAAAAGTGCATCCTTTATAGTGGTGACTATAATCATAAATTGTCATGGTAGGAGGGGGATCCTAGTGTTTCCAAATCAAATAATATATAGTGCATGTACATACGGGCTTAGAATGATAATTGAAGTATTGGCACCATGGGTTGCAAGGTCATAAGCGATTTCCATTCGAGAGTTGCCAGACCCAACAACCAATACATTCATGCCAGAGTAGCTCTTGCCTGACTTGTAGCTTGAGGAGTGGATGACATCACCCCGAAAACTTTGTAGTCTGGGGATCATTGGAATATTCTCCGCACTATTCTCACCACTTGCCACAACAAGAAACTTTGCTGTGAACTTTACTATTGTGCTCTTTGCCATGTCATGTGCTACGATGGACCAACCTTTTTCATCATTGTCATATGTGGAGGACTCCACACTAGTGTGATACTTGGGTTGAATACCGAAACGCTCAACATAGTCATCCAAGTACTTCACAAACAAAGTTTTTGGTATATATGTTGGTGCATCTACTGGGCATGACATGTGTGGCAACTCACAGAACTCCTTTGCAAGATGCAGCTTGAGGCGATCATAGGCGCGGTTGCGCCAGAGCGACGCACTGAAGCTGCATGTACAAGTGGTGCTTGATAAAAATTGGAGATGATATACAAGGTTCTAGTTCTTAAATAGAAATCCAGACACTTTCTGGTTGATTTAAATCTATTTTGTTTTGTTTGGTTCAGGATTAGAGTTGGGAAACACCTGCTGGACGCAGACAAAGTTCCAATCACATTGTGCCAGCAACGGGCGATGATCACCAACCTCGGGTAGACACATTGGTTGACCTTGGTGCCCCTGAGAAGAAGTGAAAATGCAAGACAGCTGACAAACAGCCGTAAGGGGCATAAGAAGACCACCTGCCGAGAGAGAGTTGATTTGCCGAAACAACCAAGGAATGATGCAAAATGCAATAACAGTGGTGCGGCGGGACATAGGAAAAAAACTTGGACGAACGCTGAAGGTGTTAAACTGCAAATTGGGCCTGCATGGCTAGGGATAGCAGATTTAAGACTCAATTTGCAAATAAATAAATCTTTTATGATTGAGGCAAGCTTATGGGCAGGTTGTGCATGTATCCCAGCTAGTGGTCGAGTTGCTCTATAAAAGGGCATATCCTTTAGCTAGGTCACTCCCTGAGGCCATTTTCAATCTTGTGTGGAACCAATTTGATAAAAAGGATATCATTGGGAGAGGGGGGTGGCGCAGCAGTGGTGACAGGAGGAAGAAGAGGGCTCCATCCATCAGCTGGCCGAGCTCCGGTGTCCTCACGTCAGGCTTGGCTTGGAGTGCTGACAGCGAAGCATTCTACATGGTATGCACCCAGATCTACTTCATCTGCTAGGATATATCTAGGTTTGGACCTATTGCAAATTGCTGATCTTCAATTTGGTAGACGCTAAATCGAGTCAATGGGCCAGTTGGCTAGAACTAGAAATTAACTGGTTGTATTTTGTGTTTGTGCCTCCGTGTATTTTGTTGGAGCTTAGTGTGTCCATTGCATGGAGGAACTGTCTCTAAATTAGTTGTTATTATTGCAGTATGTGAGATTACCCCAAAATGCCTGATGCTGTTAAGCTGCAAAATGCACCTCCGTAGATAGACCGAGAAGCTGACAACCAACGTTTTCCAGCATTTTATTTGTCCCAGTGATGTCTTTCCGACCCTTTTCCTGTTGTTAAGCTGTAAAACTTGTACTTGGTCTAGCTTCATCTACCAGTTTGAATTTAAAAAAATCGACACAGTCCTAGGGCGTAAGGTGTCGGTGGAGGTGGTGGAGGCAGCCAGAGTACCCACGGGCGGCTTCGTTTGGCCCAACGTGTGTACCAGCGACGGCGTCAGGGAGCCAGCACATTGAGTGGTACTGTTGCGCGGGCCACATGTACTGTTTTTATATTAGAAATATGAAACCGAATACCAGACAAGGCCCAAATCGTGAGGCACCTGTGTGGTGCAGATTGCAGGAGCATCTGGACCCGGGAGCCGAATTGCATTTCCGCTCTACACGTCTCTTCTAGCTATCGACGCCAAATTACTGATCGAGCATGGACGACTTTACACTGCGGTAGCTGGGTTGCTCTTGTATCACCTGTTTTGTCAATCATCTAACAATTTCCTTGGGTTGGCTATTTGGAAAATCTATCCACCCAACGGGGCATGTTTGAGCATCAGCTCCTCGGGATGTTGTGAGAAGGGTAGGTTTGTTCCGCTTGTTGTTTCGTCGGCTACTATTTGGTAGGCGCTTTCTGCTAATGTGAAAAAAGAGTTAGGTGTGGTTATGCTACCTCGTCTTGTTGTGAGATTTGGGTTCTGTTGGAACCTAGTTTGTGTGTTGTTTCTCAACTCATTTTGTTCAGTTATCTATCTTATACTTATAAGTGCAACTTCTATTGATAATTGAATCATAAATTGCGCAATTTTTGATCAATTACGTAGTTAGTGGAGGTATGAGGAACTTTGGGAGGTGATCATCAAATCATTATCTAGGTAATTAAATCCGGCACCTGGCCATTTGCAATCAGAATATCTAGGATGCATATTCTAGAATTGTAACACAAAGACAATCAAAATTCATAAGACATAGAAACACAACTTCTACAAGAGTAAAATTCATAAGCGCTCCCAGTAAACGGAAACCAAGTAAAGACGGTCAACGATAAATGAAAAATAAGAAAATTACAAGATGGTACCACCTTTGGGGCATTGGTAACGAATTGATGCTATTTTTGGTATTTTTACACGTTAGTACCAAGTCTGGGGCGAGCTGTTACAAAAAGGTCTAAACTGCATATTGATGGTCTATCTGAGCGGCGGGGCCTGCTTGTAAGGTGTCGATGTGGCATGCTTTTTACAAAAAAACCTTGCTTTATATGTAATCACATAATGTCCATTATTTTGCGGAAAAAAAACTTCCGTGAGAGTTTTTTTTCAACAACAACAACAAAGCCTTTAGTCCCAAACAAGTTGGGGTAGGCTAGAGGTGAAACCCATGAGATCTCGTGACCAACTCATGGTTTTGGTACATGGATAGCAAGCTTCCACGCATCCCTGTCCATGGCTAGTTCTTTGGTGATGCTCCAATCCTTCAGATCTCTCTTTAAGTACTCTTCCCATGTCAAGTTTAGTTTACCCTGAACTCTTTTGACACTATCATCATGCTTTAGTCGTCCGCTATGCACTGGGGCTTCTGGAGGCCTGCGTTGAATATGCCCAAACCATCTCAGACGATGTTGGACAAGCTTCTCTTCAATTGGCGCTACCCCAACTCTATCTCGTATATCATCATTCCGGATTCGATCCTTCCTTTTGTGGCCACACATCCATCTCAACATGCGCATCTCCGCCACACCTAATTGTTGCACATGTCATCTTTTAGTCGGCCAACACTCAGCACTATACAACATTGCGGGTCGAACCGCCGTCCTATAGAACTTGCCTTTTAGCTTTTGTGCACCCTCTTGTCACAGAGAATGCCAGAAGCTTGACGCCACTTCATCTATCCGGCTTTAATTCGATGGTTCACATCTTCATTGATATCCTCATCCTTCTGCAACATTGACGCCAAATATCGGAAGGTATCCTTCTGAGGCACCACCTACCCATCAAGGCTAACATCATCCTCCTCCTCGTGCCTAGTAGTACTGAAAGCGTACCTCATGTACTCGGTTTTAGTCCTACTAAGTCTAAAACCTTTCGATTCCAAGGTTTGCCTCCATAACTCCAACTTCATGTTGACCCCCGTCCGACTCTCATCGACTAGCACCACATCGTCTGAAAAGAGCATACACCATGTGATATCTCCTTGTATATCCCTTGTGACCCCATCCATCACCAAGGCAAAAAGATAAGGGATCAAAGCTGACCCTTGATGTAGTCCTATCTTAATCGAAAAGTCATCAGTGTCGCCATCACCTGTTTGAACACTTATCACCACATTATCGTACCTGTCCTTGATGAGGGTAATGTACTTTGCAAGGACTTTGTGTTTCTTCCAGGCCCACCACATAACATTCTGCGGTATCTTATCATAGGCCTTCTCCAAGTCAATGAACACCATATGTAGGTCCTTCATTTGCTCCTCATATCTCTCCATAAGTTGCCGTACCAAGAAAATGGCTTCCATGGTCAACCTCCCAGGCATGAAACCAAAATGATTTTTGGTCACGCTTGTCATTCTTCTTAAGCGGTGCTCAATGACTCTATCCCATAGCTTCATTGTATGGCTCACCAATTTAATTCCACGGTAATTAATACAACTCTGAACATCCCCCTTGTTCTTGAATATTGGTATTAATATACTACGTCTCCATTCTTCTGATATCTTGTTTGTCCAAAAAATGAGGTTGAAAAGTTTGGTTATCCATACTATCGCTATGTCCCCGAGGCCTCTTCACACCTCAATGGGGATACAGTCAGGGCCCATCGCCTTGCCTCCTTTCATCCTCTTTAAAGCCTCCTTGACCTCTGACTCCTGGATTTGCCGCACAAAATGCCTACTAGTATCATCAAAGGAGTCGTCCAGATCAATGGTAGGGCTCTCACTCTCCCCACTGAACAACTTGTCAAAGTACTCCCGCCATCTATGCTTAATCTCCTCGTTCTTGGTCAGGAGTTGATCTGCTCCGTCCTTGATGCACTTGATTTGATCAACATCCCTCGTCCCCCTCTCTCGGATCTTGGCCATCTTATAGATGTCCCTTTCGCCTTACTTCGTGTCTAACCGTTGGTAGAGGTCCTCATACGCCCGACCCCTTGCATCACTCAAATTTCGCTTTGCATCCTTCTTTGCCATCTTGTACTTCTCTATGTTGTCTACACTCCTATCCAAATATAGGTGTCTGAAACAATCTTTCTTCTCCTTAATTGCCTTCTGGACATCATCGTTTCACCACTAGCTATCTTTAGCTTCTCTTCTACTTCCCCTGGACACTCCAAACTCCTCTGAGGCCACCTTACGAATGCAAGTCCCCATCTTCATCCACATGTTGTCTACATCACCTCCTTCCTCCCAAGAACCCTCCTTAATGACACCGACTAGGGCTCGTTTGAAAGTTTTCGTCGAACTAAATAAATAAATAAAATTAACGAAAATCCTGTGTCCTGCCGCTCGCGGACTGCACTTCCTAGCCACCACGACATGACGATGATTGCATTAGTGATAAGACGGGAGACTATTTATACTAGCGCCAACATGTTGGGCCTGCTGTTGGGCCCAGCAAGGTTTCAGGCGGTGAGTTAGGATTTGTTTTAATCATGATTTTAAATACATTAAAACTGTTCAAATTTTATTAAAACAATCGACGCGTTTCTATAAATGCAAGAATGATTCTACACAATAAATCTTTTTTTTACATTCTGAACATTTTTTGAAATACACATTGTAAAAAAATCAAATGTGTATTGAGGAAATGTTCACCTTAAATTAAAAAAAGTTCACCGCGCATTATGTAAAATATTCATCATAAATTAAGAAAATTGTTCTACATATGTTACAAAAAATTGCTTTTGAAATATGTTCAACATATATTACAAAAATGTTCATTTTGTATTTAAAATATGTTCAACATATATTACCAAAAGATCATTATATTAGAAAAAATATTCCCCGTTTGCAAAGAAAAGTTCATCGTCCATTAAAAAATGTTCACTATACACAGAAAAAAATGCGTAGCATGCATTAAAAAAAATCATGCGTATATGTAAACATATTCATCATATACTATGGCCTATTTAAAAAAATTGTTCTGTAAGTATGTTAAAATCCAGGAGAAAAACCAACCCAATGAATAGACAAATATGAAGAAGAAAGAAAGAAAAAGAAAAACCTAATAATAAGCCAAAAGCAGAAACAAAAAGAAAGCCTAAGAGAAATGAAACCTGGGCAATGAATGCCCAGCATGCACACGGAAAAAAAAATTGCAGGCCTCGCTGGGCCCAACTGCCGGCCCAGCGTATAGCCTATAGTACAAAACCATTCTAGCATGTATAGTGACACCAGGTTGGTGTGGCATAGTGGCTAGCGCGCGTGTCCAACCAATGGCAGGACGGTTAACACAATGACCGGAGGCCTCGCCATAGATTCTGAGTGTGTTAACCGAGCAAAAAACTTGCTCCATCTACTTCAGCCCAAACACACCGGCGGCTCTAAGAGAAGCCTCAAACAGCTTTTGAACGCCCATTCAGAAGCATTTTCCAAACGATATCTCGGTCTGCCCACTGGTGTCGGAAGAATCACGAGTGTAACGTTTGAGTACATTAGGGATCGGGCGAGGTAAAAAATGCAGGGTTGGTCTGAACGGTTATTGGCTTGTGAAACTTTGATCAAATCAATTGTGCAGTCCATACCGACTTTCAGCATGTCTTATTTCCTATTGACCAAAAAAGTGTGCAAGAATTTGACCTCAAGCATGGCAAAATTCTGGTGGTGGGGTGGGGGGGGGGTGTTCTGTGGATCGACGTTCCCTTCACTGGATCGCTTGAGGCAAGCTTGCTACACCCAAGATCAAGGGAGGGATGGGATTTCGGGAACCACGATTGGAGGTTCCTAACAAAACCAAACGCTCTCTGTACCAGAGTGATGAAGGGAAGGTATTTCCCGGACTGTGATTTTATGCAAGCACCAACACCCAAATTTGCATCAGCCACCTGGAGGGCCATCATCGTCGGGCGTGCAACTCTCAGTGCTGGTCTTATAAAAGCGTATTGGTTATGGGGTTTCCACCTCGGCATGGGAGGACTGATGGATCCCATCAACTGTATCTATGAGGCCTTTGTTCAGGCCGCCATCCACTCCGGTCACCATGGTCAGCGACCTAATCGACTCGGACAATTGGACCTGGAAGCGTCATCTAGTTGGCGCGACATTCATCACACCGAACGCGGAGGAAATTCTAAATATTCCTCTCCCTCAGGGCGGCGGGGAGGACTTCCTTGCTTGGGCACATGAGAGATGTGGCATCTACTCTGTTAAAACAGCCTATCGAGCTCTAGTGAATCAGAATGAGCGTTTTAGCTCTAGAAGAAGGGCAAATAGCGGAGCCATCAATGAATGAAGAACAGATGTATATTCAACTGTGGAAGCTCAAAGTTGTCCCAAAAATAAGTGTTCTTGTGGAGGGTAATTAGAGGAATCATTCCGGATGAATGCACCCTCCAACACCGTCATATCAAAGATACAAGCTTATGTAAGCTATGCTTGCAATGGACGAGGACTTGATCCATGCTCTTGTTCAGTGCTCTCACGCAAGGCGCTTTTGGGAGGAGGCGAGAATGCTCTTCGAGATCAATTTGCCACGGCTTCATCCCAGCTCTTGGGCACATGATATCCTTTGTGACACTCAATTCAGAGACAAGGACCACGACACAATCATCACGGTCATGTGGGCCATCTGGATGTCTCACAACAGAAGGACACGTGATCAGGAGATCATTGATCTAGGTACCTCGGTTCGACGCATCCGTGAAGACCTGGCGTTGCTGGACATTCCCCGATAGAGCTTCCTACCTGTGTCGGGTCATGGTTGGCGGCCCCCTGAAGGTAATCTTGTAAAGATCAATACTGATGCTGCAATCCATCTCGATGTCGGCGTCGCCGGCGGGGGGGGGGGGGGGGGAGTAGCCTGCTCTTCCTCGGCTTTCCTGGGCACATGGTGCAAACTCCATCTGGGGGTCACCGATCCTTTCATTGCTGAAGTGCTCTCCTTGCGTGAGGGCATCATCTTCACCAAGCTTCGAGGCTACATGCACGTGCGACTGGAATCTGATTGTCATGAGGCAGTTAACCTCTGAAACTCTAGCTACATCGACCGCTCAGTAGTAGCACCGATCATCTCAGAAATTAGAGAGATCTCTGCTAGCTTTTTGTCCTTTCATATTTCTCATGTAATAAGAGCCGCTAACAGTCCCGCACACCTGTGTGCTAAGCATGCCTGTACGCTCAATGTGACCGAACTCCACCCCTAGCTTCCTGGTTAGCAGTCTCCTGGTTGACTGTCCAGCGAATGCTTTTACTTAATAAAGCTTTCTGAAGTTCCCCGCAAAAAAAAAACCGCAGGACGTTTGGTTAAAATCCTGTTGCCGCCTGATTTTCATTGAATTTATTTATTTGTTTAGTGCGACTAAAACTTTCAAATGAGTCTTATTCGATGCTGGAAATTTGCAAACAAAAAAACCTCTCATACAATTATTTTTTATGCAAAAATAATGGACATTTATGTGATTGCATATAAAGCAAGGGGTTTTTCTGTAAAAAACATGCCACGTACAAGCGGGCCCTGCCGGTTAGATACACAGTCAATACGCGTTTATATGCGGTTTAGATCTTTTTATAACGGCTCGCCCCAGACTTGGTACTGACACGTAAAAATTACCAAAACTGATACTAATCCGCCAACACTGCACGAAACACATGGAAAATGAAGGTATTTCACCAACCGCCATCAGTTTGCACTGATCCATATATTCATTTGGAGGAGTGACAAAAACAAAGATTAATTTGGAAACGCATCAGCTTGACACATTCAGCTGGCAGTAATGGGATTTCACATATTCATTTTAAACTGATGTATGTCTCAAACATAGCCATCCAGGCAGTAAACATGATCCAAGATGAACAAGTTTCTGTCATATGCTGACCACTATCCCTACACGAACAAGAACAGTATGATCCAAGTAATAAGAAGGTTGTAAGCCTGTACATGGGGAAATGGAAGGACATTGCAATTGCATCATGTAGATCTGGATCTGTCATCGGCAATGCCATAACAATAGGTTTCGGTGTTGCAATTGTTTACTAAATTAGGTACCTCGCATTCAAAGCTGGAGGTTCGCAACATTCACGTTGTCTTTTGCTCCTACCTTGGCTTTGGGGCATCCTGAAGCTTTTCTTGCCAAACAAAGCAAGAAAGCAGAGCCACCATCTGCTCTCCAGTACCACTAAAAATAAGTTCAGTCAGTGTCAGTTCATCAGCGGAGCTGATCCAGCAGGCCACTTTGCCCTTCACTTTGACGACATGCTCGCTGGTGACGTATCTACAAGAAATATGATACCCCGATATGAATTAATACAACAGAAATAGTTGGAAACTGACTTGGCAGACGAATTCTTTAAATCCACACAAGCGACATGCAACATTAACTTTGAAATAATCATATTACAACAACAATTTACAATCAGCATCTTCCAGATACATTTATAAGTTTCAAAGGGCGATGATATTGTCAACCAGTCAATGATCATCCAATTCACCAAAATACTTCCTCTGCAGTGATCTAAAACGTCTTACATTTGTTTACAGAGGTAATAGTTGTGTCTTGTGTTTATTTTCATTAGGTCCCCATACAGAAATATCATAAATTTGTTCTCCTGCTAATATCTGCAAGGAATACTTTCTAAGAATGCACGATGTGCATGTTAGGAATGAGCAACAGTATTCTCAGGAGGGACAAGGGCCAGTACATGTACATGTGTCCAATGGGGATAAACCGAAAAAAAAGAATATACACACACATATCTAATACATCTACCCCCCTCAAACTCATGGTGGGTCAACAACACTAAGTTTGAAGAGAAAGAACTCATGCTGCGCTCGAGTCTGTGCCTTCGTGAAGAAGTCCGCCAGCTGTAACTCAGAGGACACATAGTAAAGAGCGAGAACCTCATCCTGCACAGCAGCACGTACAAAGTGGGCATCCACACCGATGTGCTTGGTGAGCTCATGCTTCACCGGGTCACGCGCAATACTGATAGCACCGGTACTGTCGACAGTAAGGGAGTCGAGGTGGTAGCAGACACACCAAAATCCTCAAGTAACCACCGTAACCAGATCACCTCAGCCGTCAACATAGCCATGGCGCGTAACTCAGCCTCTGTACTCGAGCGGGAAACAACAGTCTGCTTCTTTGTCTTCCAGGCAATAAGAGAGCCACCAAGAAAGACACAGTAAGCAGACATCGAGCGTCGGTCAGAGGGATCACTAGCCCAGGTAGCATCCGAGTAGGCCTGGAGCTCAAGAGAGCTGGAGCGGGGAAAGAAAAGGCGCTGAGAGATCGTGCCACGAAGATATCATAGAACACAGAGGAGATGACTATAATGGACAGAGGTGGGGGCTGAAACAAACTGACTCAGGATGTGGAAAGGATAGGAGATGTCAGGACGCGTAACAGCAAGATAGACAAGACTGCCAACGAGGTGACGATAGCGAGTGGGATTAGGAAGAGGGTCACCATCAGAGGCACGAAGCTGAACGTTGAGCTCCATAGGAGTCACAACTGTGCGCTCATCACCGACAGCAGCGCGAGAAAGAAGATCCTGAATATATTTTTCTTGGGAGATGTAGAAACCATCAGAGGTCGAGGAGATCTCAATCCCAAGAAAATAGCGAAGAGGACCAAGATCAGTCATGAGGAACTGGTCGCGAAGGCGAGCCTTAACAAAGGCAATGTAGTCAGAGTCGTCACCAGTGATGATCATGTCATCAACATAGAGAAGGAGAAGAGTCCGACCACGAGGAGATGTGTGAACGAACAAAGCGGGATCATGATCACTGGGCGAGAAACCCGCGACAGTCATGACAGAGGCGAACCGCTCGAACCAGGCACGAGGGGCCTGTTTAAGACCATAGAGAGAGCGGTGAAGACGACAGACCATACCATCAGGAATAGAGTACCCTGGGGGTGGCTGCATATAAACCTCCTCACGCAACTCACCATTGAGAAAGGCGTTCTGAACGTCAAGCTGAGATACAGACCAATGACGAACAGAAGCAACAACAGGGAGAGTGCGGATAGTGGTCATGTGGGCCACAAGAGCGAATGTCTCATCATAATCGCGTCCTGCTCCTGCTGAAAACCACGAGCCACAAGACGGGCTTTGTAGCGCTCAAGAGAACCATCAGAGCGAGTCTTAATCTTATATACCCACTTGCATGTGATGGGACGAATACCAGAAGGAAGGGAAACCAGATCCCACGTGCCAGAACGCTCAAGGGCAGCCAGCTCCTGGGCCATCGCAAGCTGCCATTCAGGCCGAGTCAGGGCAGCCTGATAGGAAGTCGGCTCAGCAACAACAGAGAGGCCATACTTGGCAGGAGAGTAGCGATCAAGAGGGGGTCGAGGTCGAGCACGGAGATTATGAGCTGGTGGAGGTGTGGAAGGAGGAACATCGGAAGTGGAAGGTGTGTCAGGAGAATCATCCTCAACACGAGGGCGACGAGTGTAGTGGAGAGGAAAAGGAGAGAGAGGCCGACGGATCGGAGAGGATGGTGGAGATGAGGAGGGAGGAGATTGGGGTATCGGTGGTATGTGAGGAAGAGTGAGACGGGTCGGAGGAAGGGGAGAGACCTGAGGCACAGAGGAGGATGTATCGGGAAGGAGAAGGAAAGAAATATCGTCCACAGAGAAACTCGAGGAGGAAGGGCGGGGGTAGTAAGAGCGAGACTCATCAAAGGTCACATCACGCGAGATGCGCAAGCGACGACCAACAGGGTCCCAACAACGATAGCCCTTGTGCTCATCACTATAGCCAAGGAAGACACACTCAACCGACTGAGCAGTCAGTTTGGTGCCTTCTCGCGGGGCAAGCAGGACATAGCACACACATCCAAACATACAAGAGCAGAGTAGTCAGGAGATCGACCAGTGAGATGCTCCATAGGAATACCACCCTGCAGAGCAGTCGAGGGCTGAATGTTGATGAGATAGGTGGATGCAGAAATAGCCTCAGCCCAAAAGTGGGGTGGAAGAGAAGCGGCAATCATCAGCGCACGAGCCGTCTCAAGCAGATGACGATGCTTACGTTCAGCAACGCCATTCTGAGCATGAGCACCAGGACATGAGAACTGGGCAAGAGTACCATGTTCCGCGAGAAAACCACGCAACAGTTGGGAGATATACTCTCCAGCGGAGTCAGCACGAAAAGTACGAATGGGCGTGGAAAACTGGGTGTGAACCATGGCAGCAAATCGTTTGTATATAGAGAGAACCTCTCTACGAGATTTCAATAAGTAGAGCCAAGTGTAGCGAGAGAAATCATCAATAAACAAGACATAGTAGCGATGACCACCTTTCGAATCAAAGGGAGCAGGACCCCAGACATTAGAATGAACTAAGTCAAACGGATGCTGAGATACAGACTCACTGGTAGGATAAGGTAACTGGGTCTGTTTGCCAAGTCTGCAACCATTACAATGTAAGGAGACATCTCCAAATACAAACCCTAAGAGGCCCTGACGAACTAAAGACAAGCGAGAGCCATAGATGTGACCAAGGCGATGATGCCACTGCTGGAAGGACGCAGACGAAGAGGCAGCAAGAGCATGAGAGCTGGCAGAAATGGTGGCAGCGGAAGGAACACAAAGCCAGTCAACCTCCCAAAGGCCCTCTGACTCATGGCGCCGGGGGCCAACACCAACCAAAGCCTTGGTGCGACGATCCTGAATGGAGCAAGAGTCGGTATCAAGAATGACACGACAACCAGAATCAGTAAGTTGGGCATCGGAAAAAAGATTCATGGTAAGACGAGGAACATGAGAAACACTAGGAACAGAAAAAGATGGAGTAGAAAGAATGCCACGACTAGCAACAGGAAGAGGTGTGCCATCGGCAGTGAGAACATTAAGAGGAAAATCAAGAGGTCGAAGAGAAGATAAAGCATAAGAATCAGAGGACATATGAAAGGAAGCTCCAGAATCCAGCACCCACGAGGATGTACCTGACTGAGTAGGCTCCGGCAGGGGCGGAATGGTGGTGGCAGTCACAGCAGCAACAGAACCCGTCGAGGAAGAACCAGAGGAAGCCAGCATGCGCTTGAGTCGCATAATATCCTAGTCAGTGAGTGACGGAGTTGAGGGAGGCGCATGAGTCCCACTGGAAGAAGAGCGCCTCTGGTCTCGCTGTTTCTGGCGGCAATCAGACTCTGGGTGACCTTGCCTGGAGCAGTAGCCACAGAAAGTGTCACGGCGCGACCGGCCCTTCTCAGCACGAGGGGGGCGACCCACCCCCCTGAAGGTGTGGGCAGAAGCGATGGAGCGGTGAGACGAGCAGACGACACAGGAGCTCGAGCAGCCAACACAGAGGGAACCGCAAGCAAACCAGCAGAGCGGAGGCGGGGCTCCTCAGCACGAAGCTCAGCAAGCACCTCCGAGATAGGAACACGACCACGAGCAAGCAAGTGAGAGCGCCGAGGCTCAAAATCGGAACAAAGACGAGATAAGAACTCATGGACACACTGAAACTCCAAATCTGACCTCATAGTCTGGTAGCAACGGCAAGTTCCACAAAAAACTGTCCGAAGAGAGTCAAGCTGGCGCCAGATGGCAGAACTCTGTGTGTAGAACTCATCAACAGAAGAGTCACCCTGCTGAAGAGCGTGCTCCTGACGCACCACAGATAAGTAGAGCGCATCACCAGAGGGCTGATAGCGCTGACAGAGGTAAGACCACATCGCTGCAACAGTACCGAGGCTCATGAACTCCGATGCAAACTGAGGTAGGACACTAGCAGTGAGAACAGCAGCAGCCCGAGCATCATCATTGCACCACTGAGTGTAAGCAGACAGAGCATCCTGGTAGAGAGAAAGAGCATCGGAATAGGCTGATACCTGCTGATCATAAGCATCCACCGTAGCATCATCAAGAGCCTTTGCTGCATCCCGATCAGCCTGAGAAGCACCAGCAGCAAGAACAGGCAGCACCGGTGGGGTAGGAGCCACATGAGCGACAAGGCAAGGCGGACAGGGGACCTCGCCAGAGAGAACGCCCCATAGGAGAAGGCTTGCATGTGGATCCGCATGAAGCCCGCAAACTCGGCATAGTTGGTGCCATCGAAGATCACCGAGCACCGAGGAACAACAACGTAGCCTGAAGCGGACATGAGGAGCTCTCTGTTTTTTTAGTCAAGTGCTACAGTAACTACTACAGGAGCCCCGATCTGGATCGGGATCGGGCGCGACCGGGGCGCAGCGGCGCGGCCGGGGCAGAGCAGCACGGGCCGGCGGAGGCAGGCAGCGGCCTCAGGCGTTTGCAGGCGACGGCGGGGTGGAGGCAGGAGGAGGCGGGGCGCGGCCGGGGCGGGTGCAGCGCCCGGCGGGGCAGGCCGGGCGCGGCCAGGACGAGCGCAGCGCCGGGCGTGGGTCGGGGCTCGGGCGGGCGCAGCCGGGGCGCAGCGGCGCGGCCGGGGCTCGGGCAGACGCGGCCGGGGCACGGGCGGCGCGCGGCGGCAGAGCAGCTCGGGAGGAGGTGGGGCGCAGCCGGGGCAAGCGCAATGCCGGACGGGGTAGGCGAGGCGCGGACAGCCAGTGGCTGCCGCGGTGGAGATGGCCGGCGACGAGGGAGAGGGTGGCCGGCGACGGGGGAGCGAGCACGGAGCTGCGAGCGTGTGGGACGGGAGAGCAAACCTAAGCATCTGATACCATGTTAGGAATGAGCAACAGTATTTTCAGGAGGGCCAAGGGACAGTACATATACATGTGTCCAATGGGGATAAACCGAAAAGAGAGAATATACACAAACATATCTAATACATCTAACAGTGTAATGCAGAACAACAAAGGCTTACCGTCAGATACATGAGAATGTTGTGTTGCCTCTTTCACCCAATATTCACATAATTTCAGGTGTTAAGTGAAACGGATGTGTTACCGAAGCCCATGAAGAACTCATTCTTGAAAGCTAGAGCAGTTGAGACCCGCATTGTATTCTTATAGACTTCATTTTGGCTGATATTGCTTGCTTGGCATGGAAACGTTCAGCTTCTATTGGATGCGTGAAGCATTATGGATGTCATGTTCCTCGGATAAGCTCACATGCCATTTGCCCTTCACTTCAACAACATTCTCACCGGTGATGTATTTGGAAGAAACAGGATACGCTTATAAATTATTTAAATTCAAGCATACACAAATGACAAAATATTTCATGGAATCATCATACAAAGTAACTGCAATACGCGTGTTCTATATAACTGAAGAACACACGTGTTGCAGTTACACGTGTTCTGTATAACTGAAGAACACACGTATTTTCAGCGAATTCTTAGCGAAATCATGGCTATAGGACTAAACATCTAGAGGGGATACTTCCTAAGAATTCAAGATTTCGCTGTCAGAAACACAAGAATGCTAAGCTGCATGGTTAACTCAACATTCTGTAACAGGAAAGTTCATTTTACAAGTTCCAAATCAACAACCGCTCCAAATACTAACATCATTGAAGATCCAACAGAAGTGTTGAGCAGTCAGAAACACAACAAACAGCGTTTCAATAGCACTATGAAAACTTCCTGTTTTCAAGCATGCAAACACATCGAGCACAGATAAAAGCAAGTGGCAAAAACTATTATGGGAGGAAGCAACATTTTGATATGAAGTGCCAACTGTAACCAGGGACATTTCAATTTCTTTCATTTTCATGTGAACAGTAGGAAAGGCCTTTACCTTTCTCCCTTTTTAAAAAGGTAAATAAAGTTAAGGCGCTTGGTTTAGCCGGTGGCCTTACAGACTATAGCAGGTGAGAAGGCCACTGAATCGGCCACGTCCACGGCCGCAGCGGAGTCATTTGAGAGCCATCTTAATGAACGGCCTTTGCTGCGGATCCTTGACGGTGCAATCCACGCCCAACTTGAACAAGGTTGCCATCTCCTCCATGTATCTCGCTTGATCTGGGATGCCCTTGTCCACGACAATCTTAAACCGTTTCAGCTTCTTTGCCATCAGTTTATTGAAGTTTTCATGTGCCCATACCATATTGCCAACTGACCATCAGCTCCATTGGAAACCTGCCCTGTAACAAGCTCCAGGAGCACCACACCTAAGTTGTACGTGTCTACCTTCTCCGTCAGCTGGCTTGCCGCCCTCCCATATTCTGCAATTATCAATAATATGGCTAGTTAGTAAATGACCATGCTAGTTATAAGATGGAATTTCATTGCATGCACAGATTTCCCACCATACCTGGAGCTGTGTATCCAACGTTACCAAACACAAACCCCGCGATCGGCAATGGTTGGTGGATCCCAGCCATGTTCATCTGTGCAGCACCAAAACTGGCGATCTTGGCATTCATCTCCTGATCAAAGCAAGATGTTATTAGAGGTGATGTTGTGGTGGACAATCGTTCTATTGAATCCATGGTGTAAGTGGCAGAGCCCTTGGGCCACACCAATGGCGATGGCCTTCCTTTGCGGCCAACTCAGCGGTGGGTCTCCCTCCTCCTGGCGGTGCAGCCAGTGGTCAAGGCTGCCATTCACCTCGTACCTATACACGAGCATCATCGTGTGAAAGCACATTTGCTTCCTTGATGGTTTTGATAATTAATAACAACATATAAGTCATTGAACTACTGTTTTCATCAAGTATATTTCAGGAAAAGTTCAATGATAGGGATGGCAAAAGGATTATGGAATTACCCCAAGATGTAAGGAAATAGGTTGGTCAAGCTTCAAGCAAGAGGACTCTACATTTTACATTTGTAAGAAATCACTTTGAGTCCTTAGGAAAGCCAATACTATTAAAAGGGGATAAGGTTTTGTTACTGAACAAAATGCTCATACGTGCACAAGTGATAGTCACCAAAAACATCCACAAGCACTCCCACCAAAGTCTGTCTATAGCCAAACATGCAAAATTGGTGCAGCCAACATTTCTATTCCGGTGCCACCGATTCCAGAACCTAGACAGACCCAACCAAACCCTAGCCACTTCGGTGCAACCGATTCCATATCGGTGCCACCGAGTTTAGGTTGCCAACTTTCTGTTACGCAAATTCATATTTTTGGTACCACCGAGATTGTTGGGTCGGCGTCACCGAGATTGGAAATCTGACCGTTGATCATCTTATCGATGCAACCGAGTTTCATATGTCGGTCTCACCGAGATTCAAAAGTTGCCACATTTTGATCACTTCGGTACCACTGAGATTAACACATCGGTGTCACCGAGTTGGTCATTTTGTGTGTAGGGGTTGGATTTTTAGGGATGCCTATATATACCCCTCCACCACTACCTACTCGAAAGAGAAGCACTCAGAAATTTTCCATACCTATCCTATCAGATTTTCTGATAGAGAACCACCTACCCTTGTGTTGAGATCAAAATATTCCACTCCAACCATATGGATCTTGATTTCTAACCTCCCCAAGTTGCTTTCCACCAATCCCATCTCTTTCACCAAGCCAAATCAGTGAGAGAGTGATTGTGTGTTGAGGAGTCTATCATCTTGATGCACAAGAGCAAGGAGTTCATCGTCATTACCGAGCCTATTACCTTTTGGAGGGTGGTGCCTCCTAGATTGGTGAGGTGTCGCTTGGGAGCCTCCTATTTCGTGTTGTGGAGTGAACCAAGAAGTTTGTAAGGGTAAGGAGATCGCCTACTTCTTGAAGATCTACCCATAGTGAGGCTAGTCCTTGATGGACGGAAGCCATATGAAATAGTCAAGGTTGCTACTTCGTGGAACCTTATGGGTGGAGCCCTCCGTGGACTCTCATGACCATTACCCTCCGTGGGTTGAAAACTCCATAAACGTGTATGTACGATAACGCCACCTATCGAAACCACGGGGAAAATAATCGTGTCTACAATTGTGTTTGATCTTCCTACCCTATCCCTTTTACTCATGCTTGTTGTTACTTTTCGCTGCTATACTCTTAGACTTGCATGTGTAGGGTGAAATTGACTTGCCATGAATGCTAAAGCTGCAAACACTAAAATTTGGGAAAAGGCAAAACTTTTATTTGGTCAAATAGTCTAATCACCCCCCTCTAGGCATACTTTCGGTCCTACAAGTGGTATCAGAGCTTTGGTCTCCATTGCATTGGTCTCACAACCTAGGTGAAGTATGGCGTCTAGTGAGGAAAATTATCACCATAGAGGTCCGTACTTTGATCGCACAAATTTTTCTAGTTGGAAGCACAAAATAAAAATACATTTTCTTGGTCATAACCCCTCCGTTTGGGCTGTTGTTCATGTTGGCATGCAAGGTGAATTCTTTGCGGAAGGAAAGGAACCCGATCGTGAAGCGACCATGGATGAGTTGAAGATGTTGCAACTCAATGCCCAAGCTTGTGAAATTCTCTTCAACTGCCTATGCCCCGAAGAATTCAACAAGATCAGTCGTCTTGAGAATGCAAAAGAGATTTGGGATACTTTAATTGATTTGCATGAAGGTATAGAATCTGTGAGAGAATCCAAGTTGGATGTTCTTCAAAGTCAACTTGACAAGTTCAAGATGAAAGATGGTGAAGGAGTCGCTGAGATGTACTCTAGGCTAGCTCTCATCACCAATGAGATTGCAGGCTTAGGAAGCAAAGAAATGACTGACAAATTCATCATCAAGAAAATACTTCGAGCTTCGGATGATCGATATGACACCGTTTGCACATTGATCCAAATGATGCCCAACTACAAAGATCTCAAGCCAACAGAAGTGAGTGGTAGAATTGTTGCTCATGAGATGACACTCAAAGACAAGGAAGAGCTTCACCACAAGTCTAGCGGTGCTTACAAAGCCACAAGTAATGCTCCCTCTACCTCAAGCAATAACCTTGTCACAAATGAAGAGATAAGCCTAATGGTCAAGAAATTCAACAAGTCCTACAAGAATAGAAGCAAAGATCGAAGCTCCAACTCAAGATATGAAGAGAAGTGTTCGTCAAGTCGTGACCGAAACTGCTACAGTTGTGGGAAGCCCGGACACTACTCCAATGAGTACATTACTCCCTACAAATGAAGAGAAGAGTCACCTAGAAGACGAAGCTCAAGGAATGAATCACCTCGAAGAGAGAGAAGGAGTAGAGATGATCGTTATGAACGAAGACCCTCAAGGAGAAGTAGAGATTCTTCGGAGAAGAAGGAAAAGTACACCAAGATCTACTCAAGAAGGAAACATCAAGCTCATGTCGGTGAATGGATTTCCGGCTCCGACTCTGACAATCACTTCGAGAGAAGCTATCACTCCAACTCCGACTATAGTCAAGATGAAGGGGTTGCCGGAATTGCACTACTGACTACCAACTACTATGATCTATTGGATTCACCAAACGAAGGGAGTGGAAGTTGCTTCATGGCTAAAGGCCCCAAGGTATCACACCCCGAATATCTTGATTTCGATAGTGATGAAGATGATTTGCTTTGTGATGATGACTTGCTATGTGATAAAACTAGTGATGTTGATCAAAATGAACTTGATAATTCTCATGCTAGTCAAGATAGGTCGATTGACGATGATAAGATGAAAATAGAAGAACTAACTAAAGAACTTAACAATCTTAAGTTAGCCCATGAATCTACTCTTGAAGATCATAGAGAGTTTGTAAGAACTCATGAGAAGCTACGCTCCAAGAAGCTCAATTTGGAGCAAGAACATGAATTTCTTAAAGCTATCAATGATGATCTCCGAAAGAAGACTTCATCTTATCTTGCCAAACGATTACTCTTGTCTACATTCATGTCACAAGTTAAATCTAAGCAAACTAGTAACAAAGGCAAGAAAGGTTCTTCATCTAGTAGCAACAATAAAAATGCTAAACCCAATGATGTTGCTCCTAGTAGTTCTATTGATTCCACTAATGATGGTTCTCTTAGCCAAGTTACACTTGAGCAAGAAAATGCTTTATTGAAAGGAATTATAGAGAAAGGTATCTATAAGAGTCTTGTCGGGTGTAAGCAATTTGAAGAAATTGTACGCAAGCACGGAGGATACCGGAGGAATCGTGGTGTTGGCTACTTCAATGCTAATGGAGTTGAATGGGACGAAGGTCAATATCCCGAGCCCAAGTTTGTTCCTCAAAAGGAGAAGTATGAAAATACTCTTCCCAAGGGGACAAACACTCAAGATGACCTTGCACCACAAGACCACAAGCTCATGGGAAAGAACAAGCTTCAAGAGGACATTGACTCATATGAAGATGAATCCCTAGCTATGGTGGAGTGGGTTCCCAAGGCTACTTCAAGCTCAACGTCTACAAAGGCCACTACAACACCAAGGATCCCCATCAACTTGATTTGGGTCCCAAAGAAGAAGAACTAGAAAGTTCTTGAGGGGTGACTCCGCAAATGAAATTCACTCACATTCATTATTGGCAAAATCTATTTGCAATCAACATCAACCCTATGCAATAGTTCAAGGAGTCACACATTCCCTCAGAGGTAAGCAAGGGACAAGGTAATCAACAAATCAATGGACATCATCACACATGTTTTGCACTCCATGTCCATAGATATCCTTGTATTTGTCTCTTGTGTGTTGGGACTGACCCATGTAGGTGAGAAGAGTAAGGAAACAACAAGGATGCTCCCAATTCTTGGTGATCTTCATCAACTTTGAGCATCCACCACTACCTCACCAACATGAAGTCTTCATTGACAAAACCCAAGGTTAGTTTATCCCTCTTATGGGGGGATGTCACATCAAGGGGGAGCTTAACTATAAGACTTGAGTCAAAGCATCTCTTAGTATGTGACAACATTAAATGCTTTATGTAAAAGTGGTAACCCCACTTGTGCTTAAACGATGAGTATGACCTATGATCAAGTATTCTTACTTGGATCCTAAGTCAAATACTCATATATAGATGATTCGTCATCGCCCAAGTGCTTCTTAGATGCTAGAGTGTTTGTGCATGTTTCTCATGATTTCATTTGACATCTTATTGTGTGAGCATGTTGGTCTGCATTTATTTTCTCATTCGATGACATCCAATCATTGCTATTTGGTCTTTGATTTATCTTTTTCCAATTGGACGGACAAGAATGCCTAGGACCACTCTTTAGCTATTTATGATTTCTCACCTCATACTCTATTCATGCTGCATCACAAAATTTGAAAAAGTGCTTTTCGATCCCTCTGTGTGTGGAGCACTCGGAGTTCCATATCGACAAGGACTGACCATTAAAACCTCCCAAGTGCATCTCGGTGCAACCAGCTCCAAAGTTTCGGTCTCACCGAATGCATAGGGTTGATCTGGCTTTTCAATCTCAGTAACACCGATTCCATATTCTCGGTTACACCGAGTTTCCCTGTCAACTGACAGTTGAGGAACTCGGTGACATCGACAATATATAATCGGCGTCACCAACAGTGGTGGGTATATATACTGTGGACCCCGACGCTTTGAAATTCATCGTCAAACCATCGCGCCTCAGAACCCTAAGCTGCCATTTTGAAGACCCCTGGTCATCGCCCTTGTCCCCCTATGCTCCTCTGCCGCTGGGAATCGCCGCCATCAACGAAATCGTCTCCATCGTCGCCGCTGTAGCGGATCCATCGCCGAGTTAGGGTACGGATTCAACCTCCTTTGCACTCCCCGTCTGATTCTTGCGCATTGGATTTGTTTTTATCTATGAGCCACCTATTGCATGTCTTCCTATCCACAAGAAACTCCTATAGTCTAGCAAATGATCGATTTACTAGGGTTTGCCTTCCACCCGATGGAACTCGGTGGAACCGAAGCAAACAAATCGGTGTCACCGATTTGTCTTTCTGTGTTGCTGAGAACTGTCTTGGTGTAACCAAGTACTTCTTTTCAGTCTCCCCGAAAGGAGTGCCAAGTTTTTGTTAATGGGATAGTCAGTCTCGGTAGCACCAAAAACTTTGCTTCGGCTGTACCGATTTTCATGTGATAGACTGCAAAACCTTGGAAATCTTTTGTTTGATCTTTCAAAAACCAGCCTCATTTTGTGATGACTCATCTTCTTCTGCTCTTCTATACTCTATTCACAGGGTCAGTATGTCAGATGCTGAAGACAGTCAGAATTTGCCAGAGCAGGGTGTTGACATGAGTTCAGGCACTAGCCCTGAGCCTAGTACATCTTTAGATCTAGTCACCCCCATCTCCCATGGGTTGCCCAAGGCTGCTACTAGGCCAGGAGGAAGCTGAATTTAGATGAGGAGGATTCAGACTTTGTCCCTGAGGAGATTCTTGCCAAGAAGCAAGAAAAGGCTGCTAAGAAGTCTGCTACTGAAGCCACTTCTTCTAGGAGAGTTAGCAAAGTCTATGCTAGCTCTAAATCTATGAGAGCACCTGAGAGTGCTAGGGCTATAATGACCATTGATCCCCCAAGGAAGTCTATGCCTAAGAAGGCAGGGGAGAAGAAAGCCAGAAAGAGGATAATCCATGTGACTGGCAGGCCTACATCTATGTACGAAGATCCAGAGGAGGCAGCTGCTGCTAAAGAGGAGGATGAGCCAGCTGCAAAGGCTCCCCCCAAGAAGAAGGCCAAGAAACTTCTAGCTGATGCTATGCCTAAGTCAGGCACATCCAAGAGCACCAAATCCAAGGAGGCTGCTGCTGAAAAGCCTAAGAGGACATCTAGGCAAATTCCAGCTTCTGTAAAGAACAAAGGAACTACTTCCAGAGCTGAGTATGATGATGACTTGACAACCTTGATGAAACTCAGACCACACCTTCCAGTGCATAATGCCAGCTATCCACTTGCTGAAGATATGAAGAAGAGGAAAGACTCAAGTTTAAGGGCATGGAGAGCTATAGATCCATATGCCCAAAGGAAGAAGACAACTGTGGACTATAGATTCTATACCAAATATCAACATGATTTCTATGAGACTATGCTATTTGACAAGAGCTCGGCTGCGAGTGACATGAGGTATGTAGACTGGAAATTCATTAAGGAGAATGAGGACTATTTTCCAAGTTTCCAAGACAATTTCCACTGCATTGGACTGGATGAATTTGTTGGCAGAGAATTTACTGCATGGAATGATGAGATGATCATGCAATTCTACTCCACTACACATTTCTATGGAGATGGTAGGATTGTATGGATGATTTAAGGAGCAAGATATGAGTCCACTGCTGATAAATGGGTTGCACTTCTAGGAGTCCCTGAGGTTCAGGATGGAGATTTGGATATCTACACGGAATCCAAGGCAAGCCACAATGCCATGAAGGATATGTATACTCCTATCCCTGTAGACAAA
Source organism: Hordeum marinum (assembly GCA_022496015.1). Taxonomy (NCBI): domain Eukaryota; kingdom Viridiplantae; phylum Streptophyta; class Magnoliopsida; order Poales; family Poaceae; genus Hordeum; species Hordeum marinum. The sequence continues at coordinate 47,438,740 of CM039678.1, forward strand.
GTGAAATCTCACAAGCTAGGATCCATCTACTATCTTCAAGCTGGCCTCCGCACCATGAACACCATTCTGAGGCATAATTTTATGCCCAAGTCAGGTGATGACAAGATGATCTGAGGCTACTCCATCACTAGTAGAGAACAGGACATCGGTTCGGGCCGGGCCATCCCATTAGTCCCGGTTTAGTCACGAACCGGGACCAATGGATGCAACAGTCCCGGTTCGTGAGGCCAGGGGGGCAAGCGGGCCACGTAGGGCATCGGTCCCGGTTCGTCTAGTACCTTTGGTCCCGGTTCCAGACACAAAACGGGACCAATGTGCCTCGCTCCTGGCCCACAACCATGGGGCCCGGTTCGTGGCTGGAACCGGGACCAAAGGGGGCAACCGTTCGCCTGGTGCGAGCCCCTTTAGTCCCGGTTGGTGGCTCAAACCGGGACTAAAGGTTCGAACGTTTCGCATCCCATGACGTTTCGGAAACAGGCAGGATAAAGCAACTATTCCGCGGCGATGGCTACAGTAACTTTGCCCATTTCTCTTCTTCTCCTCCATTCTCCTCTCTTCTTCTCCTCCATTCTCCTCTCTTCTTCCCCATATCTTCTACCATGAATCCAATCACTCGCTACGGGGAGGTGATCGCACATGGCACGACCAATCTCGATGTTGTCTACATGAACGACAACGCCATGATGCCGCGTTTTCTTTCCCTTTTGCAAAAATGGCTTCAAGTGGCGGATGAGAAAGACAAGTTCATAGGGCTTGATCTCGAGTACACGCCAAGCAAGAAGATGTTGCCGTCATCCAGCTATGTTTCAAGAAACATGTCATGATCTTCCAATGGGCATTGTGAGTTTTGAGGGTTTTCTTTGATCAATTAATAATTTATAGATTATTATGAAAATTGCATAGGATAGAAATATGTTCCATTTTGAATCCTATGGGAAATATCAATATTTCTTTTAAGTTTGTAGTGAAACAATTTTCCTTGTTACAAAACGTGGGAGAACATATGTCATATAGTTAATTTAGGGTTTCTATATCAATTCATAGGATATGAAAATTGCATATATATATATATATATATAGGATATAGAAATATATATGTTCTATTTTGAATCCTATGGAAAAGATCAATTTCTCTTCAGTTGTAGTGAAATATTTTTCGATTTTTTATGATATTACTGTTCACTGGGCTCAAATGAGCCCGGGAGCAAAAACTCTGTGTCTTCGTATTTTGTTGCAGCGAAATAATTTTCCTTTATATAGTTGCATATTATAATTCTGCCGAAATATACTTGTTGCAGCAGTATTTAACATTTGTTCCATTTTAATTTGTTGATGTTGCAATAGTGACAAGCACTGCCCAGCACTCATGGACTTCCTACGCAGTGGCATACATTTTGCTAGCGTGGATGTAAGTAATGACAAGCTGGAGATGAGGCGCAGCTTCGGTATTGAGATACCAGCTGGATGCCTTATTGATATCCAAGACATATTCAGGCTTCAGTATGAGAGGACTTCGATGGCTTCTATGGCAGTCGCCTTGATCGACGACTATTACGAAGATATGAAGACCAAATCCCCCCCGGCGCAGCACAAAGAGTGGGAGAGGACCCCACTTCAGCCTATCAATATTGAGTATGCAGCAAAAGATAGATACGTTGCATATGAGTTGTACTACAAGATTCGAACCGTGAACTATGGGCAGCATCACCTCGCACCAAAACCACCATGGGGAGATTCTGATCAGACTAGCTAGTAGTGTTCGCTTGGACGAGTACTTTCTATAATGGATATCTGAACTATTATGTATTACATATCTCTCTAGCTATTATATATTTGTAGTGCTTTTCAATTCAGGTTTTTCTTAAATTCCGATTGTGGCTGAGAACAAAATGCAACAAAAAAGTGGGTTGTCATTGTTAGCAAGCACGCACACCATGCCAACTTTTAACCTTTTCAGAGTTCATTTGTTGTGCTTTTCAATTTCAGGGTCATTTAGCTCAAAAGAATCACTAAATGCATGAAAAATATCAAATGAAGTCAGAAACGGTTGAAAATTGATGATGTGGCTTTGAATGGTGCATTTTGAACACACAAAAAGTCTGGAGTTCAAATAAGTTCAAAAATTTTAAATCCCTTTGTACTAGACGAGTTCTCGTCCGAAACCCTGATACTTCGAAAGAGATTGCCCGTTTTGTACATGAAGTGCATCCAGTTTTTTCCATAACCCTCTCAACTTTTTAGCACATGCTATGTGGGTGAAATGATGACACCATGCCAACTTTCAACCTTTTCAGACTTTGAAGTGCTTTTCAATTTCAGGGTCATTTAGCTCAAAAAAATCATTAAATCCATGAAAAATATCAAATGAAGTCAGAAAGGGTTGAAAATTGATGACGTGGCTTTGAATGGTGCATTTTGAACACACAAAAAGTCTAGAGTTCAAATAAGTTCAAAAAATTGAAATCCCTTTGTAACAGACGAGTTCTCGTCCGAAACCCTAATACTTCGAAAGAGATTGCCCGTTTTGTACATGAAGTGCATCTAGTTTTTTCCGTAACCCTCTCAACTTTTTAGCACATGCTATGTGGGTGAAATGATGTTAGCATGCAACTTTGAACCTTTTCAGACTACATTTGAAGTGCTTTTCAATTTCAAGGTCATTTAGCTCAAAAAAATCATTAAATGCATGAAAATATCAAATGAAGTAAAAAAGGGTTGAAAATTGATGATGTGGCTTTGAATGGTGCATTTTGAACACACAAAAAGTCTGGAGTTCAAATAAGTTCAAAAAATTGAAATCCCTTTGTAACAGACGAGTTCTCGTCCGAAAACCTGATACTTCGAAAGAGATTGCCCGTTTTGCACACGAAGTGCATCCAGTTTTTTCCGTAACCCTCTCAAATTTTTAGCACATGCTATGTGGGTGAAATGATAATACCATGCCAACTTTCAACCTTTTCAGAGTTCATTTGTAGTGCTTTTCAATTTCATGGTCATTTAGCTCAAAAAAATCAGTAAATGCATGAAAAATATCAAATGAAGTCAGAAAGGGTTGAAAATTGATTGTGTGGCTTTGAATGGTGCATTTTGAACACACGAAAAGCCTGGAGTTCAAATAAGTTCAAGAAAATGAAATGCCTTTTGTAACAGACGAGTTCTCGTCCGAAACCCCAATACTTCGAAAGAGACCATCTGTTTTGTACACGAAGTGCATCCTGCTTTTGTCGTAACCCTTTCAACCATTTAGCAAATTCTATGTGGGTGAAATTATGATACCATGCCAACTTTCAACCTTTTCAGAGTTCATTTGTAGTGCTTTTCAATTTCAGGGTCATTTAGCTCAAAAAAATCAATACTGCATGCAAAATACCAAATGAAGTCAGGGAGGGTTGAAAATTGATGATGTGGCTTTGAATGGTGCATTTTGAACACACAAAAAGCCTGGAGTTCAAATAAGTTCAAGAAAATGAAATGCCTTTTGTAACCGACGAGTTTCCATCCGAAACCCCGATACTTCGAAAGAAACTATCCGTTTTGTACACGAAGTGCATCTTGTTTTTGCCGTAACCCTCTCAACTTTTTAGAAAATGTTATGTGGGTGAAATTATGATACCATGCCAACTTTCAACCTTTTCAGAGTTCATTTGTAGTGCTTTTCAATTTCAGGGTCATTTAGCTCAAAAAAATCAATAACTGCATGAAAAATACCAAATGAAGTCAGAAAGGGTTGAAATTGATGATGTGGCTTTGAATGGTGCATTTTGAACACACAAAAAGCCTGGAGTTCAAATAAGTTCAAGAAAATAAAATGCCTTTTGTAACCGATGAGTTTTCGTCCGAAACCCCGATACATCGAAAGAGACTGTCCGTTTTGTACACGAAGTGTATCTTGCTTTTGCCGTAACCCTCTCAACTTTTTAGCAAATGCTATGTGGGTGAAATGATGATACCATGCCAACTTTTAACCTTTTCAGAGTTAATTTGTAGTGCTTTTTAATTTCAGGGTCATTTAGCTCAAAAAAATCAATAACTAAATTTATAAACCTCTAGTATTTTTGAAACTAAAATTATATAAAACCTAAAAAATACCATATTTAATATAATGTTAAAACAAAGTAATATTAAATAGCAGGAAAAATAGCAAAGAAATAACATAAAAAATAGCAAAAGTGAAAATAGATGCACTTATACTGAAATTCAACCCAAATTCAAAATGCTAGTTAGGTCAAATTTCGTGTATAAGGGCATCTATTTTCACGATGAGAGGAGCTTGACAGGGGCTTATAAACAGGTGTTGTCTCCCCTCGACTAGCGAGATGGGACTAAACATCTGCTGCTTCTGCGCCGGCCGTGGAAAAGAGACCATTGGTCCCGGTTGGTGGCACCAACTGGGACCAATGGCCCCCTTTCGTCCCGGTTGGTGCCACCAACCGGGACCAAAGGGCATGTTCCCCGCCCTTTGGGCTACTGAATACAGGGCTTTGGTCCCGGTTGGTGGCACCAACCGGGACTAAAGGTGACATTGGTCCCGGTTGGTGCGACCAACCGGGACCAAACATCCCTGTTTCCCGCCTTTTGGGCTGCTGAAAACAGGGCTTTGGTCCCGGTTGGTGGTACCAACCGGGACTAAAGGAAGGAATTGGTCCCGGTTTATGCCACCAACTGACACCAATTCTCCTTCTATATACAAGCACTTAGGAAAATTCACAGTTTTCATTGCCACTTCGCCCTCGTCGTCGCCCCGAGCCCGCCGTCGCCGTTCCCGTCCCCGTCGCCGCCCCGTCGCCTCCCCCACCGCCCTCGTCGCCTCCCTCATCGCCGCCCCGCTCCTGTCGCCGCCCCCTCCCCCGTCGTCTCCCCCGCCGCCCCCGTCGCCGCCCCGTCGTCGCCCCGTCGCTGCCCCGTCGCCGTCGCCGCCCTGTCGCCGTCGCCGCCCCACCCCCGTCACCGCCCCCGCTGTGAGCCACCGCCGCCCCGGCTCGTTGCAATTTTTTTAAATATTTGTTGATTTTTTATATGATGAATGTTTATGTTAGATTAGTATGTTTATGTTAGCTAGATTAGTATGTGTATGTTAGATTAGTATGTTTATGTTTTTTTGAAAGTAGATTAGTATGTTTATGTTAGATTAGTATTTGTATGTTGATTTTGGGTTTTATGAAAAATTAGTGATTAAACGATAAGAAAACGTTCTCATAGGAATTTGTCGATGATGCCCGGCCCGCATCCTCGTCGTCGAGTAGTCCGCGAGAGCCTGCTTGATAGGCGCCATGTCCGGGACTGGGCTCTGCCAGGTTGGCACTGGGAGGTGCTACCTTCCCGGACTCGGAGGTTGGTGAGGAATGCAGGTATCGTCGTCGATCCAGACCTTCTGTGGTGGTGGTCACGCGGGCCACTTTCGGTGCGGAGGGAGCCGGCACCCGCGGAGGTGGTACATCGCCGTGTTAGGGAGGAGGACGAGCACGTCCGTCACTACATCGCGATGTTGGACGCCCGGTTTGACAATACTTGGCAGATCCTTCAAGGATCTCACTTGAGTTATGATCCCGTGATGGTTCCTTATCTTTGGGTGTCCACCGCCGACGACTCAGAGACTGCTAGTGAACCGAGTTCACCGTCCTCCGTTTTGGATTCTAGGATATTCGATCTGTATTAGTTATCTTATATGATAATATTCAAGATCTATTAGTTAATATTTGATGATGCATTAACTGGATTATTCGGAATGATGTATTAGTGATATTATAATCGAGGTCATTATAAGTATTAATGTATTAGTGATATTTTATCGGTATAATGCGTGTGTGACTTTCGGTCTGTCGTTGCTCCTTGTGTGACTGTCATGTGTGTTTTTGATGGAGGAATCCTGACTGTTGTCGTGGGGGCGCCTCCTCTTTTTTCTCTTCTTTGCGATATACTCGTCGATATATTGCGCAAGAAGAGAAGAGGGGAGGCGTCCATCATCGACGGTCGAACTATTACTGTGAGAGAGTGTCCACCAACATATATACACCATCGTATCAATGTGAGAGAGTGCGCACCAACACACCATGAGATGTGAGAGTTATTTAAGGAAAGCCTCAACGGACCGAAAGTCACACACGCATTAATTAAGATCCAAAGCGTCTCGTAATTCTTCAACTGGATTATTCAGGATGATGTATTAGTGATATTATATTCGAGGTCATTATAAATATTAATGTATTAGTAATATTTTATCTGTATAATGCGTGTGTGACTTTCGGTCTGTCGTTGCTCCTTGTGTGACTTTCTTATGTGTTCTTGATGGAGGAATCCCGACTGTTGTCATGGGGGGCGCCTCATCTTTCTTCTCTTCTTTGCGATATATTCGTTGGTATAATGCGCAAGAAGAGAAGAGGTGGGGCGTCCATCATCGCCAGTCGAACTATTACTGTGAGAGAGTATCCACCAACATATATACACCACCGTATCAATATGAGAGAGTGCGTACCAACACACCATGAGATATGAGAGTTATTTAAGGAAAGCCTCGACGGACCGAAAGTCACACATTCATTAATTAAGATCCAAAGGGTGCCGTAATTCTTGAACTGGATTATTCAGGATGATGTATTAGTGATATTATATTTGAGTTCATTATAAATGTATTTGTGATTTGCAAGTCATTCCGGTAAAACACAGGGAATTTTTTCTATGTCATTGCTCGATATATGAAACGGGTTGACTTTAGGTCTGTTTCGACTCCTTGTGTGTCTTTCAGTGAGGAAGAGTGTCCACCATATATATATATATATGAGAGGAAGAATCTCGACTGTTGTCGTGAGGGTCGCTTCTCCTTCGTTCCATTGTGCTAGACATTTTGGTGTAATGCACTCTGGGACGAATGGAGGAGACACCATCACCGACGGTCGAAATATTAGAGGAAGTGCCTACCATATATCTGAGACGAGAGTTTAGGAAGGAAAGACTCAACAGACCTAAAGTCAACCCGTTGCATATTGAGTAATAGTGATCTGTGTGTTGATCAGTTTTCTCGTAGTTTCCTTCGATCGATTTTAAATGTTTCAACTATGAACATAGGAAATGTCTGACAACGAAAGTGAATTCGGTATGTGTGAATACTGCGAAGACGAGCGTGGCCTGTGTGACAAGACTTTCCTAGTTGATGGTAGGTGCTTCAGCATCATGCTGGATGAGAACTTCGAAGTGGATACAGTAAGTCACAATGACAAGTCTTTTTTCGTGATTAAGCATGACTTATGCCTCTTTTGCTTCAACTTACAATTAATTTTAATTTTTTACTGTTCTACTAGTGTATCCCCTGCCATGCAAGAATTGTTGTATTGGATAAGATTGGTTTCAATACTAAAAAAGATATGGAGGTAAAGATACCTCACTTGAGGACCGAACATGGTTTTACTTTTGCGGTAAAATTATACCATGCAGACACCTATTGCTATTTTGAATGCAAAAGTTGGCAAGCACTATGCAAGTCTTATGCATTTGAGCCTAATATGCTTATCACCTTTGATATTCTTCTAGAAGATGAAATTGAAGGTAATATCGACATCTGGGTCGATGTGCAGACGCCTCCAATTCTACCATTATGTGAGTTTCTCAACCATATTTATTAAGTAATTTATATTGTTTATTTAAAAATAGTTGACAACTTATTTGCATTGACAGCTTATTTTCATTCTTCAAAAAATGTACGAAGATGGTAGACAGAACCTACTACTAGAGCGATAAAGCAGAATTAACTTATAAGGAGAAAGATCATCTTACCGCATTTCTTAGTCATCTTGAGAATTACAATAGCTACTATCAAACTCCTGCACATTATGGTCAATACGTGCCACTAGTGCATGTGGTGAACTACGGTAACATCCATGGAGATTGCATGGTAAGATTTTAATTCTACTATTATGACATCCGTGCATCTTTTACATAAATTCTTCTAAAACTAAACTACATTGCTAACTACAAAGTTATTACTATGTTTTTCAACAAAAAATCTCAGAGGATTGTGTGCCTCATCTGATGTTTCCGAGAGGTCGCGTTGTTGTTACGAGCTTAGGGCCACCACGGCCAGGTCAGCCTACGCATCACTCCTGTCCATACCGGATTTCTAAAACCGATGGAGTCATGACAATCAAAGATTGGAAAAAATGTATGCTCAATCGTAGAGAGCTACTTGGAAGCAACATTGTGCATAGGCCAAGAATGGAAGACAGGATGATCTCCGTTCTCCATAATGGAGAGTCAGGGCCTATCTTGTTTTATGATATTGTACCTAAGAGAGGGTAGAGTAGGTCCTATGAGATAGGAGTACATGGTCCTAGGTACAATCTGTTATTATGTGCTACAATGTGTTAGAGTTGATGATGATGACGGGGAGGAGGAGTTGTGATTATGACCAGTGACCAACTTGTGATATGATGTCTCATTGACGAAAATGATGATTAAATTGTGTCATATGTTCTATCTATAAGTATAGTATGTAGCGTTGTGACCAAGCACGGAGATAAGAGAGATTTCTCTATTAGTTATCTAACAAAATATGTGAAACCCCTAAATTAACCCTCCAAAACCCTCAAAACCCCCCCTCTTTCAAAAAAATTGTCCCTCGGTTGCTGACGCGTGGACGCTCTTTGGTCCCGGTTGGTGTTACCAACCGGTACCAAAGGCCCTCCTGCCTGGGCTCGGTGGAGCGGCCACGTGGAGCCCCATCTGTCCCGGTTCGTAAGTGAACCGGGACTAATGGTCATGGGCTTTAGTCCTGACCCTTTAGTCCCGGTTCCGGAACCGGGACAAATGGGCCTTACGAACCGGAACAAATGGGCCTTTTTCTACTAGTGCATCAACATGTTGATCCAGCTTGATAGTCACACCAGGATCAGAGTCATGTACTTGATTGTTGAGACAGTCAAAAGGGTTGCTACTGATTAGAAACGCTCTTACTACTATGCACCCTATATCCAGATGCTTATCAACTCTCAGATTGAAAAGCACATATTTGCTCTTGATAGACCCCATTTGCACCTACAGCCAGAGCTTGAGGATAACATCGTGGTGATGGACCCAGATCATCCCACTTCAGTTGTAGCTCAGGCAGAGGTAGAGGCAGCTCGAGCCACTAGTGCTCAAGTCCTTAGATCCCTAAATGAGCAAATGGATCTTTTGATTTCATCAGTTCAGGGCATGCAGAAGGACATTAAGGGGATTCTGGACAACCAAAACAGTTTTATGAGGATCTTTGAAACAAGGATCAAGACTCTTAATGATAAGGTGGACAAGGTGACTAAGACAGTCATAGAGCTTCAGAAGGAAGTTGACTCAGTGCACATCCCTTAGGTTTTTTCCACTTCTTCAGATGATGATGATGATGATGAGGAGGAGGATGGATCACCTCTCAGGATAGGCACACAGTTTCCAACTCAGGCCAGATCAGCCACTATGCCTGCTCCAGACTTGAGGCCCTCTTCATCAGCTCCTGCTGCTGTCACCTCAGCTCTTGCTCCATCAGCTCTAGTTCCTCCAGCTGCCACTCCAACTCCATCCACAACATCTGTAGAGATCTTCTTCGATGTTGTTCTCTCGACTCTTTCATCAACAACCGGAGGAGATCAACCCAAGAACACTTAGATATATGCCTTTGAACTTTTTGGTAACTTGTTGCCAAAGGGGGAGAAGTGTATATAGATCTTTAGGCTTCGATTGAGAGAGCGTTTTGGTGTTTATTGCTTTTTCAAAGACAATTGCTTTTGGTTGTTGTGATACTCTTTTGGTTGCTTGTGATACACGTTTGATGATGTTTTATCATTCGCTTTAATGTGTGATGCTACTATTTCCTATCATCTTAATGCTTATGTGATGATCATTCATCTTTGCTTGATTGTGTTGTGCTATGATGTTCATTCTAATTATTCCTGCACACCACCAAGTTGTATGTGACATGTAAGAAGTGACCCATGTACCTAATCGATTGTGCATTTGCATTTAAACGCAAACTTAAAATAATGCACAAATTTAGGGGGAGCTCTTTCTTATCACATACTTCTCAAAGCGACGATTATATTCATTGATTATATCTTTGTCGAAGCTTTGATCTATATGTTGTCATCAATTACCAAAAAGGGGGATAATGAAAGCTTCCTTGGTGGTTTTGGTAATTAATAACAACATATAAGTAATTGAACTAATGTTTCCACCAAGTATATTTCAGGAAAAGTTCAATGATAGGGATGGCAAAAAGATTGTGGAATTACCCCAAGATGCAAGGAAATAGGTTGGCCAAACTTCGAGCAAGAGGACTCTACATTTTACATTTGTGAGAAATCACTTTGAGTCCATAGGAAAGCCAATACTATTAAAAGGGGGTAAGGTTTTGTTGCTGAACAGAATGCTCATACGTGCACAAGTGGTAGTCATCAAAAACATCCACAAGCTCTCCCACCAAAGTCTATCTATAGCCAAACATTCAAAATCGGTGCAGGCAACATTCCTATTCCGGTGCCATCGATTCTAGAACCTAGACAGACTCAGCCAAACCCTAGCCACTTCGGTGCAACCGATTCCATACCGGTGCCACCGAGTTTAGGTTGCCAACTTTCTGTTACACAAATTCACATTTTCGGTACCACCAAGATTGTTGGGTCGGCGTCACCGAGATTGGAAATCTGACCGTTGGTCACCTTATCGGTGCAACCGAGTTTCATATGTCGGTCTCATTGAGATTTAAAAGTTGTCACCTTTTGATCACTTTGGTACCATCGAGATTAACACATCGGTGTCACCGAGTTGGTCATTTTGTGTGTAATGGTTGGATTTTTTGGGATGCCTATATATACCCCTCCACCACCACCTACTCGAAAGAGAAGCACTCAGGACTATTCCATACCTATTCTATCAGATTTTCTGAGAAAGAACCACCTACCATTGTGTTGAGATCAAGATTTTCCACTCCAACCATATGGATCTTAATTTCTAGCCTCCCGAAGTTGCTTTCCACCAATCTCATCTCTTCCACCAAGCCAATTCTGTGAGAGAGTGATTATGTGTTGAGGAGTCTATCATTTTGAAGCACAAGAGCCAAAAGTTCATCGTCATTACCGAGCCTATTACCTTTTGGAGGGTGATGCCTCCTAGATTGGTTAGATGTCGTTTGGGAGCCTCCTACTTCGTGTTGTGGAGTGAACCAAGAAGTTTGTAAGGACAAAGAGATTGCCTACTTCGTGAAGATCTACCCATAGTGAGGCTAGTCCTTCGTGGACGGAAGCCATATGGAATAGTCAAGGTTGCTACTTCGTGGACCCTTATGGGTGGAGCCCTCCGTGGACTCTCACGATCGTTACCCTCCGTGGGTTGAAGACTCCATAAACGTGGATGTACGATAGCGTCACCTATCGGAACCACGGAAAAAAATCACCGTGTTTACAATTGCGTTTGATCTTCCTACCCTATCCCTTTTACTAATGTTTGTTGTTACTTTTCGCTGCTATACTCTTAGACTTGCATGTGTAGGGTGCAATTGACTTGCCATGAATGTTAAAACTGCAACAGTAAATTTTTGAAAAAGACAAAACTTTTATTTGGTAAAGTAGTCTAATCACCCCCTTCTAGACATACTTTCGATCCTACATCGGGTCTTCACTCTGGATGAACTGTAGGACGTTGACGATGTTGTGGTGATAGATGCTGGCTAACAGGATCATCTCCTACTTGCAGCGGTTCTCCAGATTACCATCCACTATTCCATCCACATTCTGGAACTTCTTGACGACAAGACCGCTGCCAGCAGTGCCCTAAACATGGATTAAGTACAGTTGTTCGTCCTCCCCTATCCTTCTGCTAGCCCACATCTCTGATTAGTTTCAGTAAGGTGGTTCACTATGCTTTGATCATTGAGCACAGTGGGCAGCGTTGCCGCAGGACAGCTGCTGCGCCGGAGCCGGCGCGATACAGCCATTTTCAGTGGCCCGGTAGCGCGTGAAGCGGTCGTGTGAAGGATGTAACAACCTGCAGAAGGATTATTTATTAGTATTTAATAGTACTCCCTCTTTCTGTAGAGATGTACTTCCTTCGTTTTAAAATTCTTGTCTTAGATTTGTTTAGATATGAACGTATCTACTCACATTTTAGTATTTAGATACATTTATTTTTAGATAAAGTTAAGACAAGAATTTTAGGATGAAAGGAGTATATACATTAATAATTACTGAGAGATAAAGAAAGATGTTTGTTTGTAATTAGTTTGAGACCAAAGAAGTAATTAATTTGAAAACCAAAGGGTTATTTGCAGGTAAACTTGAAAGTCGCAACAAAGATTGGCGAATCTGAAGAAGTAATGTACCTTCTCAAAGAGTTCAGGATATTCTTCCAGTTAAGACAATCAGAAGTTGCTATTTTTGGTGGTGCGCACTCCATTTTCATTTTGTATGGTTCTTTATACACGATACAAGGATCAAACTATGTTAAACTGGTTGTATCCTGCACCTACTACAACTTTTATGGACATAGCATATTCTTAGTCCAGAAACCAATTCGGTGAACTTATTTATGGAGTTCATCGTTGCAACTTGCAACTTATTAGTGTGATAGAAAAAAGACATGCTCCAGGAATCAATTAATAGTGCAAATCACACGATAACATTCAGAAGCAATCTCTCACCACACTAAGTATCAAACCCGCTACTGTTCAGTCCAGGGACTGTTCCTTACCACTTAAACAGAGAAAGCAGAGGAGGAGGACGTTGACGACGGCGGGCGAGCTCATGCGACATCAAATCAAGTTAGCTGAGGGGGAAACACAGAGGAACGTATCCACGAGAGGGATCTGATGGTAGAACACCGGCAGTGGAGATTGAGAGGCCGCGGCGGCGGTCGGAGTTGGAGAAGAACGATGTGGCTGCACGGGAGCTCGAGTTGGTGACGAATTCGGCTTCTGGACATCGACGGGTGTGAGGGCCTAACTACGAATAGAGCACGAATAGGAAATTCAGCTCAAGCTTTGATTTCAGAGAAATGATTACAAGCGGAGCTGATTAGGGTTCGCGACGCCTAGGCAGACGAGGGGAGCCAGCCGGAACACGGCGGCCTAGGGTTCTACCCTATTACAATGATTGATGCCTCCCTCGGGGCGAGTCCTTGGCTTATAAGCCACTGCTCCCTCCGTTTCATAATATAGCGCGTCCTCGGTTTTCGAGCTTAAACTTTGATCATGAATTTAACCAACAAGACTGATTGTGGCGGGGGTAAAAATTATACCACTGAATTCGTAATATAGCTTTTGCTCTCGCCGGAATCGGTCTCGTTGGTCAAATTCATGGTTAAACTTAGATTTGAGAAAACGTGGACGCACTATATTGTGGAACTGTGGGAGTACTTTTTTTCAAACGTGGCCAAACGGGTCGGCCCGGCACGGCCCACCCAGACACGTTTAGTAAACGGGCTGTGCCGTGCCGGCCCACGTGCTGACCCCTCCGGCCCATGCACGACCCGGGAGCTATACGAGCCGGCTCGTCGGCACGTCAAGCCCGTTGGCCCGCTACTTTTTAAGCCCGTTAGTCTGTTTTTTGGGTTGATTTTGGTCCATTGGGCTGTTTTGTAGTGTCGTGCCGGCCCGTGTGCCCAGCCTTCAGGCCCAGGCATGGCCCGAGACGTGCCGCGTGCCTAGCACGGCCCGAGACGTGCCGCGTGCCTAGCACGGCCCGTTTAAAACGTGTCGGGCCTGGCCCGTCACGTGCCGTGCCGGCGTGCCCGTGGGCCGACATGCCAGGCATGACCCGTTTAGCCAGGTTTACTGAAGGTAAAACAGACAATAGGAAATGGAACAATGCACATTGTCGGAAGGTAAATAGTGACAGGACGATGATAGGCGGTTGTTGGATCGAAGTTCGATGTGGGACGCAAGCTTCTCCTGACGCGAAGCGGTAAGTGAGAAGTGTGGCCATCGGATGAAGATCCAATGGGTGAGCTTGAACCTGTGCGAAGAGGCAACAACCCGCCTACTGAATTGTTAACTGAATGACGAAAACATGACAACTTCAGTCTCGTGCCTAACAAAGGGCCAGCCGTGGAGCCGTCCGACCATATCCTCGGGGGCGTATCCACCGTAGCCGTACCGGAACACCCTGTTGCGTCATCTCCTATGTGCGGCCCTCGACGGCCAGCCGTCCCAACTCGCCTGTGCAACAACCGCAACGAGGGCTTGCGTCCCCATCACCTCCTCCGGATGCAAACCGGGCGGCGCGGGCTTAGCGGCTACCCCAAGGCCAACACCGGTTAAGAGTGGTGGGAGAAAGACAAGTTGGGTGAGAGAAAAGAGATGGTGAGGCGGTAGGTGGGGGTCCGATGTTATCTAAACCAAATACCCTACCCTTTCAGCAACAACGCGTTTGTTTGAGGGGAGTTGGAGATGGAAATCCAAGTTTAGAGCATCTTCATAGACCCATAAAAATATCGAGCGCTAAAATAGCTTTATAGTGTGTAGCATTTTTAGTGCGTTTAGTTTGACAATGATTTTTCACATGTCAAAAACGCGTATTCAAAAGAACACGCGTTATAAATTATGAAGTGTGCATGATCCAGTGCCCTAAATTTACAACGTGCGATAGCATTTTTTTAGTGCGTGTTCAATTTTTTTTCCGCATATTATTTGACAGCATCTGCTAAAGCCGTGTCAACGTCTAAAAAAATGATTTAACTCCCTTCAATCTCTTCCCTACGAGGACCGGGTAATTAATCATGGGAGTGAGAATTGACGTAAAAAGAATATAACTGTTCGCTCACCGTTGTGTAACGGCTGATGAAACGCTCATTTTTCTTATCCATACTCCCGTACTATCAAGAGTTTCGAGTCCTGTATCAGCGGTGAATCTAAGGGGTGCTTTAACAGGCTGAAGCCCCCCCTTCAAAAATTAAAACATATATATACTACTATTCAAACCAGCCTTATATCGAAATTTTGTTTTTTTCTGAAGTAAGAAAACTAAGACTTAATGTATTTTTTTTCACACCGTTAGCTTTGAGCCCCCTTCGTTTTCTTTCTAGATTCGCCACTGATAAACCAAACAAAGGGAAATAACTCTATAGAATTCCCACCACACACTAAACATAGGATTGAGACTACAATCTACTTTTCATGTCTAATTTCTTCATCTCCCCGTCCTCTCATGAACATGCGCAATCCGTCAAGCTGCCAAACACACTGAGACTGAGTCAATATAACATCTTAAGATTTTATGAAATTACTATAGACGCCTCATAGTCGACGCAAATCAAATTCAATTCTAGTGAAATGATCAATAACTGAAAAGATTCCTAAATCACTAGCCAATATTCACCAAAATCCGTTGAATTCTGACTGAATATTTCTATATTTCATCGAGCTGTTAAGGACAATAAAACCGAGCCTAAACTGAGATTAGGGTTTTTGACCCGTCCATTTTCACAATATGTATGTTTCTAGCCGTCGGATTCACGTCGCCCGCAACTGGCCCAACTGTCATATGGACTGCTGCGCCAGAGGCCGAAAGGAAGGCCTCTGGTTAATTGGGCTATCGGCCTCGCATTCTAGCCCATTCAACAAAGCATCTGCCCTTTGCTCAAGGGTTCCAGTGTTGCGCTTCGCTGAAAGAGGGATACATAGCAGCGACTGGTGTGCATTCATCCAGTCCCGATGTGGCGCACATGCACAGATGAGGCGGGTGATCGATCCAAGAGATGCGGGCGGCCTGCGGTGGAATCCAGTTGAGTTGCGAATGGAGGGTGATCCAGCGGAAGCGCTAGATGCGGATGAATCAGGGGCCAGTAGATCCAGCAATCGCGTGATCCGCCTGCGAGGTTCAAAGGTGAGGAGACGCGGGCAATAATGGTGCCTCAGCTCCTGGAAACGGCTCCACTCATACTTCAAAAACACAATCATACGCATTCATGGCGAGGGCCGACGTCTCATCTGCCGGACACTTCAGTTTCCAGTTGGTACGTGTGTACATGTTCTTTCCCTGCCACTCTTGGCTCAGCCTCTCTACTCCAGCCATTGTTGAGGAATTCGTTAACTGGCAGCTGCTCGGTTGGCTGGCGAGTAGGAGATTAATAGGGTAATTGCAAGTTAATCGGTCATTTAATCAATTAATCGGACGGTTTTTCCGTTTATCGATTACTCGATGACCCTATAAGTAGGGATTAATCGGCAAGTTAACTGGTTAATCGGATGAATTCTTGAGCAGGGCCAACAACACAAGTGCACAACACCTTCAGCACCCCCACTCTCGAGCCGTAGAAGCATGTGGGCAAGCCGCCCCGCTAGCAGCACCGCCGAATCGACGTCCCCTTCATCAACCACTGTAGGCAGTGTTGGGGAACGTTGCATGGGAAACAAAAATTTTCCTAGCACACGAAGATCTATCCATAGTGATGAGCATCTACGAGAGGGAGAGTGGATCTACATACTCTTGTAGATCGCTAAGCGGGAAGCGTTAAGAAACGCGGTTGGTGTAGTCAAACATCTTCGCGATCCAAATCGCCGAGCGTCCCGCGATCACATCACGATCCGTCCCGCGATCCAATCACGATTCGTCCCGCGATCCAATCACGATCCGTCCCGCGAACTCATCATGATCCGTCCCGCGATCTCATCACGATCCATCCCGCGATCTCATCACGATCCATCCCGTGAACACATCACGAACGGTCTCGCGACCTTGTTCACGGTCCTTCCGATCTAGCGCCGAACGGACGGCACCTCCGCGTTCAGCACACGTGCAGCTTGATGACGATCTCCACCATCTTGATCCAGCAAGAGGAAGTGGAGAGGGAGAAGAGTCCACCGGCAGCGTGACGGCGCTCCGGTGATAGTGGTGGAGCAATTCCGGCAGGGCTTCGCCTAAGCACTGCAGAAAACCGATCTAGAGGAGAAACTATGCACTAGAGGAACGGGTAGCACGTGGCTGAAAATTCTATGCCAAAACCCTAAAATCCTCTAGTATATATAGGAGGAGAGGAGGAGGAGTCTTGGCTGCCAAAAATCCAGCCCTTGGGTCGACCAAAGTGGGGAGGAGAGGAGGACTCCTCCTCCAATCCTAGTAGGACTAGGATTCCTCCCTTTTTTGGCCTTTTTCCACCTTTTTCCCTTTGGGCTTTTTCTCCCAGTCGCACGGGCCTTGTGTGGGACTTCCACCAGCCCACAAAAGGCTGGTATTTACTCTCCCACAGCCCATGAAGCCTCTTGGGTCGAAATACCCCTCCCGGTGGTCTCCCGGTACACTACCGGCACTCCCGGTACATTACCGATTAGCCCGAAACTTTTCCGGCGACCAAAATGGGACTTCCTATATATCAATCTTTACCTCCGGACCATTCCGGAGCTCCTCGTGACGTCCTGGATCTCATCCGGGACTCCGAACAACCTTCGGTCACCACCATACTTAACTCTATACTATCGAAACGTCACCAAACCTTAAGTGTGTAGACCCTGCGGGTTCGAGAACTATGTAGACATGACCGAGATACCTCTACGGTCAACAACCAATAGTGGGCCTTGGATGACCATATTGGTTCCTACATATTCTACGAAGATCTTTATCGGTTGAACCTCTATGTCAAGGATTCAATCAATCCCGTATAACGTTCCCTTTGTTCTTCGATATGTTACTTGCCTGAGATTCGATCGTCGGTATCTCCATACCTAGTTCAACCTCGTTACCGGCAAGTCTCTTTACTCGTTCCGCAATACAAGATCCCATGACTAACACTTAGTCATATTGCTTGCAAGGCTTGTTGTGATGTTGTATTATCGAGTGGGCCCTGAGATACCTCTCCATCACACGGAGTAACAAATCCTAGTCTTGATCCATGC
Organism: Hordeum marinum; assembly: GCA_022496015.1. Classification (NCBI taxonomy): domain Eukaryota; kingdom Viridiplantae; phylum Streptophyta; class Magnoliopsida; order Poales; family Poaceae; genus Hordeum; species Hordeum marinum. The sequence goes on from CM039678.1 coordinate 47,456,579, forward strand.
CAACCCAACAGACACCCTCCGAGATACCTGTAGAGTACCTTTATAGTCACCCAGTTACGTTGCGACGTTTGCTACACACAAGGCACTCCTCCGGTGTTAGTGAGTTGCATGATCTCATGGTCATAGGAACAGATACTTGACATGCAGAAAACAATAGCATTAAACTGACACGATCATATGCTACGTTTGTAGTTTGGGTCTTGTCCATCCCATCATTCTCCTAATGATGTGATCCCGTTATCAAATGACATCTCATGTCAATGGCTAGGAAACCTTAACCATCTTCGATCAACGAGCTAGTCTATTAGAGGCATACTAGGGACATGGTTTTGTCTATGTATCCACACATGAATCTAAGTCTCCGATCAATACAATTATAGCATGGATAATAAACGATTATCATGAACAAGGAAATATGATAATAACTAATTTATTATTGCCTCTAGGGCATATTTCCAACAGTCTCCCACTTGCACTAGAGTCAATAATCTAGTTCTCATCACCATGTGATTCGCATTGTTATGAATCTAACACCCAATGAGTTCTGGGGCTCGATCATGATTTGCATGTGAGAGAGGTCTTATAGTCAACGGGTCTGCGACATTCAGATCCGTGTGTACTTTGCAAATTTCTATGTCAAACCGTAAACATTGCTACCACACTCCACTTGGTACTATTCCAAATGGCTGCTCCACTATACGTATCCAGATTGCTACTACGAGTCATCCAGATTGGTGTTAAAGCTTGCATCGACGTAACTCTTTACGACAAACTCTTTATCACTTCCATAATCGAGAAACATCTCCTTAGTCTTTTAGTTACTAACGATAATCTTGACCGCTGTCCAGTGCTCCATTCCAGAATCACTTTGAAACCTTCCGGCCATACTTATGGCAAGGCTAACATCAGGTCTTGTGCACAGCATTGCATACATGATAGAGCCTATGGCTAAAGCATAGGGGATGACACTCATCATTTCTCTATCTTCTGTAGTCATTGGGCATTGAGTCTTACTCAACTTTATACCTTACAAATCAGGCGAGAACTCTTTCTCTGACTGATCCATTTTGAACTCTTTCAAAATCTTGTCAAGGTATGTACTCATTGAAAGTCTCATCAAGTATCTTGATCTATCTCTATAGATCTTGATGCTCAACAATTAGGTAGCTTTATCCAGTTCTTCCTTTGAAAAACTCTTTTCAAACACCCGTTTATGCTCTCCAGAAATTCTACATCATTTCCGAATAGCAATATGTCATCCACATATGCTTATCAGAAACTCTATAGTGCTCCCACTCACTTTATTGCAAATACAAGTTTCTCGTAAACTTTGTATAGACTCAAAAACTTTGATCACCTCATCAAAGTGTATATTCCAACTCCAAGATGCTTGCTTCAGTTCATAGAAGAATCACTGAAGCTCACACACCTTTTGGCATCTTTAGGACTGACAAAACCTTCTGGTTGCATCTCATACAACCTTTCCTTAAGGAAGGAAACGATGTTTTGGCATCCATCTGCCACATTTCATAATTGAAAAATGCAGAAACTGCTAACATAATTCCAACAGATTTTAGCATCGCTACAAGTGAGAAAGTCTCATCGCAGTCAACTCCTTGAACTTGTCGTAAACTACTTTGCAACAAGTCGAGCTTTACAAATGGTAACCTTTACCATCAGCGTCTGTCTTCATTTTAAAGATTCATTTGTACTTTAACGACCTGCCGTCCAACGAGCAAGTCCACCAAAGTCTATACTTGGTTTTCATACATGGATCCTTTCTCGGATTTCATGGCCTCTAACCATTTGTTGGTTTCCGGGCCCATCATCGCTTCTCCATAGTTCATAGGTTCATCTTTGTCCAACAACATGACCTCCAAGACAGGGTTGTCATACCGCTCAGGAGCAGTATACATCCTTGTCGCCCTACGAGGTTTGATAGTAACTTGATCCGAAGCTTCATGATCATCATCATTAACTTCCTCTTCAACTAACGTAGGCTTCACAGAAACAACTTCCTACGTTGCGCTACTCTCTGGTTGAAGTAAAGGTTCAATAACCTCATCAAGCTCTAATTTCCTCGTAGGTCGATAGTAACTTGATCCGAAGCTTTCATGATCATCATCATTAAATTCCTCTTCAACTGACGTAGGCTTCACAGAAACATCTTTCTGTGCTGCGCTACTTTCTGGTTGAAGCAGAGGTTTCAACAACCTCATCAAGTTCTATCCTCCTCCCACTCAACTCTTTCAAGAGAAACCCTTTCTCGAGAAAGGACCCAGTTTTAGCAACAAACATTTTATGCTTGGATCTGAGATAGAAGGTTCACCCAACTGTTCTTAGGGTATTCTATGAAGATGCATTTGTCCGCTTTGGGTTCGAGCTCATTAGGTGAAAATATTTTCCACACAAGCGTCACAGCCCCAAACATCAAGAAATGACAGCTTAGGTTTCTGTCAAACCATAGTTCACACGGTGTCATCTCAACGGATTTACATGGTGCCCTATTTAAAGTGAATGTAGTTGTCTCTAATGCACAACCCCAAAATTATAGTAGCAAAATGATAAGAGACATCATAACATGCACCATATCCAATAGAGCATGACTATGACGTTCGGACATACCATCACACTATGGTGTTCCAGGTGGCGTGTATTGTGAAACAACTTTCATATTGTCTAAAGTTGTATGCCAAAATCGTACTCAGATATTCAACTACATGATCATATCACAGATACTTTTATATTCTTGTCATGGTGATCTTAAACTTCACTCTGAATTTGCTTGAACTTTTCAAACGATTCAGACTTGTGTTTCATTAAGTAAACATACACTATATCTACCCAAATCATCAGTGAAGGTAAGAAAATAACGATATCCACCGCACGCTACAAGACTCATTGGATTGCATACATCAACATGTATCATTTCCAATAAATCACTTGCCCGCTTCATCAAAACAGAAAACGGGGTCCTTAGTCTTCTTGACCAAGAGGCATGGTTCGCATGTCTCAACCGATTCGAAATCGAATGAGTCCAAAGATCCAGCAGCATGGAGTTTCTTCATGCGTCTTGTACCAATATGACATTTAGCGGCAGTGCCACAAGTATGTGGTACTATTATTATTAACTTTGTATCTTTTTGGCATCAATGTTATGAACATGTGTATTACTACGATCAAGTTTCAAGGAACCATTCTTACTGGGTGCATGACCATTGAAGGTATTATTCATGTAAATAGAATAACCATTATTCTCTAACTTAAATGAAGAACCGTGTTGCAATGAACATGATCTAATCACGTTCATGCTCAACGCAAAAATACCAAATAACATTTATTTAGGTTCGTCACTAATCTCGAAGGTAGAGAGAGCGTGCGATGTTGATCACATCAACCTTGGAAACATTTCCAACACACATCGTCACCTCACACTTAGCTAGTATCCGTTTATTCCGTAGCTTTTACTTCGAGTTACTAACATTTAGCAACCGAACCAGTATCCAATACCCAGGTGCTACTAGGAGTACTAGCAAGGTACACATCAATAACATGTATATCAAATATACTTCTGTCGACTTTGCCAGCCTTTTTATCTACCAAGTATCTAGGGTTGTTCCGCTTCAGCGACCGTTCTCCTCATAATCGAAGCACTTAGTCTCGGGTTTGGTTTAGACTTTGGGTTGCTTCACTGGAGCTGCAACTGACTTGCTATCCATGAAGTTTCCCTCCTTGCTCTTGCCCTTCTCGAAACTAGTGGTTTTGACTAACCATTAACACTTTGACGCTCCTTCTCGATTTCTACCTTCGCGGTGTCAAACATCGCGAATAGCTTAGGGATCATTATTTGTATCTCTGGCGTTTTATAGTTCATCACCAAGTTCTAGTAGCTTTAGTGACAGTGACTTGGAGAACTATATCAATCACTATCTTATCTGGAAGATTAACTCCCACTCGATTCAAGCGATTGTAGCACCCAGACAATCTGAGCACATGCTCAACGATTGAGCTATTCTCTTTCATCTTACAGGCAAAGAATCTTGTCGGAGATCCCATATCTCGCAACACGGGCACGAGCCTGAGATCCTAATTTCAGCTCTTAGAACATATCATATGTTCCATGATGTTCAAAATGTTTCGGAGCCTCAATTCTAAGTTGTAATGAATGATGCACTAAACTATCAAGTAGTCATCAGCATGTACCTGTCAGATGTTCACAACATCTACAGACGATGCTAGAGAGGTTGGCGCACCGAGCGGTGCATTAAGGACATAAGCCTTCTGTGTAGCAATGAGGACAATCCTCAGATCACGGATCCAATCCGCAATATTGCTACCATCATCTTTCAACTCTATTTCTCTAGGAACATATAAAAATTCAAGGGAGCTACAGCGCGAGCAAGTAATCTCCAACATAATTTGCAAAGACACTACTGACTATGTTCATGATAATGAGTTCAATTAATCATATTACTTAAGAACTCCCACTCAAATTGACATCCCTCCGGTCATCCGAGTGATACATGATCCAAATTCACCAACTCAAGTCCGATCATCACGTGAGTTGAGGTGGTTACAATGGTGAACATCATCATGTTGATCATATCTATTATATGTCTCATGTTCGACCTTTCGGCCTCTTGTGTTCCGAGGCCATGTCGAGGGAACCGGTCTCTCGTAAGTGTATGAGTAATGTTGGTCCGGGCCACTTCAACTCTCAATACTGCCGAACCAAAATCCGACCAAGGGAGGAAGCAATCTAAGCATCAACGCCCACAAACCTTTTGTGTTCTACTCGAGATCTCATCTACACATAGACCTAGCTCATGATGCCACTCTTGGGGAACGTTGCATAGGAAACAAAAAATTCCCACGCACACGAAGATCTATCCATGGTGATGAGAATCTACGAGAGGGAGAGTGGATCTACATACCCTTGTAGATCGCTAAGCGGGAAGCGTTAAGAGACGCGGTTGGTGTAGTCGAACATCTTCGCGATCCAAATCGCCGAGCGTCCCGCGATCACATCACGATCCGTCCCGCGATCCAATCACGATCCGTCCCGCGAACTCATCATGATCCATCCCGCGATCTCATCACGATCCGTCCCGCGATCTCATCACGATCCGTCCCGTGAACACATCACGAACGGTCTCGCGATCTTGTTCACGGTCCTTCCGATCTAGCCCCGAACGGACGGCACCTCCGCGTTCAGCACACGCGCAGCTTGATGACGATCTCCACCATCTTGATCCAACAAGAGTAAGTGGAGAGGGAGAAGAGTTCACCGTCAGCGTGACGGTGCTCCGGTGATAGTGGTGGAGCAATTCCGGCAGGGCTTCGCCTAAGCACTGCAGAAAACCGATCTAGAGGAGAAACTATGCACTAGAGGAACGGGTAGCACGTGGCTGAAAATTCTGTGACAAAACCCTAAAATACTCTAGTATATATAGGAGGAGAGGAGGAGGAGTCTTGGCTGCCAAAAATCCAGCCTTTGGGTCGAACAAAGTGGGGAGGAGAGGAGGACTCCTCCTCCAATCCTAGTAGGACTAGGATTCCTCCCTTTTTTGGCCTTTTTCCACCTTTTTCCCTTTGGGCTTTTTCTCCCAGCCACATGGGCCTTGTGTAGGACTTCCACCAGCCCAAAAAAGGCTGGTATTTACTCTCCCACAGCCCATGAAGCCTCTTGGGTCGAAATACCCCTCCCAGTGGTCTCTCGGTACACTACCGGCACTCCCGGTACGTTACCGATTAGCCCGAAACTTTTCCGGAAACCAAAATGGGACTTCCTATATATCAATCTTTACCTCCGGACCATTTCGGAGCTCCTCGTGATGTCTTGGATCTCATCTGGGACTCCGAACAACCTTCGGTCACCACCATACATAACTCTATACTACCGAAACGTCACCAAACCTTAAGTGTGTAGACCCTGCGGGTTCGAGAACTATGTAGACATGACCGAGATACCTCTACGGTCAATAACCAATAGTGGTCCCTAGATGACCATATTGGTTCCTACATATTCTATGAAGATCTTTATCAGTCGAACCTCTATGTCAAGGATTCAGTCAATCCCATATAACGTTCCCTTTGTTCTTCGGTATGTTACTTAACCGAGATTCGATCGTCGGTATCTCCATACCTAGTTCAACCTCGTTACCGGCAAGTCTCTTTACTCGTTCCGCAATACAAGATCCCGTGACTAACACTTAGTCACATTGCTTGCAAGGCTTGTTGTGATGTTGTATTACCGAGTGGGCCTTGAGATACCTCTCCGTCACACGGAGTAACAAATCCCAGTCTTGATCCATGCCAACCCAACATACACCCTTCGAGATACCTGTAGAGTACCTTTATAGTCACCCAGTTACGTTGCGACGTTTGATACACACAAGGCAGTCCTCCGGTGTCAGTGAGTTGCATGATCTCATGGTCATAGGAACAGATACTTGACATGCAGAAAACAATAGTATTAAACTGACACGATCATATGCTACGTTTGTAGTTTGGGTCTTGTCCATCCCATCATTCTCCTAATGATGTGATCCCGTTATCAAATGACATCTCATGTCAATGGCTAGGAAACCTTAACCATCTTTGATCAACGCACTAGTCTATTAGAGGCATACTAGGGACATGGTTTTGTCTATGTATCCACACATGCATCTAACTCTCCGATCAATACAATTATAGCATGGATAATAAACGATTATCATGAACAAGGAAATATGATAATAACTAATTTATTATTGCCTCTAGGGCATATTTCCAATAGGCAGCTGCGGTGCAGCCCAGACACCGTGGCTTTTCTTCGCACTAGTAGAAAACAGGGCTTTGGTCCACGCCGGCCCAACCCATTAGTCCCGGTTTAGTCATGAACCGGGACCAATGGGGGCAACGGTCCCGGTTCGTGAGGCCAGGGGGGCGGGCGGGCCACGTGGGGCATTGGTCCCGGTTCGTTTGGAACCTTTGATCCCGGTTCCAGACACAAACCGGGACCAATGTGCCTCGCTCCTGGCCCACAACCATTGGTCCCGGTTCGTGGCTAGATCCGGGACCAAAAGGGGTTCTTTAGTCCCGTTTCCAGCCACGAACTGGGACCAATGAGATGCCTATATATACCCCCTCGCCAGCGAGCAGAGCACTCCATATTGCTCTGTTTTTCAGGCCAGCGAGGGGAGAGCTTTGTGGTGCTCTAGCTCACCTCCTATGCGCATGAGGTGTTTGATGAAACTCCCAAGCCAAACTTAAGCTTTGTCCTCTCGAAGCTTCTTGTCCAAACTCCATTTTCGTCAAGATTTGTCTAGGTTTGGCGGTCCGTCCTGTCCCGTCCCCATCCTAAAACCGCCGTCGATTGCCCGCACGTGGTGAGCCTCTTGATCTTATCTTCTTGCTAAAAGAAAATATACTTACTCGTATGATTTTCTTACTTTTATTATTGTTTGTTATTATATAGTGCCATGGTTATGGTATCCGCCCACGTCGGCCCTTGTCCAGTCTATGATTCAGATGTGGTATATTATCTTTTATATAACTATTTCACACATCTAATATCTATGACAATTAATTATGCCAGCAACTTGACGTAGATGTTTTTATCTATAGGAAGTAGTTGAACCAGAAATGGATATCGAGTATGCAATTCTGCTCGACAAGTTAACTAAAGCTGAAAAAGAAATCGATCATTTGAAGAAAAAAATAAAAGAACTGAAGATGACAAGATGGGATTGGAGTTGCATGTTGCCGATATCGTCGACGATCACAAGACCAAGATGGATGCAATGCGCTCGAAGCTTAGAAAGATTAGAAAATATGCCATTCATACTGAGGCTTGGTATCATTATGCCGTTGGATCAATTGGTACCTTAGTAGCGGTTATGATTGCATTTGTTGTTGCATTTAACTTTTTTACATAGTTTTGATGTATGTTTTAATTAGATGCTCTGGAGAGCTATATGTTGCTCAATAATGACAACTATGTATGAACTGTACGTATTTATTTTGGTCATTATTGTATTTCGGCTTTAATGTGATGATGAATTTCTATTAATTTGGTCAATTCTCTATTCATGATATGTTTTAATGGTTTTTATTACACTTTATTATATAATGCACGCAGATGAACCGGCAATGGATGTACGATGACCGACGCACCTCCGAGTATATTAAGCACCTGCATAATTTTCTCAAAGCGGTTGTGGCAAACAAGCAGAATGGTTTTATGCCTTGTCCATGTACTGTTTGTGAGAATACGAAGTCTTTCTCCAACTCTAAAACCCTTCACTTCCACCTGCTTCAGAAGGGTTTTATGCCACACTATAATGTTTGAACCAAGCACGGAGAAAGAGGGGTTATGATGGAAGACAACGAAGAAGAAGAGGATGACGACAACTATCCTCCCCCTGAATACAGTGAAGCTGCAATGAGGGAAGCTGAAGATCAGGAGGAACCAGACGATGTGCCCGATGATGAATTTCGCCGGGTCATTGTTGATGCATAGAGAGAATGCGAAAGTGAAACGGAGAAGTTGAAGTTCGATCGCATGTTAGAGGATCACAAAAAAGGGTTGTATCCAAATTGTGAAGATGACAACAAAAAGCTGGGTACCACACTGGAATTGCTGCAATGGAAGGCAGACAATGATGCATCTGACAAGGGATTTAGTTTGCTACTGAAAATAATAAAGAAGAAGCTTCCAAAGGATAACGAATTGCCCGACAGTACGTACGAAGCAAAGAAGGTTCTATGCCCTCTAGGATTGGAGGTGCAGAAGATACATGCATGCCCTAATGACTGCATCCTCTACCGCGGTGCGTACGAGGATTTGAATGCATCCCGGAATGCGGTGCATTGCGGTATAAGATCAGAAGAGATGACCCTGGTGATGTTGAGGGCCAGCGCATCGGAAAGAGGGTTCTGCGAAGGTGATGTGGCATGCTCCTATAATACCACGGTAGAAACGTCTGTTCAGAAACAAAAAAGCATGCCGAGTTGACGCAATGGCACAAAAAAGACCGTAAGAAAGACGGGAAGTTGAGAGCACCCGCTAACGGGTCGCATTGGAGAAAGATCGAGAGAAAGTGGAGCGACTTTACAGGTGACCCGAGGAACGTATGGTTTGGTTTAAGTGCAGATGGCGTTAATTCTTTTGGGGAGCAGAGCAACAAGCATAGCACATGGCCTGTGACTCTATGTATGTATAACCTTCCTCCTTGGTTGTGCATGAAGTGGAAGTTCATTATGATGCTGGTGCTCATCCAAGGCTCTAAGAAACCCCGCAATGACATTGATGTGTACCTAAGGCCATTAGTTGATGAACTTTTACATCTATGGAATGGAAGAGGTGTACGTGTGTGGGATGAGAACGAACAGGAGGAATTTGACCTACATGCGTTGCTGTTTGTAACCATCAATGATTGGCCTGCTCTCAGTAACCTTTCAGGACAGACAAACAAGGGATACTATGCATGCACACACTGTTTAGATGACACCGACAGTATATATTTGGACAAATGCAGGAAGAATGTGTACCTGGGTCATCGTCGATTTCTTTCGACCAACCATCAATGTCGAAAGAAAGGAAAGCATTTCAAAGGTGAGGCAGATCACCGGAAGAAGCCTGCCCTCCGTATTGGTGATCGCATACTTGATATGGTCAATGATTTACAAGTAATATTTGGAAAGGGTCCTGGCGGACTATCTGTTCCGACTGACGATGCGGGACGCACATCCATGTGGAAGAAGAAATTTATATTTTGGGACCTACCCTATTGGAAAGACCTAGAGGTCCGCTCTACAATCGACGTGATGCACGTGACGAAGAATCTTTGCATGAACTTGCTAGGCTTCTTGGGAGTGTATGGGAACACAAAAGATACACCGGAGGCACGGGAGGAACAACAACGTGTGCATGAAAAAGATGGCATGCATCCAAAGCAGTATGAAGGTCCTGCCAGCCACGCTCTTACGAAAGAAGAGAAGGAAATCTTCTTTCAATGCCTGCTCAGTATGAAGGTCCCGTCTGGCTTCTCGTCGAATATAAAGGGAATAATAAATATGGCAGAGAAAAAGTTCCACAACCTAAAGTCTCATGATTGCCACGTGATTATGACGCAACTGCTGCCGATTGCATTGAGGAGGCTTCTACCGGAAAACGTTCGATTAGCCATTGTGAAGCTATGTGCATTCCTCAATGCAATCTCTCAGAAGGTGATCGATCCAGAAATCCTGCCAAGGTTAAGGAGTGATTTGGTGCAATGTCTTGTTAGTTTCGAGTTGGTGTTCCCACCGTCCTTCTTCAATATCATGACGCACGTCCTAGTTCATCTAGTCGACGAGATTGTCGTTCTGTGTCCTGTATTTCTACACAATATGTTCCCCTTTGAGAGGTTGATGAGAGTCTTAAAGAAATATGTTCGTAACCATGCTAGGCCAGAAGCAAGCATCTCCATGGGCCATCAAACAGAGGATGTCATTGGGTTTTGTGTTGACTTCATTCCTGACCTTAAGAAGATTGGTCTCCCTCAATCGCGGTATGAGGGGAGACTGACTGGAAAAGGCATGCTAGGAGCGGACTCAATAATATGTAGGGACGGGCATTCTTGGTCTCAAGCACACTACATAGTTTTACAGAATTCCACCTTGGTGACCCCGTATGTCGATGAACACAAGAATATTCTACGCCTCAGACACCCGGAGTAGTGTGACGACTGGATTACATATGAACACACCAGGACTTTCGGCAGTTGGTTGCAAACACGTCTGATGGGTGACAACACTGTTTCTGATGAGCTGTACTCGTTGGCCAGGGGACCATCTTCGACTGTATTGACTTACAAAGGGTACGAGATAAATGTGGATACATTTTACACGATTGCCCAAGATGAAAAGAGCACCAACCAAAATAGCGGTATCTGCTTTGATGCAGCAACCAAGAGGGGAAAGGACACATATTATGGTTACATAGTGGACATATGGGAACTTGACTATGGACATGATTTCAAGGTCCCTTTGTTTCAGTACAAATGGGTCAATCTATCAAGAGGCGGGGTATAGGAAGACCCACAGTACGAAACGACAATAGTGAATCTGAACAATCTTGGTACACAGGCGAACCATTTTTCGTCCTAGCCAATGATGTGGCGCAGGTTTTCTATGTAAAGGACATGTCTACCATACCAAGAAAAAGAAAAGATAAGGAAGCGAATACATCATACGATGAGCCAAACCGCCACATAGTTCTTTCAGGAAAAAGAGACATTGTGGGATTGGAGGGCAAGATAGACATGTCTGAAGATTATGAAAAGTTTCATGAAATTCCTCCCTTCAAAATCAAGGCTGACCCAAGCACCCTGTTAAACGATGAAGATTATCCATGGTTACGGCGCAATAAGCAAAGGACACAAGCGAAGAAAAAATGAAGACTTTCTCTCCACAGCTATATCATTGCAGTGACATGTGAAGAAATGAAATGCCTTTTGTAACACATGAGTTTTCGTGCGAAACCCTAATACTTCGATTTTTTTTCCGTTTTGTACACGAAGTGCATCCAGTTTTTGCCGTAACCCTCTCAACTTTTTATGACATGCTATGTGGGTGAAATGATGATACCATGCCAACTTTCAACCTTTTCAGAGTTCATTTGAAGTGCTTTTCAATTTCAGGGTTATTTAGCTTAAAAAATCAGTAAGTACATGAACAATACCAAATGAAGTCAGAAAGGGTTGAAAATTGATGATGTGGCTTTGAATGGTGCATTTTGAACACACAAATAGTCTTGAGTTCAAAAAAATGAAATCCCTTTGTAACAGATGAGTTTTCGTCCGAAACCCTGATACTTCGAAATAGATTGTCCATTTTGTACACGAACTGCATCCATTTTTTGCCGTAACCCTCTCAACTTTTTAGCACATGCTATGTGGGTGAAATGATGATACCATACCAACTTTCAACCTTTTCAGAGTTCATTTGAGGTGCTTTTTAATTTATTTCAAAACATCATGGACTGGAGTTCAAAAAAGAATCAACTAAAAAGCTTTTATATACCTCTAGTATTTTTGAGACTATAATTGTATAAAAATTATGCAACTAAAATTATCAAAGTATTTTTTTGTTCAAAACATTAATAACAAAAATAATATAATGATAAAACACACTGGAAATAAATAAAACAAAAAAATAAATAAATAAAGAAACAAAACAAAATAATTACGCAACTAAAATTATCAAAGTATTTATTTGTTAAAGAGAATGAACTAAAATAACAGAAGAAAAATACTGGAAAAAAATTTAAAAATAAATAAAGTAAAAAACAAAACAAAAATATTGGAAAAAATAAAAAAATACCGCCTATTGGGCCACCATGGCCTGAATACGACTAGAAACCCAACCAGCCAATTGGGCCAGGATTCAGGCCCACAGAAGGCCCACTAGGCCCACAGGAAGATACAAAGTGGTTATGCCCGGAAGCCTGCTTTAGAGAGGAGCTCGAAGGCTCAGGCGCACCGCGCCTTATAAACAGGTGCGACACAGTCTCCACTAGCGAGGTGGGACTAAACTCCCACCACGCCGCTGTGCAAGGCCATTGGTCCCGGTTGGTGGAACCAACCGGGACCAATACGCACCTTTAGTCCCGGTTGTTGGCACCAACCAGGACCAATGCCCACCTTTAGTCCCGGTTGGTGCCACCAACCGGGACCAAAGGTTTCTGCTTCCCGCCCTTCGGGCTGCCGAAAAGAGACCTTTGAACCCGGTTGGTGGCACCAACCAGGACTAAAGGTTGGCATTGGTGCCGGCTGGTGCCACCAACCGGGACCAATGCTTCTTGTATATAAGAAAATTTTAGTTTTCATCTACCAGTTGCCCCGAGCCGCCGTCCTCTTCCCTGTCGCCTCCCCGAGCCGCCGTCCTCGTCGCCGGCCCCGTCGCCTCCCCGAGCCACCGTCCTTGTCCCCGTCGTTGCTGTCCTCGTCCCCATCGCCTCCCCGTCGTCACCGTCCTCGTCGCCTCCCCATCGCCGCCATCCTTGGCCCCGTCGCTGCCGTCCTCGTCGCCTCCCCGTCGCCTCCCCGAGCCGCCCTCCTCATCCCCGTCGCCGCCGTCCTCGTCCCCGTCGCCTCCCCGAGCCACCGTCCTCGTCCCCGTCCCCGTCGCCGCCCCGAGCTGCCATCCTCGTCCTCGTCGCCGCCGTCCTCGTCCCCGTCGCCGGCCTCCAGCCATCGCCGCCCCCCAAGTGAGCCCCCTACTCCCCGTCACCGCGTATATGTGTGTATATGTTCATGTATATGTTTTTTTTTCGGGCATGTATATGTGTACATGTTCATGTATATGTTTTTTTCATTTATGTATATATGTTCATGTATATGTTTTTTTCATGTATATGTATATATGTTCATGTATGTGTGTGTATATGTTCATGTATATGTTTTTTTTCATGTATATGTATATATGTTCATGTAAAAAGTCTTCGTTGTTTTTCATATATATGAAAATGTAGAGTGAAAACGAAAACAAACATATAAAAATACAAAGGAAAAAATGAAGAAGGAAAAGAAAACCGCCCGGCCCGGCCACTACCGCATTTTCATACAAATTTTCCACCGAGTCCACGTCGCACCGAGCACCCGCAGCGAAGCAAGTCTTTTGTGAAGGTAGTTTTTTTGTTAAATGAAAATGTTGGCGTTGGCTCTATCATCACATTGGCATCGGCTCTATCTATCAACAAGGACACGGGAGCACCCCAGCCCCCTATCATCACGTTGGCATCGGCAACCCGAGAGCTTTCCAACGGATCCGGAATGTATGTCGTTGTTGATATACCCCCTCCCCGATAACTTCGACATGAGAGGGGACGTCGGACATGCATGAGAGAGAGGCGGTCCGCTCACCCGACCAACTATCGAGGCCACCCAAACCCTAGAAGAAAGAGCGTCGTTGTCAATCTACCCCCTCCCTGATAACTTCGACATGAGGGGGGACGTCGGACATGCATGAGTGAGAGAGGCGGTCCGCTCGCCCGACCAACTATCGAGGCCACCCAAACCCTAGAATAAAGAGCGTCGTTGTCGATCTACCCCCTCCCTGATAACTTCAACATGAGAGGGGACGTCGTACATGCATGAGAGAGAGGAGGTCCGCTCACCCGACCAACTATCGAGGCCACCCAAACCCTAGAAGAAAGAGCGTTGTTGTCGATCTACCCCGTCCCTACCCGATAAACTCTCGAGGCCACCCAAACTGGGACTGAAAAAGCGTTGTCAAGGCCACCCCAAACCCTAGAAGTGTTATCGAGGCCACCCCAAACCCTAGAAGCGTTGTCGAGGCCACCCAAATTTACCAAGTTAAATGAAGAAAACTCTAGTAACATAGATTTATCAAGAATGCCCCCATTATGGATGTGCACAAGTTGATCCAATTTTTTTCCTGATCTCATATATATATATATATATATATATATATATATATATATATTCTTCTATATGTCACATTGTCTGTCAAAGTATTGAAGAAATCCATGGCTTCATCATTAGCCAGAAGTAACATGCGTATGATGCTACGAAGCTCTTCAAAGTTGTTTTGAAACAGAGTCCCGGATAGAATAATTCGGTTTTTGGTACGAATTTCAGCAAAGGCCTTGCAAATAGCAATATTCGGAAGGCTCTTGCTAAACTTCGTACCAAAAAGCTAATTAATTATCCTATCCGGGACTCTGTTACAAAACAATTTTGGAGAGCTTCATACCATTATGCGCCTGTTACTTCCGGCTAATGATGAAGCCTTGGTTTTCTTGAATCCTTTGACACTAGACAACATGACTTATAAAGGGGTAGATGAGATCAGCAAAAATATGGACCATTTTCTGCACATTCAGAATGGCGCCATTTTGTTAATTAAATCCCTTAAAGGTTAACAAAATCCCTTGTTTGACATTCATGAGAGAGGCGGTCCGGACGTCGGACATTCATGAGAGAGGCAGTCCGGACATCAGACATTCATGTTTGTATATTAATTGCCATGTTGTAATATTTGTAGAAACTATGGATCCAAGAGACGAAGAACAAGAACAGTTGTTGGGGGACATAATCCACGGCGGACGTGATATCTTGTCGTTTCTCAACGACACGATGGTCTGGAAGGAGAGGATTATGACGGCTCCGGTGATCGAACAATGGAGGAGGAAGTACATGATCATGATGGCTCCGGTGACCGAATGCCGGAGGAAGAAGGAGACCATGATGACGGCTCCGGTGACCGATCGGAGGAGGTAGCTGTTGCAAAGTACAGCGAGGTATATATATTAATTAAGCCTGTGCTGACTAGCTAATTGATGCATTAATTGATTTGGTATGTACATATATTAATTAACTTTTCTTTCTTCTTTTATAGCCCTCCGGATCGAGCCAAACTTCGGTAACGAGACGAGGCCCGAAGAAGAGGTTGCGCAAGGATGAAAGGTTCACGATCACAGCACTCCCGAACGATGGCCATCCGATTGAACCCAAGCGGAGCAAGAACACATTTTCTGCTCAGTGCGGAGCTATTGTTAGGGACAACATCCCGATCAGCATCAAGCAATGGAATAAGCCTAAGGACAGCACCCTTGAAGGTGATTATGTCATCAATAGACAGAAAGATGATCTTTGGACCGCGCTGAAGGCAAATTTCACCCTACCGCTAGAGGAGGTTTCGAATAAGCCAGTTATAGAGCCACTGGTCAAGGCGTGTGCTCTTAAGAAGATGGCAGATCTATTCAGGAGGTGGAAGAATGAGTTGAAATCAAAGTTTGTCGACAAAGGGAAAACTCCAGAATTCACCGTACGATTGAGAAGACAAGAGATTACTGGCCTGCATTTGTGGACTACAAGACATCGGACAAGAGTAACAAAGTGTCAGAGACAAACAAGGTCAATGCTGCAAAGAAGCAGTATCACCATCACATGGGGTCAGGTGGCTACCTCAAAGCCCGGCCGTTGTGGGACAAAGCTGAGAATAACCTGATTGCTAAAAACGTCGTACCACAGACATTGAACTGGCTAGACCGTTCAAGGTCTTGGTTCTTCGGGGTTGGGGGAACTTTGGACCCTGAAACAGGGAAGTGTTGTTGGACGGACAAGCAACTTGCAATACCCATGAACAAGCTTCAGAAGTATATGCCCACAACGTGGGAAGGTACATTCATTCCTGACAGAGAGAAGGACGAGCTGACTGAGGCCCTAGGGAATGCTGAGCACCCTAGATGAACACGAGGCACACCAGGCTCCGTTCCGTGGAAGGTTGGGTTTCCCGATGCAGGCGGCTACAGAAGCTGGGAGAAAAAGAGGAAAGCGGAGCTGAGCGAAATTCAGAAGCTCAATGCAAGACTACAAAAGCTAAAGGAAGCTGAGAGCCAACAAGCTGCCGGTCAACCATCTCAGCGGCATGAAGCTACCCCACAAGCTACCCCACCATCTCAGCGGAGAAGCAGCATCGGTTCCACGGAGCCCGTTCAGCCTGACTTCACGTCTCCTAGCTACCCCATGGATACTATCATGGAGGCTCAACATTGCGAGCTTATGACGAAATGCCGGAACCTCACTTTCAAGGCAGCTGTCGGCTCTGTTGCACCTCCTCAACCCAGTGGAACTTTTCACTGCCATCCGATTACACATGGCTATGCTGTTGTGATGGTGGATGAAGGAATTTGAGGAACTCGAGCTTGACCACTCTACAGGTGAAGGAGAGAATAAGCTGGTTCGTGCCCTGAGGAGTACATGTCTATGGCAGAAGGAGTACATCAAGCTTCCAAACTGGATGCCTCCACTGTTGGGAGACGTAGTAGTAAATCAAAATTTTCCTACGTGTCACCAAGATCTATCTATGGAGAAACCAGCAAACGAGTGGGGAGAGATTGGATCTTCATACCTTTGAAGATCGCTAAGCGGAAGCGTTACAAGAACGCGGTTGATGGAGTCGTACTCGCAGCGATTCAGATCGCGGTAGATCCGATCAAGTGCCGAACGGACGGCACCTCCGCGTTCAACACACGTGCAGCCCGGTGACGTCTCCTATGCCTTGATCCAGCAAGGAGGAAGGAGAGGTTGGGGAAGAGCTCCAGCAGCAGCACGACGGCGTGGTGGTGGTGGAGTAGCAAGGTATCCCGGCAGGGCTTCGCCTAAGCACTGCGGAGGAGGAAGAAGCAGAATAGGGCTGCAGCGAGAGAGAAAGAGTTCATCGTCTCAAACCTGCCCAAACCCTTGCATATATATATAGGAGGAAGGAGAGGGAGGGCTGGCTTGTCCCCTCCTCCAAGGAGGAGGGATTCGGCCGAAGTGGGGGGAGAGTCCTCCTCCCACATGGGAGGTGGATCTCCCCCTTTTAAATCCCTTTTGCCTCTATCTCCAGATCCCTGGCGCATGGGCCCTTTCTAGAAGGTATTGGCTGGCCCAATATGGGCTGGCACACCTCCTCTATGGGCCCATGAGGTCCTTTGGTCGTCACCCCCTCCCGGGGGTCCTCCGGCACCCTCCCGGCACTCCCGGTACAATACCGATGAGCCCGAAAACTTTCCGGTGACCAAAACTGGACTTCCTATATATCAATCTTTACCTCCGGACCATTCCAGAGCTCCTCGTGACGTCCGGGATCTCATCCGGGACTCCGAACAACCTTCGGTAATCACGTATACCTTTTCCCTATAACCCTAGCGTCATCGAACCTTAAGTGTGTAGACCCTACGGGTTCGGGAGACACGTAGACATGACCGAGACACCTCTCCGGCCAATAACCAACAGCGGGATCTGGATACCCATGTTGGCTCCCACGTACTCCACGATGATCTCATCGGATGAACCACGATGTCAGGGATTCAATCAATCCCGTATACAATTCCCTTTGTCTATCGGTATGGTACTTGCCCGAGATTCGATCGTCGGTATCCGCATACCTTGTTCAATCTCGTTACTGGCAAGTCTCTTTACTCGTTCCGTAATACATCATCCCGTGACTAACTCCTTAGTCACATTGAGCTCATAATGATGATGTCTTACCGAGTGGGCCCAGAGATACCTCTCCGTCACACGGAGTGACAAATCCCAGTCTCGATTCGTGTCAACCCAACAGACACTTTCGGAGATACCCGTAGCGTACCTTTATAGCCACCCA
Organism: Hordeum marinum; assembly: GCA_022496015.1. Lineage (NCBI taxonomy): Eukaryota > Viridiplantae > Streptophyta > Magnoliopsida > Poales > Poaceae > Hordeum > Hordeum marinum. The sequence continues at coordinate 47,474,720 of CM039678.1, forward strand.
GTTACGTTGTGACGTTTGGCACACCCAAAGCATTCCTACGGCATCCGGGAGTTACACAATCTCATGGTCTAAGGAAATGATACTTGACATTGAAAAGCTTTAGCAAACGAACTACACGATCTTGTGCTATGCTTAGGATTGAGTCTTGTCCATCACATCATTCTCCTAATGATGTGATCCCGTTATCAACGACATCCAATGTCCATGGTCATGAAACCGAGACCATCTATTGATCAACGAGCTAGCCAACTAGAGGCTCACTAGGGACACGTTGTGGTCTATGTATTCACACATGTATTACGGTTTCCGGTTAACACAATTATAGCATGAATAATAGACAATTATCATGAACTAGGAAATACAATAATAACCATTTTATTATTGCCTCTAGGGCATATTTCCAACAGTCTCCCACTTGCACTAGAGTCAATAATCTAGTTACATTGTGATGAATCGAACACCCATAGCATTCTGGTGTTGATCATGTTTTGCTCGTGAGAGAGGTTTAGTCAACGGATCTGCGACATTTAGATCCGTATGCACTTTACAAATGTCTATGTCTCCCTCCTGAATGTAATCACGGATGGAGTTGAAGCGGCGCTTGATGTGTCTTGTCTTCTTGTGAAACCTGGGCTCCTTCGCAAGGGCAATAGCTCCAGTGTTGTCACAGAGTAGAGTCATCGGGCCCGACGCATTCGGAATCACTCCTAGGTCGGTGATGAACTCCTTCATCCAGACTCCCTCCTTTGCTGCTTCCGAAGCAGCTATGTACTCCGCTTCACATGTAGATGCTGCCACGACGCTTTGCTTGCTGCTGCTCCAGCTCACTGCCCCTCCATTCAAAATATACATGTATCCGGTTTGCGACTTGGAGTCGTCCGGATCTGTGTCGAAGCTAGCATCGACGTAACCCTTTACGACGAGCTCTTCGGCACCTCCATAAACGAGAAACATGTCCTTTGTCCTTTTCAGGTACTTCAGGATATTCTTGACCGCTGTCCAGTGTTCCGCTCCGGGATCACTTTGGTACCTCCCTACCAAACTTATGGCAAGGTTCACATCAGGTCTGGTACACAGCATGGCATACATGATAGAGCCTATGGCTGAAGCATAGGGGATGGCACTCATCTCTTCTCTATCCTTTGCCGTGGTCGGGCATTGAGTCGTACTCAATCTCACACCTTGCAACACAGGCAAGAACCCCTTCTTGGACTGATCCATATTGAACTTCTTCAATATCTTTTCAAGGTATGTGCTTTGTGAAAGACCAATGAGGCGTTTTGATCTATCTCTATAGATCTTAATACCTAATATGTAAGCAGCTTCTCCAAGGTCCTTCATTGAAAAACACTTATTCAAGTAGGCCTTGATACTTTCCAAGAGTTCTATATTATTTCCCATTATCAGCATGTCATCCACATACAGTATAAGAAATGCTATAGAGCTCCCACTCACTTTCTTGTAAATACAGGGTTCTCCATAAACCTGTACAAACCCAAACGCTTTAATCACCTCATTAAAGCGAATGTTCCAACTCCGAGATGCTTGCACCAGCCCATAGATGGAGCGCTGGAGCTTGCATACCTTGTTAGCATCTTTAGGATCGACAAAACCTTCCGGCTGCATCATATACAATTCTTCCTTGAGGAAGCCATTAAGGAATGCCGTTTTGACGTCCATTTGCCAGATTTCATAATCATAAAATGCGGCAACTGCTAACATGATTCGGACAGACTTTAGCATCGCTACGGGTGAGAAAGTCTCATCGTAGTCAATTCCTTGAACTTGTCGATAACCTTTAGCGACAAGCCGAGCTTTATAGGCGGTCACATTACCGTCTACGTCAGTCTTCTTCTTAAAGATCCATTTATTTTCAATGGCTCGCTTATCATCAGGCAAGTCCACCAAAGTCCATACTTTGTTCTCATACATGGATCCTATCTCGGATTTCATGGCCTCAAGCCATTTGTCGGAATTCGGGCCCGCCATCGCTTCTTCATAGTTCGAAGGTTCACCGTTGTCTAACAACATGATCTCTAGGACAGGATTACCGTACCACTCTGGTGCGGAACGTGTCCTAGTGGACCTTCGAGTAGCAACTTGATCTGATGTTTCATGATCATCATCATTAACTTCCTCTCTTGCCGGTGTAGGCTCCACAGAAACAACTTCCTGTGCTGCGCTACTCTCCGGTTCGAGTGAAGGTACAGTTACCTCATCAAGTTCCATTTTCCTCCCACTTACTTCTTTCGAGAGAAACTCTTTCTCGAGAAAGGATCCATTCTTGGCAACAAAGACTTTGCCTTCGGATCGTAGGTAGAAGGTATACCCAATAGTCTCTTTGGGATATCCTATGAAGACGCACTTTTCCGCTTTGGGTTCGAGCTTCTCAGGTTGAAGTTTCTTCACATAAGCATCGCAACCCCAAACTTTTAGAAACGACAGCTTAGGTTTCTTTCCAAACCATAATTCATACGGTGTCGTCTCAACGGATTTAGATGGTGCCCTATTTAAAGTGAACGCGGCAGTCTCTAATGCATATCCCCAAAATGATAGCGGTAAGTCGGTAAGAGACATCATAGATCGCACCATATCCAATAGAGTGCGATTACGACGTTCAGACACACCATTTCGCTGAGGTGTGCCTGGTGGCGTGATCTGTGAAACAATTCCACATTTCCTAAGGTGCGTGTCAAACTCGTGACTTAAATATTCTCCGCCACGATCAGATCGTAGGCATTTTATTTTCCTGTCACGTTGATTCTCGACCTCACTCTGAAATTCCTTGAACCTTTCAAAGGTTTCAGACTTGTGTTTCATTAAGTAGACATACCCATATCTGCTCAAGTCATCAGTGAGGGTGAGAACATAACGGTAACCACCGCGAGCCTCGACACTCATTGGACCGCATACATCGGTATGTATTATCTCCAACAAGTCAGTTGCTCGCTCCATTGTTCCGGAGAACGGAGTTTTGGTCATCTTGCCCATGAGGCATGGTTCGCATGTGTCAAATGATTCGAAATCAAGTGACTCCAAAAGTCCATCAGCATGGAGCTTCTTCATGCGTTTGACACCAATATGGCCAAGACGGCAGTGCCACATGTAAGTGGGACTATCGTTATCAACTTTACACTTTTTGGTACTCACACTATGGACATGTGTAACATCACGTTCGAGATTCATCAAAAATAAACCATTGACCAGCGGGGCATGAGCATAGAACATTTCTCTCATATAAATAGAACAACCATTATTCTTGGATTTAAAAGAGTAGCCATCTCGTATCAAGCGAGATCCAGATACAATGTTCATGCTCAAAGCTGGTACTAAATAACAATTATTAAGGTTTAAAACTAATCCCGAAGGTAGATGTAGAGGTAGCGTGCCGACGGCGATCACATCGACCTTGGAACCATTCCCGACGCGCATCGTCACCTCGTCCTTTGCCAACCTTCGCTTATTCCGCAGCTCCTGCTTGGAGTTACAAATGTGAGCAACTGCACCGGTATCAAATACCCAGGAGCTACTACGAGCGCTGGTTAGGTACACATCAATAACAAGTATATCACATATACCTTTAACGTTGCCGACCTTCTTATCCGCTAAGTACTTGGGGCAGTTCCGCTTCCAGTGACCGGTACCCTTACAATAGAAACACTCAGTCTCAGGCTTGGGTCCATTCTTGTTCTTCTTCTTCCCGGCAACTTGCTTACCGGGCGCGGCAACAGCTTTGCCGTCCTTCTTGAAGTTCTTCTTACCCTTGCCTTTCTTGAAACTAGTGGTCTTGTTTACCATCAACACTTGATGCTCCTTTCTGATCTCGACCTCTGCTGATTTGAGCATCGAGTACAACTCAGGAATGGACTTCTCCATCCCCTGCATGTTGTAGTTCATCACAAAGCTTTTGTAGCTAGGTGGAAGCGACTGGAGGATTCTGTCAATGACTGAGTCATCCGGGAGTTTAACTCCCAGCTGAGTCAAGCGGTTGTGAAGCCCAGACATCTTGAGGATGTGCTCACTAACAGAACTGTTCTCCTCCATCTTACAGCTGAAGAACTTGTCAGAGATGTCATATCTCTCGACTCGGGCATGAGCTTGGAAAACCAGTTTCAGCTCTTGGAACATCTCATATGCTCCGTGTTGCTCAAAACACTTTTGGAGCCCCGATTCTAAACTGTAAAGCATGCCGCACTGAACAAGAGAGTAATCATCGCAGCGTGACTGCCAAGCGTTCGTAACGTCTTGGTCCGCTGGGAGAATGGGTGGGTCACCTAGCGGTGCATCAAGGACATACAATCTCTTGGAAGCTATGAGGATGATCCTCAAGCCACGGACCCAGTCCGTATAGTTGCTTCCATCATCTTTCAGCTTGGTTTTCTCTAGGAACGCGTTGAAATTGAGGTTGACATTTGCGTTGGCCATTGGATCTACAATATAGATATTAAAGGCAATTTTAGACTAAGTTCATGATAATCGAGTTCACATAATCAAATTATTCAATGAACTCCCACTCAGATAGACATCTCTCTAGTCATCTAAGTGACACATGATCCATGTCAACTAGCCCGTGTCCGATCATCACGTGAGACGGACTAGTCATCCATGGTGAACATCTCCATGTTGATCGTATCTTCTATACGACTCATGTTCGACCTTTCGGTCTTCCGTGTTCCGAGGCCATGTCTGTACATGCTAGGCTCGTCAAGTCAACCTAAGTGTTTCGCGTGTGTAAATCTGGCTTACACCCGTTGTATGCGAACGTTAGAACCTATCACACCCGATCATCACGTGGTGCTTCGGAACAACGATCCTTAGCAACGGTGCACAGTTAGGGTGAACACTTCTCTTGAAATTTTATTGAGAGATCATCTTATTTACTACCGTCGTTTTAAGCAAATAAGATGTAAACATGATAAACATCACATGCAATCAATATAGTGACATGATATGGCCAATATCATCTTGCTCCTATGATCTCCATCTTCGGGGCACCATGATCATCAATGTCACCGGCATGACACCATGATCTCCATCATCATGATCTCCATCATTGTGTCTTCATGAGGTTGTCTCGCCAACTATTACTTCTACTGCTATGGCTAACGCTTAGCAATAAAGTAAAGTAATTACATGGCGTTTGTGATTGACTCGCAGGTCATACAATAAATAAGACAACTCCTATGGCTCCTGCCGGTTGTCATAGTCATCGACATGCAAGTCGTGAACCCTATTACAAGAACATGATCAATCTCATACATCACAATGCATCACATCACATCCTTCTGGCCATATCACATCACAAGGCATATGCTGCAAAAACAAGTTAGACGTTCTCTAATTTGTAGTTGCAAGTTTTTACGTGGTTGCTATAGGTTTCTAGCAAGAACTTTTCTTACCTACGCCAAAACCACAACGTGATATGCCAATTGCTATTTACCCTTCATAAGGACCCTTTTCATCGAATCCAATCCGACTAAGGTGGGAGAGACAGACACCCGCTAGCCACCTTATGCAACTAGTGCATGTCAGGCGGTGGAACCGGTCTCACGTAAGCGTACGTGTAAGGTTGGTCCGGGCCGCTTCATCCCACAATACCGTCGAATCAAGATAAGACTAGTAACGGCAAGCATATTAACAAAATCTACGCCCACAACTGCTTTGTGTTCTACTCGTGCATAGATTCTACGCATAGACCTAGCTCATGATGCCACTGTTGGGAGACGTAGTAGTAAATCAAAATTTTCCTACGTGTCACCAAGATCTATCTATGGAGAAACCAGCAAACGAGTGGGGAGAGATTGGATCTTCATACCTTTGAAGATCGCTAAGCGGAAGCGTTACAAGAACACGGTTGATGGAGTCGTACTCGCAGCGATTCAGATCGCGGTAGATCCGATCAAGTGCCGAACGGACGGCACCTCCGCGTTCAACACACGTGCAGCCCGGTGACGTCTCCTACGCCTTGATCCAGCAAGGAGGAAGGAGAGGTTGGGGAAGAGCTCCAGCAGCAGCACGACGGCGTGGTGGTGGTGGAGTAGCAAGGTATCCCGGCAGGGCTTCGCCTAAGCACTGAGGAGGAGGAAGAAGCAGAATAGGGCTGCAGCGAGAGAGAAAGAGTTCATCGTCTCAAACCTGCCCAAACCCTTGCATATATATATAGGAGGAAGGAGAGGGAGGGCTGGCTTGTCCCCTCCTCCAAGGAGGAGGGATTCGGCCGAAGTGGGGGGAGAGTCCTCCTCCCACACGGGAGGTGGATCTCCCCCTTTTAAATCCCTTTTGCCTCTATCTCCAGATCCCTGGCGCATGGGCCCTTTCTAGAAGGTATTGGCTGGCCCAATATGGGCTGGCACACCTCCTCTATGGGCCCATGAGGTCCTTTGGTCGTCACCCCCTCCCGGGGGTCCTCCGGCACCCTCCCGGCACTCCCGGTACAATACCGATGAGCCCGAAAACTTTCCGGTGACCAAAACTGGACTTCCTATATATCAATCTTTACCTCCGGACCATTCCAGAGCTCCTCGTGACGTCCGGGATCTCATCCGGGACTCCGAACAACCTTCGGTAATCACGTATACCTTTTCCCTATAACCCTAGCGTCATCGAACCTTAAGTGTGTAGACCCTACGGGTTCGGGAGACACGTAGACATGACCGAGACACCTCTCCGGCCAATAACCAACAGCGGGATCTGGATACCCATGTTGGCTCCCACGTACTCCACGATGATCTCATCGGATGAACCACGATGTCAGGGATTCAATCAATCCCGTATACAATTCCCTTTGTCTATCGGTATGGTACTTGCCCGAGATTCGATCGTCGGTATCCGCATACCTTGTTCAATCTCGTTACTGGCAAGTCTCTTTACTCGTTCCGTAATACATCATCCCGTGACTAACTCCTTAGTCACATTGAGCTCATAATGATGATGTCTTACCGAGTGGGCCCAGAGATACCTCTCCGTCACACGGAGTGACAAATCCCAGTCTCGATTCGTGTCAACCCAACAGACACTTTCGGAGATACCCGTAGCGTACCTTTATAGCCACCCAGTTACGTTGTGACGTTTGGCACACCCAAAGCATTCCTACGGCATCCGGGAGTTACACAATCTCATGGTCTAAGGAAATGATACTTGACATTGAAAAGCTTTAGCAAACGAACTACACGATCTTGTGCTATGCTTAGGATTGAGTCTTGTCCATCACATCATTCTCCTAATGATGTGATCCCGTTATCAACGACATCCAATGTCCATGGTCATGAAACCGAGACCATCTATTGATCAACGAGCTAGCCAACTAGAGGCTCACTAGGGACACGTTGTGGTCTATGTATTCACACATGTATTACGGTTTCCGGTTAACACAATTATAGCATGAATAATAGACAATTATCATGAACTAGGAAATACAATAATAACCATTTTATTATTGCCTCTAGGGCATATTTCCAACATCCACCTCCTCCTTCTCCTCGTGCTAATCAGGGCACTCCGCCTCCTCCTCCTCCTCCTCCTCCGGTGAGTGATCAGGGCACACCGCCTCCTTCCCCGACTCCTCCGACGCGTGGGGGCACTCCGCCTACTCCGGCACGTCGGAGCAATACACCTCCTCCTCAGCCTCGTCGGCAACGGCGGAAGACAGACGCCGCTGCTCCGGCTCTTCCGGCGCCTAGTAAGCAACGACGAAAGGGAGCCACCACCGCTCCAGCGGCTAGCAGTACAAGCATAGGCAGGAGGGGATACAGATACGGTCCATCTCTCAAGCATCTGGAAAATTTACCATATGAGAGGACCGAGTCTGAAAACCAGGAGATATGTCAGGCTGAATTGAGTGCCCATTTTGCAAAGAAAACTTCACCTCCGAAGGAGAAGATAGATCCGGTGAAAGCGATGTGCACTATCGATGCCCTGAAGCGACCACCACCGCCTCCGCCGGATTCCAACTTTGACCGATGTATTAAAAAGACATATCAAGATGCGCAGCGGTTGGGAAGTACTTCTAGTGATGCAAGGTTAGAAAAACGAAGAAGTGGGAAAAAAATCCCCAGCTCGGCGAACAGGCGAACCAATCGTGCCCCCCGCTCAAGGTGTCTAGCGATATCGTCGCTAATCATCCGGGGATGGTGCCCGGTACCAAACCTGGTGATTACCTGAGCGATGATGTACAGTTTAAGTCGTTAGAGGTGGACGAATTCCGTTATCGGCACGGCCGTCCTCTCGTCAAACCTAATCATCCTCCTCTAACAATGATGATGCGAAAATTTCATGAATGGTACATGTAAACCTGTCGTGAGTCTGGGAAGGATTCTTTGACGCTGTTAGTTAAAGAGGAGCACGACCTCGTTGGAATGGATCTGTTGAATGTTGAATTTGAGGAGATATTTCAGTTATACAATCAAAAGGCCCTCGACAAAACAATCGTGACTTGCTACTATCTGTAAGTACTACTTCTATAATTAAGTCTCTCTATGTATATAGCTCAGCTCTTTCATTGCATGTATATATAATTATCCTCACTATATTATGTAGATTGAAGATCGTCGAATGCAGAAAAGCACAAATCTATGACATTGGGTTCATTAACCCAAATATCATACATGAGTATACGATTCAAAAGAATGCCACACAAACCGAGGACAACTTGCTACAATCGTTGCTTAAAAATCAAAACAAAGGGACAATACTCTTTCCTTACAACTTCAAGTGAGTGTTACTGTCTTGTGCATATTCGGTTTCCCTTATTACTCAAGGTTTATAGTAATGTAATTGATGGGTTATGCATGCGTGTGCAGTTTCCACTTTATTTTGCTAGAGATTAAGCTTGAGCGGGGAGTAGTAATCGTCTTAGACTCGAAACGAAAAGATCCCCAGCAATATGTGGGCATGACTGAAATGCTCTAGAAGTAAGTTCAATCGATCATTATCACATCATATCGGCAACTTTGTTCATTTCCCGATATCAAGTAATTATTTTCTTTGTATGGCAGGGTTTGGAAAGAGTTCACAACAATTGTTCCGGCACTGCCGGGGGAGCTACGATTTACACACCCAAAAGTAAGTACTACTAGCTAGTTCCGCGCATCTCCCATTGATTCTAGTTTTATCAATACCATTTATCATGCTTGATTATCAGTTTGATTGAACTCTATTTTTCGTAAAGTGCTTGTGGCAGGAAACCGTGAATGATTTTTGTGGATACTACGTTAGCGAGTTCATCTACAACACGACGACCCCTAAGCGGGGCTACTCTAAAAAACAATTTCAAGTGCGTAAGCAATAATATTCACAATTTTATTTTATTACCATATATATGTATTAACCCCCTTCTTCAAATTAGATGTGGTAGATGTGGGATGAACTCCTACCACATGATCGCATACGAGCAATTCAAGAAGAATTGGCGGGATTCTTTCTTGACCACGTCATAAATAAAGCCGGAGAATACCATCTGGAATTGGACATTAGATGTTACGGATTGTAAGAGATTTTATATTGTATATATGTAGCTAGTAGCGTCGGATATATATACGAAAACTTTATACGACCAATTTCTCGGAGAAAGAGAGGTCGATCACTTCTATCTCTATATGTTCATGACGATCTTCTATATTTAATGGTTCCTTCATTTGCTTACTAGCTAGCGTGTCGAGTTCTCTCTATAGTAGCTAGCGTCGACCAAGAACGGAGAAAGAGAGGACACTTCTCTCTACTAATTAGCTAGCTAAACAATATAAACCCCTAAATTAACCGTCCAAAACCCCCTAAACCCCCTCCCTTTCAAGAAAACCCAACAACTACTAGATGCTGATGCGTGGATGCCTTTTGGTCCCGGTTGGTGTTACCAACCGGGACTAAAGGTCCTCCTGCCTGGGCTCCCAGCACCGGCCACGTGGAGCCCCTTCTATCCCGGTTGGTAAGCGAATCGGGACTAAAGGTTTTGGGTTTTAGTCCCGACCCTTTAGTCCTGGTTCCAGAACCGGGACAAATGGGCCTTACGAACCGGGACAAATGGGCCTTTTTCTACTAGTGTCGAGAAGGGCTGCTGCTCCTTCAACATGATTTTCATGGTGGCCTGATCACGACGAGGAGAAACCAATAAATGGGTTGAGGCAAGATTTTACTGCTGAATAGAAAGTAAATCTATGGGAAGTGCATCAGTGGTATGGAAGTGGAACTTTTGAGACTTATTGAACTTGATCAAAAGTTCAGAAAATAAATTCAGTCATGCAATCGAAGTAAGAGACTCTGCAGCAAAAGAACATACATATTTAGGCCTTCTTTGGTTTGTAGAAATGTTGTAGGAATTTCATAGGATAGGATTGTCAAAGAAAAAAAATCATATGAAGCCTTTTGGTTTGTAGGAATGGATTCCTATTCCTATATAGGATAGGAACCAATCCTTCACATTTCATAAGAAAAAAACATTAGCCTAGACTCAATGAAAAAAGAGAAAGGTGTAACAGCACCCGGGTGCCCCTACACCCTCATGAATAGTAAATTCGTAAAAAATGAAACAACATAAAAAAATCTGAAACTTTCAGGGATCAAAGATGATCAAATATTTGATGTTCTTACAAAGTTTCAGGAACAAATAAACTTCGTGGAGCCCTCACAAAAAAAAACAAATTCACTGCTGAATAGTGTATATAAACTTTGAACACAATTTTTGCTTGTTTAAGTGAGGGCTCCTTGATTGTTATTTTGAGCTGAAACTTTGCAAGATCATTGAAAGTTTGATCATGCTTGATGTCCCAAAGTTTCAGATTTTTTTGATTTCTTTTCAATTTGTTTTGAATTTACTGTTCATAGAGGGTGTAGGGGCACCTTGGTGCGGAAAATCCCATCTCATGGAAAAATTCCTATCCGATGCATCAAATGACATGTCTTTTGTTTATTGGAATTGAGATGCATGCCATCTCATTCCTATGATATTATAATCCTATGAACCAAAGGAGGCCTTAAGTTTTTTCTAGCCTGCACCGGAGGATTTGGAATTTAGTTTATACATTTTGTGAATCATTCTCTTAGTGTACAGTCTTACTGTATCAAGTTATTTACTATGTGTAGATTTGCTTTTGCCATGGTTGATCACGTCCTTCTCTCTGTGCTTGGAAGTATATACCTACTTATTGATTCTTAGTATCCTTTTTAGTGATGCTAAACTTACATCCTTCTGTCAACAGTTTAGTGATTAATCCGAAGGGACACTGCTACCTATTCCTAGATGCACTGGATAACTAGATCTCTTCTGACTTGGCCATTGAACCACACTTCATTCCATATCAGATACTGTTATATGAGAAGTTAGTTGGTGTAATTTGTGATCAAACTTGGTGCCTACTTATTTTGTGGGTAGGCTCAGTTTACCAGAAGCTTGACGTTACTTATTTTGCTACTTTTAATGGTATTGCAAAGCCATGTAATTTATGTAGTAGCATAGACTTTCTTAGATACTATTACAAAGTTGAGTCACTTATTTTGGGACAGAGGGAATAGATTATTATAATATTGAGATTTAATTCTCAAACTGTTCGTACTCCTGCCGCTCTATTTACTTGGATCTCGCATCGCTTGTTCTGAAGGAGTTGTGCGTTCTCAGCTGATAGCCCCTGTCGACCGTAGAAGTTAATGATGATGCAATTCATAAATCTTAGTTTCTAGAAATTAAAATTTGCTGAGCCATTTTAACTATGCCCACCAAAATATATGTTACATGCTTGGAAAAGGCTATTTAGGCTTGATATTAAGCTCTTCTCAGGGTAGAGGTGTTATCTTTTTGGTTTCTTGATGCTACATACTCTTGGCATTCAGTTAACTCTGTATTGTCGTGGACTCATCAATACTTCCAGCTGAGAATAGCAGAGATCTTGAATAGTGTGATTAATTAACCTAAAATCTGAACTACAGTATCTCACTCATGTTATAATCATGTTGTTGTTGCTTGCAAGTTGGATTTGAGATAATTGTTGCTATTGCAGAAGCGAGGGGGGGGGGGGGGGTATTTGTCAGCACTAACCAATTCAAATCGATTGTTGGGAATGGTAGTTTCCAAACAAAGTTTGGTTACTTACAAAAGTGCAATTGTGCTCTAGTTACACATTTGAGATATATTTTTATAACTAATCACCATAACAAGATAAAAACTGACCTTCTCAAATTATGGCTAGCTCTGTTTTTGAATTATGTATAGGTTGTTCGATCAGTGTCATTGTTTTCTGGTAGTTTATTTTACTTTTTGTTTGCCTGACATAAAGATTAGATTTTTATATTTAGTACTGTAATTTTTTATATTTCTCTATAAAGTTGTTCAAATGTAGACAACATTTGACTTTTTTAAAAGTTAATACACCGTACATTTAGAAATGAAGGGAGACCTATCTAAGGCCTAAAATTAAGCGGTTACACCGGTGGTATATCCATGTGTTATGCTAATTCTGGAAAAACTTGCTGATTAATCTTTTGAGTTTTGAAGTCTATTCACAATTGCCATAGATATTAGTCTGGCTAATAATAAGCGCAAACCGAAGTATACTTAATTCTCCTCGCCTCTTCAGAAAAGGGAAGAAACTCCAGATGATCACTAGTAGAAAACTGGCCTTTAGTCCCGGTTCCAGAGGGCATTTAGTCCCGGTTCTGGAACTGGGACTAAAGGGTCGGGACTAAAGCCTCCACCCTTTAGTCCCAGTTGTGTTACGAACCGGGACTAAAGGCCCTCCACGTGGCAGCTTTCTAGAGCGGGACCTTTAGTCCCGGTTGGTGTTACAAACCAGGAGTAAAGGTATTTTTTAAATAATTTTTTTATTTTTGTTTTTCAATTTTTTTTTCTAATTTTCAAATCTATGAATTATCTCACAATTTAATCTCTAATAATCACCCCTTCTCATTGCTTTTTAATTATTTGACAATTTAATCTCTAATCACCACTCATTCCAAATCATCTAACTTCCCAGCCGGTCACCCATCCTCTCACTGCTAAAGGATCGGGACTAAAGCCTCCACCCTTTAGTCCCGGTTGTGTTACGAACTGGGACTAAAGGCCCTCCACGTGGTAGCTTTCTGGAGGGACTAAAGATTTTTTTTGTCATATATTCAATTCATATGGCATAATTAATATCTTTAAATCTGTAAATCGAAATTCAACAAATAATAGATCCATTATTATCAGAAAAATGTGAGGAATCCAAATATGACATTATTTATTTATTTTTAACTAAAATTATTTTTTAAAATTATTATTTTTGATTTTGTAGGAAAAATCTTCTTTTGAAATAACTTTTTTTACTTTTGGAATTTCGAGAATCTGAGAAAACTTCACCGGGTAAACCCGGATGAAATCGAGTCCCAATTTTTCTTTAGTTTCTTTTGATATATTACACTTTTTTTTACGTCGTATGCAAAAGTTATGGCCGTTTTACATTTTTTTTCATTTTTTTGTAGAAACGGTCAAAACTCATATTTCAAAATTTCTATACCAACCAGACACTAAAACCTAACTACATCTCAAAAGATTTTATTTTTTGAAGATTTAATCATTTTTGTTTATTTTCTGGAAAACTCAAAAAGGCGGTCCATGGGAGGGGGGGTTAGAGTTTGAAAATTTCAGAACCCCTTTAGTCCGGGTTGGTGTCCATCCAATCATACCGTCGACTACATATGCTAGCATCGTCCCAGCCAGAGTCACAACTAAGGTTAACCAAGCCAGAGTTAACCCATTTGTAACTTCATTTGCTATTTTTTCATGCATTTAATGATTTTTTTGAGCTAAATGACCCTGAAATTGAAAAACACTACAAATGAACTCTGAAAAGGTTGAAACTTGGCATGGTATTATTATTTCACCCACATAGCATGTGCTAAAAAGTTGAGAGGCTTACGGTAAAAACTAGATGCACTTTGTGTACAAACTGGACAATCCCTTTCGAAGTATCAGGGTTTTTGACGAAAACTCATCTGTTACAAAGGCATTTCATTTTTTAAACTTATTTCAACTCCATACTTTTTGTGTGTTCAACATGCACCATCTAACATGTGCCTAGGAGCAAAGAGAATTAAATTAAAAACTATTTTTAAATTCAAGTTATTCATAACCTAGGGTTTGAAGCAAATTTGAAAAAATTCAAATTTAAAAACTAATTGCACAATCACAAACTAGACAAAATTTTGAATCTAATGCAAAAAGAATTACTCAAAAACATCAAATATCCTCAAAGATATAAGCAATTTAAAACAGAAACTAAAAACGAAAAACAAATAGAAAAAACAAAAAAAACAAAAAAAAACCTTTAGTACCAGTTGGTATCTCTAACCGGGACTAAAGGTCTAGCCTTTAGTCCCAATTGGAGATACGAACCGAGACTAAAGCCCCAACCCATTTAGTCCCGATTCGTGTCTCCAACCAAGACTAAAGGCTTCACCTTTAGTCCCGGTTGGAGACACGAACCGGGACTAAAGGGTATCGGCCCCTTTAGTCCCGGTTGGTGTCTCCAACCGGGAGTAAAGGTCCCGCTCGAACCAGGACTAATGCCTGACCGGCGCCCTAGCTGTTCGAACCGGGACTAATGCTCACATTAGTCCCGGTTCGTAAGGCAACCGGGACTAATGTGTAGATCGAGCTGTGACGAATGCTCTGTTTTCTGCTAGTGGATGTCTAAATTTTAAAGGAAGTGGCAAAGCAACTGCTGAAGGTGGTTCTAAGAAGTTAATTACATTTGTGTTTACTGGTATTAAACTAGAAATTAGTTTCACAAATTAATATGCAACGGAAAAAAACATCTATCCTGGCATGGCTTGAAGATTGGTGTTGATCATCTACATATCAATAAAATGTTTGGAGTTGATTATTGCATTGTTATCATTCATTCCAATTACCATCGTACTTTTAGAAATTGTTAATTTTATATTCATTTGAAAAATAATAAATAAAAACTTGGAAGCTACTGCAATTACTTGTGTGTGTTGACATGAAAAGTTGAACAACTTTGACTCGATTATCTTTTGCACCATTTGTTGTCGATGATTTGTGATTGTAATAATTGAACTTATTCCCTTGTTGTAAACATCACTAGATCGTTGCAGACCCGCGTTGTTGCGCCCGTCTATTTTGACGCTATATATTAGTAGCCATGCAAATATATGGAAATATTTTTACGTTATTATTGTCAGTAATTTTTGTAAGTGATTTTGTCCCACTCTAGCCTGGTCTATTTTTCACACACATGAATAAAGCCCCCTTCTAGGCTTCTAAATATTTCCATCTTTACCAAACAAGTTCAAAAATATTTGTTTGAAATTAGACAGAACTAGCCCTGGTTTAAAAAAATATTTGATAAAAAAAATCACCACAGGTCCGGGGAACCTTGTGGAAGGATGTGATGGATTACAAAGGGAAAATATTAAAATCAACAAACGTCAACTTCGAACAATGCCACCAAACAACCATTCTCAACTTTATCACCGGACACTGAAATATATCTAAAATAAATACATAATATTTGTAGAAGAGGCGACACATGAGATCGTTTCCTTTAGCTTGGGTTTATGGATAATGTGAGCCCGCAAAAAAATTGTTTGACTTACATGCACTATATGAAATCTGTTCAGAACAGACTTACATTATGCATGCTTGCACCAACATTTTTTATCTATCTCTTAAACTTTCCATTCTTGCCAAGAATTGATTTCTGCTTTCCAAAAAAAATCTCTGGCTGTAGCTCCTCCAGGTGAAGCCATCGTCAACGGAGCCTATGTCCTGCACTTGCACGGATCCCATCCTCACCTGCATCCTCTGACTTTTCTGCGTGCTCGGCTTGTACATCAAAAGATAACAAGAAATATGCCATAAATTCTCAAAGGAAAAAAATGGCCATTTATTTTAGTTTTGTGAACCCTAATCGATTACTACAAGTGTTAGCCTGAGAGAGTGGGTCAGCCTACCATTGTTAGCCCGAGAGTGCTAGCAACCATACGTATTCTATGGTTGCATCAGTAGTAACCATTGATCGAGCACATAAGAAAGAGCTTTTGCGGTGATTCCGGTACAACCATACAAGCGCCGCTGACCTTGGGTACTTGGAGTCATGAATATTCTTCTGGTCATACTTTATCCAGCTGAAGTCGTCATCGTGTTCCTCAATACCTGCAAGGGTGAGGAGACATGCTGCAAGGAGCTCAGCCTCACCTGCGTTCTCCACTTGGGCATCATTGTTCTGCATTAGTTATGGTTGTGCTCATGAGGCGATCATAGAAATAAAAAAATAGTTGCTAGCGCACAATCACCTGAAAATTGCTTAAGTTTCATTCAATAATCTCAACTGGAACATAAGAAGATTTCAGTTCTATGTGCAACATATGCTTCCAAAGAAATAATCTTCTATGATTATTCCAAAAGAGATATCTCAAGAATCGTGTAGTCAAACTATCGAGTCGCTTATTTTGGGACGGAGGGAGTATATCTTAAACAACAAATTAGTAAATACAAACTATCTAGGTACCATTAGATACATTACAATAGTTACACCTTATTAGATGTTTGAAATCTTTTACTTACATATTCAACATACAAGTTCACATAAAAAACTCAATACCTGCAGTGAGCATTTTCGTTTGCATCATCCATGTAGTCTTGTTGACGAATTGACAACGACAAGGCGATATAGTGAAGTAACATCATAGAGATATTAACAATGAAAAAACATGGGTTTACACTCATAACTATAAATCTAAGAGCTGGTATGGTTTTACCGTTTTACTAATACTGAACACAATAGAGCTTAAAGGTGCGTTTGGATTCTGCCCTTGCTAGCCCTGCCCTACCAATCCTTTGGCTGCCAAAAAATTGGCGCATGATTCTGCCGCTCGCGGCTCGCCCAAAAGTTGGCGCAAAACTGAAATGAGGATGCTAATGCTGGCAGGGCATGCCAAATTATTGGCCCTCATCCAAACAAGCACCCAGGCCCGGTCAACGACCAATTTTTTGGTTGGGCCTCTGTAGGCTCCAATCCAAACACATCCTAAATTTCTCTCCAACTGAGATCAACGGCCATACATTGATCTGCCCAAGAAGCCTGTCACCGCAATTGGAAAAGGAGTTAAAATCAATAGCAGCTGAACAGTACTATAATGTGTTTGACTTTACAATGCCACATGTTATAATCTTACCTGACATGGCTACTCAACATGTGAGAAATAACCTCCAATCTTGGATTTTGTTCTGCACAGAGAAGATCGAGATACTATAGATGTCCTCAATTGCTAGTAATATAGAAGCATCATCAAGAAGCAGAGTAGTTTGCCCGGTGTGATGGTATGAGGTAAATCAATATCCAACTCTATAACTAATAAACTCACAATACGAAGAATTAATAGATCAAAAATTTACAAAGCTTAATTGTGATCAGAAGGATTGTGCATTACTTCATACAAAATTGTGATCAGACCATCCCTTTTGTTCTACAACAGATGGCGTGTGGATCAGTCACACATCAACATCCCTTTTGTTATATAGCAAATAGGAAGGAGGAGAAGGGCTGGGCTGCGAGGAAGGGGGTGGCAACGGTGGACGGGGCTGGGCTATGGTGACCGCGCCGGCCTGGATCACGCTGGGCGCCACCATGAATCCCGCCGCAACAGAGGTGCGTGGGATGCGGTGGCCGAGGGTCGAACGCGGAGGATAATGGATAGGAGAAGGGGGACGGGGAAGATGCCCGCGCTGCCGTGGATCCTGCTGGGCGCTACACCATAGGAATACCTGCCGCCGACCTCCATCTAGGGCGCCGCTGGGGATGGCGATGGGATGGGGAGGAGCGTGACGGAGACAGGCAATCGAGCGAATTGGACGGGGTCGCTTCTTTGGTGAAGCGCTGTAATGGGATGGACAACGGCCCAGTGTACCAGATGCTTTCGTTTCGGCTTCCAGAGGAGCAGCCCATAGGACAGACGGGCCAGAATTAGGCCCAGTTCTTTTGATCCGATTATGACAATTCTAGGTGTGGAAAATCAAAAGCTTAAAAAAACTCGATTTGATTCTATAGAATCCTCAAAATCGAACCATAATCGGTAATGCAACCGAGAAGCAGCGGTTCGGGACGATTCTGGCGATTCTCGGGCTTCCACAAAAGAAAACGTTTCGGTTTTGAGACATTGCCCCTGTTTCAACACGAAATTGCAGGCAAAATGCCCTCCCGCAGCTGAACCAACCGAGCCCTCCCACGGCCACCCTGCTCGGTCGCCCACGACACCCCTCGCTCGATCCCCTCGCTCCCAGTCCCCACAACCGCTCCTAGGGTTACCAGCCCTGCCGCCCCTCCTCGGTCGAGCAATCATGTCGGAGCCCCGACGCCACCCCGGCGTCCGCCGCCCCGACGTGCCCATCCAGCCCCACCGGTCCTCCTCGCCGATTTCTCCGCCCCCCATCTCGCCCTGCCGGTCCTCTGCCCCGCCGGTCCTCTGCCCCCATCCTGCCCCGCCGGTCCTCCGCCCCGCCAGCTACAACCGTCCTCCCTGCCTCCTCTGTCCACCGACCCCGACAAGCCCATCCAGCCGTCTGCTTCTGTCCTCTGTGTGCTGCCTCGGTGATCCTCTCTCTTTTTCTTCTCTGTACATGGAACAGTGGATGGATAGCTGGATGTAGATAATTTGTAGCTCTTCTTTGTACATGGAACAATGGATTGGTACATGGATGTATATGATTTGTTTGATTGATGAATGGATAATGTAGATGATTTGTTTGATTGATGAATGGATGGATGTAGATGATTGGTAGATAAACCCCGACTATTTGCTTTGAACATGTTGTTTGCTCTCATATTGTAATTTTCACTTGTCCAGAACATAATTATTTGCTTTAAAATTGTGTTGTATCATGTTGAACTAATGTTGATATTTTTCTATGTTGTTGCTCAACTCTTAGGTGTATGTTTGATGATAAATTGTTCGAAACATCTAAGTGTTAGCAATCCATCATCCATTTTTTGTTCGGGGGCATTACAGACATTTCAGCATACAGCTTGTCCCATAATCTCAGACCACAATCTCCGAAAAGAACTCAACAGTTGATTCTAGCTGATTCTGGGGGAAGTTTCCCAAAAGCTGATTCTGGAGAATCAAAAGCTAAAAAGAACTGGGCCTTCGACATATGCGAGACAAATTGTTTTAGACACAAGATCTAACGGCCAGAGACATCTAGATCTTGAAAGCACACGGTCAGAAACCCAAATCTCTGAGAGGGCTCGCTTTAGGCTCGGTTTTACTGTCCTTAACTTAATGTTCAAGCATGTGAATTTTGCATGTATAAATTGTTTTTTTGCATGTATAAATTGAAGTAAATAAAATTACATAAATTTTCAACAAAAATTACAAAGCTCTTTGCACCATGAGAGTATAAAGCCCTCGATTATACTATTATAAAGTAGTGCTTACTCCCTGGCAAATATGAACTTGAAATAAAATGAAATCTAGTTGTATCAAAGATAGATAAACATAGATAGATAGGGGGCAATGGATAGATTTCTCAAAGAATCAACCATCTAGCACACAAGCCTTGGTAAACTACATGTAAGGGAAATTTAGTCGGACATAGCGCCTATCACTGATTTGATGTCATTAGCGATATTTTTGGTATCAATACCAGCCAATCCTCTCCTTGCTAACCCAGCATAGTACAACCCATTTTCACCTTTCCAATGATTCGGATATTTTTTGATGGGCAGTCCATTGCCATTTAACATGCTTTCACCATTCTGGTATAGAAAATAACATATAGCTTGTTAGCAGATTTAACAATTGTCGCACCAAGAAAACAAACTCAGACATATTCAAACATCAATGTTGTTACCTTTAGCCATATATTTGATGTGATTTTGTATCCGGTTGCAAACACAACCACGTCATATGATACTTTTTTACTGCATTGAAATTCAACTATATCGCCCGTGACCTTACTAATGCTCCCATGTACCTGTAGAGATGAATAGACATTGATAACTTGGCATATGAAGACAATATCTTTTATGAAATTTATGTCACGTGAAGGATATACTTACTTTGATGATACCTTTTTTGATTAACCCAACAGTGCCAACGTAAATAACAGCGGATCGATCGGTTTCTGACTTGAGGATCATCGAACCCAGTTTAGGCCTTGCGATGCCATGCCTCAATAGGTCTCCAAATATTAAATTCGCCGCCATAACAAGGAGGTTATCCACTATATTCAATGGAAGGCGTTGAGCAATTGTCATCCCCAACCGGATTAATTCTTTTGTCATTACATGAATCTGCAACCACAAAACATGTCACATCTCTTTTGAAGTCTGCATGATAAAACAGAATTTCATAGAATTATCTTCTTGCAAGAGTTATTTTTTCTTTTAGGTTGTCTAATTGTTTAGTTGTTTGCGCATGTTATAAAATGATTTATGGCTCTATACTATAAAATACTTTCTAGTAGTAATAAATCTCAAAAATGCATCCCTTCTAGTGGTGACTATAATAATAAATTTCCATGGTGGGGAGGCGTGGGTCCTAGTGTTTCCAGGTAAAATAATAATATATAGTGCATGTACATACCGGGCTTCGTATAACAATTGAAGCATTGGCACCATGGGCCACAAGGTCATAAGCAATTTCCATTCCAGAGTTGCCAGACCCAACGACCAATACATTCATGTCAGAGTAGCTCTTGCTTGACTTGTAGCTGGAGGAGTGGATGACATTACCCGAAAAACTTTGCAATCCGGGAATCATTGGAATATTCTCCGCACTATTCTTACCACTTGCCACAACAAGAAACTTTGCTGTGAACTTTACTATTGTGCTCTTTGCCATGTCATGTGCCACGATGGACCAACATTTTTCGTCATTGTCATATGTGGAGGACTCTACACTAGTGCGATACTTGGGTTGAATACTGAAACGCTCAACATAGTCATCCAAGTACTTCACAAACATAGTTTTTGGTATGTATGTTGGTGCATCTACTGGGTATGACATGTGTGGCAACTCATAGAACTCCTTTGCAAGATGCAGCTTGAGGCGATCATCGCCACAGCGATGCGCTGCAGCTTTCACACTCGACAATGACATAGGGGATTGAGAATTGGCTAAGGCATGCTGCTATTGCAAGGCCTGCTGGCCCAGCGCCAACAATCAACACTACAACATTCTCCATTTCAAAGAGAAGAGTCGACAAAGTTATGGGATGGGTGCAATGGTAGGTTGGAATGTTTGCTTGTCTTCTCGATGAATCTTTGGATGCATATGTGGGCATATATATACTACTATGTTTCATGTGTCAACCTATTTAGATTGAGGAATGAAAAGGGTAAAGATTTATTAACGCCTTATCCTGATGTGTACGAGCAGTCCCTCTAAAAACTGAACCGTTGGTGTAAAAGCATGTCCTGATACACAATAGGGGATACCGAATAGGCAGGAAACACGCCGTTGATCGATTTCTTTTATTGGAAACTACTTCCTTCATTATTAAATATAAGACTTTTTAGAGATTGCACTATGGACTGTATACGTAGTAAAAACGAGTGAATCTAAACTGCAAAATATGTCTATATACATCCGTATGTAGTTCATAGTGAAATCTCTAAAAGATCTTGTATTTAGGAATGCAAGGAGTATTAACCAGTTTTGGATATGTTTAGACTAAAAGCATTTTAGTGTTTCCTTCCATTCCTATCCTCATCAATGAAATTCATATATGATAAGGATATGTCAGTATATACTTGTATGCTAATGAAGATTCAGGCAAGATAGCGTTTCTTTCCTTTCCAGTGTATTATGCAAGCATTTCTTTCCTTTTCCTGTACTTGTAGACTAACCGGTCATGGCCAGTTAGCATTCCTTCCATATGGACACTCCAGGTCTCTTCTAGCCGTCGACGCGAAAGTACTGATTGAGCATGGATGGCTTTACACTGCGGTAGGCTATTCTAGCCGTTGCTCTTGTACCACCGGTCTTGTCGACCATCGAACAATTTCCTCAGGTGGGCTATTTGGAAAATCTATCCGCCCAACGGGGCATGTTTGAGCATCAGCTCCTCAGGCCGTTGTCAGCAGGGTAGGTTTGTTCTGCTCGTTGTTTTGTCAGCTACTATTTGGTAGGCGCTTTGTGCTAATGTGAAAAAAAGAGTTAGTTATGGTTATGCTACCTCGTTTTGTTCTGAGATTTGGATTCTGATGGAACCTAGTTTGTGTGTTGTTTCTCAACTCCTTTTGTTCAGTAGTCTATCTTATACTTTTAAGTGCAACTTTTGTTGATAATTTAATCATAAACCATGCAATTTTTGATCAATTACCTAGTTAGTGAAGGTATGAGGAACTTTGGGAGGTGATCATCAAATAATTATCTAGGTAATTAAATCCAGCACCTGGCCATTTGCAATCAGAATATGTGCGATGCATATTCCAAACGAGCCACACACGGACAATCAAAATTCATAAGACATAGAAACACAACTTCTACAAGAATAAAATCCATAAGCGCTCCCACTAAACTGAACCAAGTAAAGACGGTCAATGATGAATGGAAAATGATAAAATTATACGATGGTACCAAATTTGGGGCAGTGGTGACGGATTGGTACTATTTTTGGTATTTTTTATGCATCCGTATCAAGTCTGGGGCGAGCTGTTACAAAAAGGTCTAAACCGCATATTGACAGTGTATCTGATCGGCGGGGCCCGTCTGTAAGGTACAGACGTGGCATGCTTTTTGCAGAAAAACCGCTTGCTTTATATGTAATCACATAAATGTGCATTATTTTGCAGAAAAAGACTTTTGTGAGAGTTTTTTTTCGTTTGAAAATTTTCAGCACCGAATAGGACTCGTTTGAAAGTTTCATCGAACTAACTAACTAAATAAAATTAACGAAAATCATATGGCAGCAGGACTTTGAAATTGTGTCGTGCCACGACACGAGTTTGGTTGCATTAGTGACAATGCGGGAAGCTATTTATACTAGTGCCGACACGCTGGGTTGGCTGCTGGGTTGGCTGTTGCACATTTTTATTTAGAGTTACATCAAATGGATGTAAAGACGGTATTTCTGAATGGGGATTTAAAAAAAAAGTTTACATGAAACAACCCAAGGGTTTTATCATGAAAGACAAGGAGGATATGTGATGCCGCCTGAAAAAATCTATTTATGTATTAAGGCAAGCCACTAGACAGTGGTATCTAAAGTTTAATCAGACAATTAAAAGTTTTGAATTTAAAGAAAATATTAAGGATAACGGTATTTATGCAAGGTTTAAAAATGTGAAATATATTTTCCTAATCTTGTGTGTGGATAATATCTTGCTTGCTCGCAGTGATGTTAGTCTACTACAAGAAACAAAGAAGTTCTTGTCCTCAAATTTTGATATAACAGATCTTGGTGAAGCATCATATGTTTTGGGCATAGAAATTCATCAAGATAGGAAAAATGGAGTTCTAGGACTATCGCAGAAGGGATATATAGAAAAGGTTGTCAAAAGGTATAATATGCATGCGAGTAAAGCCACACCTGCTCCTATATTCAAGGGCGACGGTTTTGGGAAATTCCAATGTCTCAAGAACCAGTATGAGATCGATCAAATGAAATGCTTCGGCTGTTGAAAATTTACAGTATGCACTAGTGTGCACTCGTCCTGACTTAGCATTTATCACCGAGTACTAAGTAGATATCAAGAGAATTCAGGCATAAAGCACTTGAAGATGGTAAAAAAAGTATTGTATCATGCGCAATGCACGAAGGACCACATGCTAACATACAGGAGATCTGATTCTCTAAAAATGAGAGGGTATTCAGACGCAGATTTTGCGAGAGACAGAGATGATAGAAAATCCACGCCAGGATACGTGTTCACTCTCCCTGGAGGGGCTATTTCGTGGAGAAGCTCCAAACTGTCAATAGTTGCATAGTCCATGATGTATGCATAATTTATAGCATTTTTTGAGGCCACGGGATAGGCGACATGGTTAAAGAAATTTATACCCGACTTAAAAGTGATAGATTGTATCAACAAACCACTAAAGATGTACTGTGACAACTAGCCCATGGTATTCTATGCTCACAACAACAAGTCGAGTAATACTGCCAAAACAATAAAGATAAAGTATTATGTTGTGAAAGATAAAATCCAGAATCACACTATAAGTCTCGAGCATATAAGGACAAAGATATGCTTGTGGATCCGCTAACGAAAAGCTTATCATCTAATGTGTTCAAGGAACACTTAGCCGACATGGGTTTAAGGGAAAGCCTATGATTGCTGGATCATCATGAGAGGCCCAAAAAGGAACAAAATTTGTTTCAGAACAGAGAGGTATGTTGTAGATGTCTTGATTCTATCGGCAATTAAGCTGTGACGATGAAACATGTTCTATGTATTGATCTGTAATGAAATGAGTAAAGTAAAAAGTATAAAGATAAAAGTAAAGTTAAGATCAACCGGGGGGGGGGGGGATGTTAGGTTGATCTCTACCCGGTTGAGCCCAACGACTCAACGGGCCCTTGACCCGTGCCCTGATCGGGCGCGCCCAACCCTCTTATGGTTGATGGCCCCCCGTCGCCATCGCTATAAAGAGAGGTGGGAGGTCGTACGCATAGATCACGAGGTTGACCATGCGCCACACACCCCACCGACACCCCAATCCGATCTAGAGTTAGCGCTAGGCCGACGAAAAGCTCCACCACCACCGGTGCTCGCTCACCGCCACCACCCTGATCAACCATGTGCAGCCCGTCGAGCTCACAGAGCCAAGGAGAAGGTAAACACCTCCTCCTCTCACCACTACCGCCAACACCGTGCCTACACAATCCAAAGGATCCATCACTCCCAGCTGAGCCAGTGAACGTTCTTCATATCATCTTGCTGAGCCCACCAGTACCTACATATCATAGCTCCCATTTGATCACATAGTGATTTTGTTAAGTCAAAACATGACATAGGGAACATGGGGATCGCTTGTGCACACACCTTGATCGGCACGTCCTTAGACGATCTTGATAACAACCGCTCAGTCCACCCTTGAATCCTCTTCCAAATTCTGTCTTTAAGGTACTAAAAAACTGAGATTTTGAAGCACCCGCATAAACCGGGAGGCCGAGGTATTTTGCAGTCTTAGCTTCAGCTCTTATCTGCAATATATTCACGAGTGAAATACGTCATTAGTCCATCAACTCAAACCGATTGCACACTTTAGGCCAACAACTCAAGATGTGATCAGATTTAGTCCGCAAACTCGTTGATTTGATCAAATAAGGTCAAACCGGCCCGGGAGTTCAAAAACCGGCCACGTGGATGCCATGTCATCGATCCATTGACCGCTCGTGACTTCACTATTTTTATGAGGGTCTATTTGCAAATTGAACGTTTTTTTTCTCAAAGACCAGGTTAAAGGCGTTTGGAGTGAAAAATATATTTCAAAACTTGCATCACACAGGACTTGAACCTGGGCTGTTTGGAATATGGACTGCCTCACCAACCACTAAACCAATAACAGGCTTGTGCAATAACATACAACCCGGGCTTTCTATATATATTCACGTAGAATCAGAAGAAAAATACATATTAAAAGGTGAGGTCTGAGAACTTTAACCAAGGTCATTGGGTTAGAAATACACTTCCAGACCCATACACCACGAACTAATTCATGTACCAACAAGCCGCCTACTTTATTTATTTGCATAGAATCATTAGTTCAGTATGTATCTAGAATTAGTTGATTTAAAAAATACATACATATTGACGACAATACAAAACGTCAAATTCAAGATATAACTCAAACTCCAGACAATATATACAGAACATGACTTTAACGGCAATAACATTCATAGTTCTTAAGTTATTTTCTAATGATCACATAGTTTTGAAACCATCTAACATATAATTCTGGAACCGTTTGAAAAAGCATTACAAGCATGCCGCACATACTTGTACATAAAGCATAGTTTTTAGACAATGAGAAGACGCGGTTCTAAAACCATCCAACACATAGTTCTTAAACCATTTAAAAATGCATTAGAAGCATGTTGCATATAGTTGTACTTAAATATTCTACTTAGCCCCATAGAGCAACTGATACAATCTTGAGTGCTCGTAACCATTCCAATGATCACCTCCAGGCACTGCTCTTTCTACAGTTCTTTCTCTTCTTGCTCTTGGGGCAGGATAGGCAACACTTGTCCCTCCTCCTTGTTGCACACTACTAGCAGTAGAACTATTTCCTTCAACATGGGTAGCAGTAGCAGCGATTGCTCCCCCTCTCACTCTTGCTCTCCCTACCCCTATCACTCTTCCTCTTCGTGTCCCCATCCCTCTCACGCTTGCTCTTGTTGTTTCTGTTACATTTTCCACATCTACACTTGAAGCAATATCTGAACCACCTGCATTATTTGCAAGAGAAGAAGAGTTGGCTCTGCTTCTCCCTCTTCCCCTTCCTCCTCCCCTTCCTCTGCCTCTTGCTATGTCCATACCATACCTAGTTGCCGTCGTTGCCCTCAGAGAAGGTAATTCACTTATATGGTCCTGAAGAAATGCATTTGCAGGCAGTGGACCTTTATTTCTCCTTATTGGATTTGATAACTCTTCCACCTACGAAATAGATCACAGGGATTATGTCACACTAAAACCATGCAAAATAGATCAACTTATAAATAATTACAATTATTCTTACTTCCTCCTCCAAGAGCTCAACTACAAAAGTCCTACTACATTGTGTGGGGATCAACTCGGGATTGCCCTCCTCACATACAATGCCCTACAAAACAGTATAAAGAAGAAAACAATGACCAACAACAACAAATAAAAAAATTTATATAGTTTTATTTACCTCTATCACAGAAGGATCATCAACATTGTCATCATCATTTGTCCTCCTTTGTGATTGCAACTTGAGTTTGGGGTGTAATTCAGGGCATGAAGGTCTCTTATGATAAGGATCCCTACAGAAGCTACAATGCATCTTCACACCATGCTTGCTAAGTCTCGTCCCTTCCTCCTTCTCCGATGGGTGCTCTCTCCTTTTGTTTGATTTCCTCCCAGCTTTCTTCTCATACAAAGGTGCTCCCACATCCCTACCATGTGTCTTTTCCCAAAAAGATTTATCCCTTACTGGCCAAACAGTATGTCCATATGCTTTCATGTACCTTTCTCTAGTATAGAAACTAGCTATCTGGGTTTCTGGCTTTATTCTCTCTTTCCTCATGTAGGAAATGGCATGCGAACATGGAATAGCCGTTAGTTGCCATCTTCTACAATCACAAGTTTTTTCATTCATATTCACCTCATAGGTGTTATCTTTGCTCTTCACTTCATATACTCTATGGCCAGAAGGATAAGCAAAACAATCGCTAGCGTAGTCCTCATTTTTACGCATCTTGTTCATGATTTTGGGGCAAATGTTGCCAGTCCATTTGTTCTCACAGGTGTTTGCATAATCATACATCCTGCGCATAATTTGTCCCCTAATCTTTTCCCACATACTCATGATTGGAAGCTCTCTTGCATCTAGTATATATCTGTGTCAATAGAAAATACAAAGCATGATCAAGAAGAATCAAAAAAGTACACAAACATATAGCTAACATAGAAGTCGCACAAGAATGTGTTAATACAAACCAGCATGTAAAGAATTGATTTTAAACATACTTCGGAAACTCAAAATATTCTGAAATTACTAGCATAAATATTAGACATGTGGTTCTGTTATGTAACTTTTACCAGATTTTATCACGCTCCAATAACTTTGGTGATTTTCTACAACAAAAAACTACATTATTAAGAATATGTAATACAATAATTTAGCAACTTACTTGTTGAACACTTCACAATGATTATTTAGAAGTGTGTCACTCTTACAGAAACAATCAAAGAAAGCCCTACACCATTGGTTAGGTGGGTGCTTATCAAGCCATGCATATGCTTCGGGATTGAGAGCCTTCAATTTATCCATGTTTCTTTCATATTGTGGCTTGTTACTAGATCTTGCACAAGCCCAAAGTTGATTCTTCAAAACTTCCCCCTTGTGTATCATGTTAAAGTTTTGGTAGAGATGTCTTACGCAGAACCTATGCTCATTGTCTGGAAATTCTTCCTGCACTGCAAGTATCAACCCTTTTTGCTTATCTGACATAAGAGTAAAGGTTGCTGTGTGGTCGTGCATGTTCAGGTCATGCTTCAAAGTGTTCATGAACCATTTCCAACTATTTTTGCACTCTACATCTACCACAGCCATGGCAACTGGGAATATGCAATCATTAGGATCAATACCTATTGCTGTCAACATAACACCACCATGCCTTGTCTTCAAGTGACAACCATCAAAGAAAAGTATTGGCCTGCAGGCCTCTAGAAAGCCCCTCTTGCATGCATCAAGAGAAAAGTACATAGTTTCAAACAAACCATTTGCATCCAAATTAAGAAAGACACTGCTCCCAGGGTTTGATCGCCTAATCTCTTTCGCATAATCCCAAAGCAAATTATATTGCTTCTCGTCATCTCCTCTGATAATACCCATTGCTTTCTTCTTTGCCCTTTGTAGCTTCATTCTGCCAGGAGCCAAATTGTAGTCCTTTTGCACCTTATTGCCAAATGACTTTGCATCAATGGTGTCATTGTCTCTTATTTCTTCTAAATATTTTTTTGGCAAGATAGGGAGCAGTCATTGCCTTGATAGCCCACTCTCTGCTACATGTGTGTTCATTAACATATCTCTTCACAAGCAAGCTCTTGGACGTGATGTCTTCTGTCACATACAAATACCAGGGGCAACCTTCAGCACAGACCACCTCAACCCTGGTTCTACAATTTCTAGTCTTTTGCAAAGGCACTCTATTCTTTATGCTATATTCAGATATTGCTTCTCTTAACTATTCAACTGCTGAAAAAGTCATTCCAATCTTGAACTCTGGGTCTGCCATGTCATGTTCAGCAAAAGACTTGAACTTAAAATTGAAGTTCTCATCATCTGAATCCGGAAGAAGCAACTCCTCATCAGAATCTTGCTTTTTATTCTTCTTCTTGTTGTTGTTCTTCCCCTTGTCCTCACCATCCTCATTTTTCTTGAACTACTTTTTTGCCTTTGCTAGGAACCATTGCATCTATGACATCGTGATCCACAAATGCAGAAAAGATGTCATCATCCCCATCTAATGGGTCATTGTCACTATCAAAGAAATCTGCATCTGAATCCAACATGTCGCTGTCATCAGACTCTTCACTCTTCAGTTTCTTAAATTTCTGCAATCTTTGCAACCTTTCCTCTTTTGTCCGTAACCTATCCTGATCTGCCTGCAACACGTCCTCTCCTAGCATGCTCTCAAGATTGCCTTCCTCACGTACAATGGACTGCAGAACAATATAAAAAATGGTGACGAACAATGACAAGAGAAACAACAGTAACAACAATATCATCGTAGAGCTTTCTTTACCTCTGAAGCCTTTTCTTCTGTGGCAACATCATCACATATGTTCACAGGAATTTCAAACATCTGATCGACGTAAATTATTATGTTGCTGCAGTTTTTTAGTATAGTACTCATCATCTTCTGAAGATCATCATCACACCACACATAGCAAAGTCCTTCAGTAATACTTTTTCCAGGAATGAGAAAATATATCTTGTACTTTTCACTATCAGGGTAACCCACTCGCTCTAACAAATCAACAAGCCACAAAATAGACATGTCCTCTGCCTCATAATAATCGAAAAAATCAACTCTGTCATCCAAATATGTCCTATTGCTTCCTGACCCACAGAAAAAACCATTGTGGTGTACTTCCAGGGTGAACAAACCATGATCAATTTCTGGATTCCACAACAAACAAGAAAACATAGATCACATATTCAGTTGAAATGAAGAATACACTATGAACACTAGATAAATGCAGAGTGTAAAAAGTTCAGTTTTCTTCTCAAATTTGATCTTGCCTTGCATTTGAATGTCAAGTGACACTAGGTACACGTAATGTGTAGCACTAAAATTCAATGCTAACACATAAAACAAAAGGCAAGGGCAGCGGGATCAGCTGCTGTGGCAACATAATTCAGCTTCCTCTCGCTAGACGCCGCCGCGGCGTCTCTCGAGCTCCATGGCTCGAAGCCTCCTGCTGCATCTCAAGGTTCATCCGCACTTCAATTATATGCATCTTCTCTCTAATCTAACGTCCATTCATCATGATTACTGATATGCTAGCATGATTTACCCAGAAGCTAATAAACGTATGTGTGCAGAACAAGCAAGCAAGCAGACAACTGGATTGGTCTTCCGCCCATATTGTGCATGTACGTCGTCCAGACGGAAGAAAGATACATACCATGTGAGGGTGCAGGGGCGCTCCGTTCGCGTAGCCGTGGCGCCATCTGCGGCTAGACGTCTGAGAGGACAACCGCCGTGGTCGATCGCCGAGGCATGTGGACGTGACCTGCTTGTTACAAAAGACAAACAAAACCGGGGAACCGCTAAGATCTAGCGATAAACAAGGAAACAATCAAGCGAAACATAAGGAAAAAGATCGCCTAATTGAAAAACGATGGAGGGATCTTCTGAATTTTTCTCTCTCTCTTGATTCTGTGTGTAGATAAGAGTGGGTTGTGTATGTTATTGCACAAGCCTGTTATTGGTTTAGTGGTTGATGAGGCAGTCCATATTCCAAACAGCTCAGATTCAAGTCCTGTGTGATGCAAGTTTTTAAATATATTTTTCACTCCAAACGCCTTTAACCTGGTCTTTGAGAAAAAAAACCCGTTTAATTTGCAAATAGACCCTCGTAAAAATAGTGAAGTCACGAGCGGTCAATGGATCGATGACATGGCATCCACGTGGCCGGTTTTTGAACTCCCGGGCCAGTTTGGCCTTATTTGATCAAATCAACGAGTTTGCGGACTAAATCTGATCACATCTTGAGTTGTTGGCCTAAAGTGTGCAATCGGTTTGAGTTGATGGACTAATGACGCGTTTCACTCTATATTCAGCACCGCTTGCCTATTCTCGCTTCTTGTATTCTTACTGAACATCACCGAAGACTTATCAAAATTGATCATCGGCCTCGAACAGTTCTCATATAGTTCCAGAACCTGCTGCAGTGTTGTGGCACTTTCGCCATTGGCTTTCATCAATACTAACGAGTCGTCTGCAAACAACAAATGGTTGAGGCTTGGAGCATCATTACAAAGCTTTATCCCTTTCAAACTCCCATCCGCATCAGCTTTATTTAACAGTGAGGAAAACACTTCACACATAGAAGAAAGAGGTATGGAGACAAAGGATCTCCCTGGCATAATCCTCGTTGTGTGACGAATTCCTCCGTGTAGCTACCATTAACCTTTACTCTCTATGACACCGAAGATATACAAAGCATAATCTTTTCAATCCACCTACTTTCAAAGCCCAGTTTCTCCATAATTTTTTCCAAGAAATTCCATTCCATCTAGTCATATGCTTTGCTCATGTCCAACTTGACCGCCGCGAAACCCTCCATTCCAGCCCGCTTATGCTACATATAATGTGTATACTCATAGAC
Source organism: Hordeum marinum (assembly GCA_022496015.1). Taxonomy (NCBI): domain Eukaryota; kingdom Viridiplantae; phylum Streptophyta; class Magnoliopsida; order Poales; family Poaceae; genus Hordeum; species Hordeum marinum. The sequence continues at coordinate 47,506,243 of CM039678.1, forward strand.
TAATAAGATATTATCTGTCATGAGTCGACTGGGGACAAAAGCACTTTGATTAGGAGAGATAATGTCAGGAAGGATCTGCTTGAGTCTATTTGCCAATACCTTTGACACTAGCTTGTACACCACAGTACACAAGCTGATGGGTCGCAAATCCTCATGCAATCTGGATTTTTGGTTTTTGGAATCAGCACCACACAAGTATTGTTCCACCCCACTCGCATAGACCCTCCATTCAGTACATGCAGGACCTCACTCAAGACTTTGTCACCCACTCCCAACATATTTTGTAAAACAAAGAAGGCAGGCCATCTTGGCCCCAGAGCCTTGAGATCACCAATACTCTCAAGAGCAGCCATCGCCTTCTTTTCCGTCAACTCCTTGCAAAGCAGTTCGTTCATAGCCGGAGGCACGAACTCCTCCATACGGGGACCTGCAGCAGAGGTGAAAATATTTTTAAAATAGTTAGTCACTACTTCCTCCGGTCCTTTTTAGTTTGCATGTAAGTTTTGGTCAAAGTCAAAGTATCTCTAATTTAACAAAACTTATAGAAAAAATTATTAACATTCACAATGCCAAATCAATGTTGATAGATTCTTTATGAAATGCAGTTTCATAGTATATGTATGGTATTGTAGATATTGATATTTTTTAATATAATTTTGATCAAAATTTGTAAAGTTTGACTTGACCGAAATCTAATACGCGGAGTAAAAAGGATCGGAGGGAGTACTTCCTTCATGGCTCCCTCCTCCTCCACTACACTTCCGTCCTCCCTCCTCAACCTCTTCATTTTGTTCACCCTTCTCCTCTACGATGCATATGCGTGCAGGAATTTAGCGTTCCCATCTCCTCATTTGAGCCAGTCCACGTGAGCCCTCTGCTTCCAATGTATGCCACTTGTATATTAATCCAACGACGGAGAGACGGGGCAGACCATGCATGGGAGACGACTCGCATGCATGGGTGTCTAATGTCTAGGTCAACTCCAAAAGTGTAGCATCTATAGTCGGATTTTTCTAATCCGTTTCAAACATCCGGACAGACCGATTGGTTATTGTTCAGTCACAGAAAAATGACTCCGGTCGTTTTAAACGGGCCTTAAATATCCGGGTTGACCAACATCCCTAATATTTGGTACCATCGTATAAGACCTGAGCCTATCCACCTCCTCTTTCCTACTCTGGCGCTTTTCCACTGCTCTTCGACGGTGTCATGGTCCAGACAAAGATAACCGCCTACGCCATGCTCACGCCGGAGCGCTGGTACCAAATCGAGCAGGAGATCCAGGCGAGGAACGCCACCCGTATTGCTGGCAGGTTACCCCTAGACTCGTCAGAGTCGGGGGGGTGAGGAGGAGGCACAGGCGGTGGAGGAGGAGGGAGGGAAGCAACAGCCTGCTCCTATGGAGGAGGAGCAGGCGGATGAGGAGGCAAAGCAGCCGGAGTAAGAGATGGCACCGGCTCCGGCCTTCAACATGGAGCAGACGGAGGCGATGTCGGAGAAGCAGGCCATCCTGGAGTCCATCCAGGATGAGGCCTATGTGGAGGCCAACCGACGCTTCATCGTGTCTGGCGCTCTTTTCGTAGGACTCGATACGAAGATGGATGCGGAAGCCGACGCGGAGAAGCCGTGGAAGCATGAGCTACAACTGTTGTCCATGTATCCGGAGCCGGACATGAAGATAGCTGACATATGTGACGAAGACTAAGATAGATGATTTACGTGGATTTTATTTTTTTGCATGCTTTTGTATGTATTTATATAGGATTTCTAATATGAGGTATTTGAATGTGCAAAGAAAGAATTTAAAGACTGACTGACCAGTGTTTGCGCACGCGTCCGAAAGCTTTTACAGACATTTGAGACACCGAATTTGTTCATCATGCGTAGATGCTCTAAAGAAAACCTACCGAAAATAAAAATATGACACGTGGACACGACAAACGCAACACTCGTCTCTGGAGTTGGGGCAGGCGGGCAGCAACCGAACCGGAAAGCTGAACACATTTCTCGGAGCCAACGATTTCGCATCCCGTGCTGCCCGACGGAACATTCGAGGACCGTCCGGTGCCTTCGCGTGATAGCTGCGGGGGGAGTTTGGTGTCGCTCCAGGCAGGGCCTAATCTCGAGAAGAGCACACAGCATCTCTAGTAACTCCCATATAGTACAAAATAATAATTATAACACTGTTTTGAAAATTCATAAGGGCACGCATGCGTGTCTTTCTACAACCGTTGATCTGCACCGTCATCCAAAAAATTGTTCCAGAGGAAATTGGTGGGAAATGGATGCAAATTCAAGTCTCTCATTCGAGTCAATATATACATGTTTATCCTGTGCAAGCACATCGTCCAACAGTTTTTACACATCCATGTTCCTGTGCCAACGGTCCATCTCCCCGTTCTGTTCCATTCATCCAGGAGCGACTACAATAGCAAAAGGGTCATGGATGCAAAAATAAAAAAGTTCTGTCTGGGCCATCAGATTTAGTCCAGCTTCTAGTGGATGGATCTAAGCACACAGATGCTACTTCTTTTTTGCACAAAGCTCCGTGAGGTCTGGTAATTTTGCTTTTCAAATCATCTTCTCCTTCCTAGGAAGGCAACAACGCAGACCCAAATTCCACGTTTAAAATGGTAGGGACTTCAACTTGTGGACCAGGCAGAGCGGGGGCCACACCCGCAGGTTGAGCCTTATCCCCCGGTGGATCTGGCAGAACTAGCGGCCCATCTGCGGGTTGAGCTTGACCCCCGCTGGATTTGGTAAAAACTTCTCTCCTTCATCTAATAAAACATTTTCAAAACGAAATCCATGGATTAACAAAAATCAAAGAAAATGAAAATGCAATTCGTTGGGGTAAAGGTTTACACGATGAATCATCCCCCTATTAAGAAACCAAAGTAAAAATAAAGATGATACGAAAATCAAAAGAAGAAGGAAAGCAATTCTAGGCAATGGGGATATGAAGAAACAATTTCCCGAAAAAAGGATGAGACCTGGAAATGAAAAACAAACCTACTATAATACGAATCCTCTTCTCTGGGATAATACTGTCAAGTTTCTTTCTTACTCAGAAGCTATTGCGTTGTACTCGAAAGCCGGATGTTCAGTGCTTAAAGAAAAAAAGATAGGTGTTGTTCTATTGTTTGCTTTGAGGTTTTCCCTAGTTGGGGAGGCCGAGAAGAAAACAAGTAGGAAGGCGATCCGAAGTCTAGTGTTAAAAGAGATAGTTGCCCACCTCTTGGTGGAGAACTGAAAACACGCAGCAGAAAGGAAAAGGATTACATCTCGAACCGTTGCTAGCAGCTTAGAATTTTACAGTGTAAAGGTATGGTTCGGTCATCAGGAACAAATGATACAGAGTCGAAGGTCATACTATGTTATGATATGTTCTAAAAAAGTACTTGAACTTCCACCTGCAAAAAACAGAAAAGGTACTTGAACTTCAAAAACTAAACTCTCAACAATATCACAAGAAACCAACATTGTTAGGATGCATGATAAGGCTCATATGTCCATCAAAGAAACTCTGAAACGTCAAATTATGATTTGCATTATATAGACATAAAGTTATTGTCTTGATCATGGAAATTTAAGATCTCGTTGAGTTTTCACGTGGATGTGTTTGTCTTACTGGCGGTATCTAGTAGTTTTAAATGATAACACATTGTTTACTTTTCCTAGTGATTTGGCAAAGCGTCTTATTATGTATCCCATCACACCAAGTAATATATTGTGAAATATTCCCTATCGTTTTAAGTTTTTTCTTCATTTAAATTTAACAACAAATCTATAAAATATGAAAGCATCCTATGTGCGTTAGTTTTTGTTATCATTAGTAAGAATATGATGGAATTTACTCAAGACTCGGGGCATTTGGTACGATCTGACCTTTGTGTCTCCAATACATGAAAATACTGTAGTTCATGATCATTCCTTTATGATGTTCTGATATATGGGAATTAGAGACCTTTTGAGAAGATTATATTAGTTGATGTTGGAATTTCTTTGTATGGGAGGAAAAAAGTAGTACGTATTCATGTTTTATGTGGACTCTATTAGTTATGGGTGTAGTAATCTACTAATCTAGTCCAAGAAAATCATTGGTCCATGATAAAGGGCATGTATGATAAGTTTAACAAGGAGAACATGCTGGTCTTTGTGAAATACTATTTGATATTTATGTTTTAGAACCAACCATAGTGAAGACTAGTTGGCCGATTTGTTGTCTTTTGGTTATAACTAGCTGGCTCACCCGCGCATTTGCGCGGCTAGACTTTCGACATATATTTACACATGCAATTTGCATTGTAATGGTTAGCTTGATCATTATTTTCATACCAGTATTCTATATAAATGTTAGTTCCAAAAGAATGTCATCGATATATATTGATACTAATTTAACTGAAAAATATAAATATTATTATTTATACACTCCTAATTTTATAGAGTTCGGGCATACAACAGAAAAAATAACTTGCGGTCAACACGACAATTCTTATTCTTAAATGTCCAACCCATATACTTTTTTGCGTGTAACAACCCATATAGTTTCTCCCATATTAGTGGTCATGGTCAAAGGTTGTAAGCACTCACTGCATGTTCACTCATGCACTTTATATTTTGAAATGGATGTGTATTTTTCTTATGGATGTATATTTGTACATGCATTCACATCGTCATTCTCGTGACTATTTTTCATGAACACTACTTCATTTAAACTTTTTATTATCATTTTACTTTGCGGGAATGGAATTTAAATTGTTGTCACCTAGATGTGTGTCCTTGACCATTCAAGATTCATTAGCACGAAGGTCCTATTGTAAGCATACTTTTACTATATTAAGTAGAAGTATTTTGGTAATACTTTTACTCCACATACGTGCACATCTTGTCTACAATATCATTTATTGAGGGAAGCGGAAGTGTGTAATCCTAACATGAAGCACTAACCAAGAGTCTTTTTTAGGGCTCAGAATCTCAAGAATCTGGACTTCGGACTGTCTTTTCTCTTGAAAAAACTGAAGAAGCCAGAGAACATATTCTATTTGGATACTTCCTTATTTTATTTTTCGGATGAATCAGACTCTTCCTTCTTTTACTTTTGAATCGGACCCTTAATTGACTGTTTGGCTGCCTGGTGAATGTGATCATAAAATATAGTGTATGTGAAGTTATCTGATGACTGATTCGACTTTGTTGGATTCAGTATTAGTATTGCCTGGGTGTGACTGAGATTTGAAGTTGTTGATGATCAACCGAAGTAAGCAGCCTATCTCGAATAGGAGATGTAGTGGTCAATGCGCCTCAGTTGGGGAACTTCTATCCAGCTTCTGGTGATTCACCGTCCACTTTCACTTTATCCTTTGGACCAGGGCCAGCAACTTCCAAAGAAGCAAGTTTGTAAAAACGTACACCTCTTTGTCCCTTCCTGGTTCTAAACTTCTTTTTACGTGAAGCTTTCCATCATGTAATCTTGCTCCTTCTCTAAATCCATCATTGTCAGGGTCTACTTTTTGGTATCCACACATGAGTGGTGCTCCTATCTTTTATGTCTTCTTTTTCTAATAGGACTCTCCTATAGACTAAATCTTTTGTTTAATATCAGCTGCACCCAGCCGGAGCCTAATTGGAGTCCGATACTGATCTATATATTATTATTTTCAAGCAACACATATGTGTGCACATCCCTTTTGCCACTTATTTTCCTGAAAACTATCTTTTTTAGAAGACCCCGGGACTTATTCTGCCAAGTTAAGGTTGTTATATCCCACACGTGTCATAAGCTAAAACCTGTAGATATCTCTGTTGTACGTAACGTTTTAAATCATATATGTAGTCTTTTGACCAGATAGATCTTAACCGTTCAAATAACATAACTTTAGACTGGTGAATCTCTACCGTTCCTTTTCTATCGTTTTAAGTATATAATAGATAGATATTAAACAATTAAACGTGTAATTCTGTCATTCAAGGGAAAGTTTTTGTTGAATCTTTGCAGTTTTGAATTCTAATCACAATCACGAGAGATATTAGTCTGCGTAATAACATAACGCAAACTGAAGTACACTTCATTCTCCTTGCATCTCCAGACAGGTAACAAACGCCAAAGGATATCTAAAGGAAGTGGTGAAGAAACTGCTAAAGGTGGTTCTGAGAAGGTAATTATGTTTGTGCTCAGTGGTAGATTGAAACTAGAAATTTATTTTAACTAATTAATCTGCAACGGAAAAAAGAACGTCTATCCTGGGCTGGCTTGAAGATTGGTGTTGAATCATGTACGTATGAAGCAAATGTTTGGAGAACTTGTTCTTTTTATTATTCTGTTGGTATCATTCATTTCAACTACCATCGTATTTCTAGAAATCGTCAATTTGATAATTAATAAATAAAAACTTGGAAGCTACTGCTACTCGTGCGTGTTTGAGATGAAAACTAAACACCTTTGACTTGATTATCTTTTGCACCATTTGCTCTTGATGATTAGTGTTGTATTAATTGCATTATTTAGTACCTTGTTGTTAAACACCATGTTTAAGCAGAATTTTTTTGCATGTATAAATTCAAGTAAATAAAATACTGTAGAGAACTGTTCAACAAAAGTTACAAAACTCATTGCACCACGAGAGTATCAAGCCCTTGATTATAATATAAAAGTAGTGCTTACTCCTTCACATATGAAACTTGAAATAAACAAAAATCTAGCTGTATCGAAAATAGATAGATACATAGATGCACAGATAGGTGGCAACAGATAGATTTCCCAGAGAATCAACCGTCTAGCACACTAGCCTCGTAAACTACGTGCAAAAGATACTTTAGTCAGACATAGCGCCTATCACAGATTTGATGTCATTAGCGATATTCTTGGCATCTGCTGCAATACCAGCCAATCCTCTCCTTGCTAACCCAGCACAGTAGAGCACATTTTCACCTTTCCAGTGATTCGGATATTCTTTGATGGGTAGTCCGTTGCCATTTAACATGCTCTCACCATTCTAGGATAAAAATAAAATAGCGCTTGTTAGCAGATTTAATAATTTTTGAACCAAGAAAAGAAACTCCAACATATTCAAACATCAATGTTCAATGTTGTTACCTTGAGCCATATATTTGTTGTACTTTTGTATCCAGTTGCAAACACAATCGCGTCAAATGATATTTTTTTCATGCACTGAAATTCAACCATGTCGCCCATGATCTTACTAATGCTCCCCTGAACCTATAAGAGATGAACAAAATATTGATAACTAGGCATATGAATACAAAATATGTTATGAAATTTATGTCCTATCAAGGATATACTTACTTTGATGATACCTTTTTTGATTAACCCAACGGTGCCTAACATCAATAACAGCGGATCGGCCCGTTTCTGACTTGAGAGGATCATTGGACCCATTTTTGGCTTTCTGATGCCATGCCTCGATAGGTCTCCAAATATTAAATTCACCGCCTTCACAAGGAGGTTATTCACTAGATTCATTGGAAGGCGGGGAGCAAGTGTCATCCCTAACCGGATTAATTCCTTTGTCATCACATTAATATGCAAGTACAAAATATGTCACATCTCTTTTGAAGCATACATGATAAAATAAAATTCCATAGAATCATCTTGTTTCAAGATTTCTTTTTTTTGGTCTTCCAGTTCGTCTAGTTGTTAAGTTGTTTTGGCATGTTATAAAACAGTCTATCGCTCTATACTATGAAATACTTTATGGTAATAACTCTGAAAAATTGCATCCCCTCTAGTGGTGACTATAATAAGAAATTATATAATACATAGTGCATGTACATACCGGGCTTCGTATAAAAATCGAAGTGTTAGCACCATGGGTCACAAGGTCATAAGCAATTTCCATTCCCAAGTTGCCAGATCCAACGATCAATACATTCATGCCAAAGTAGATCTTGCCTGACTTGTAGCTTGAGGAGTGGATTACATCACCCGGAAAACTTTGCAATCCAGGGACCATTGGAATACTCTCTGCACTATTATCACCACTTGCCACGACAAGAAACTTTGTTGTGAGTTTGATTGTTGTGCTGTTCGCCATGTCATGTGCCACGATGGACCAACATTTTTGGTCATTGTCATATGTGGATGACTCCACACTAGTGAGATACTTGGTTTGAATATTGAAATGCTCAACAAAGTCATCCAAGTACTTCACAAACATAGTTTTTGGTATGTATGTTGGCGCATCTACCGAGTATGACATGTGTAGCAACTCACGGAACTCTTTTTCAAGATGTAGCTTGAGGCGATCATAGGCACGGTTGCGCCAAAGCGATGCGCTACAACTTTCGCGCTCGACGATGACATAGGGAATTGAGAATTGGCTAAGGCATGCTGCTGTTGCAAGGCCTGCTAGCCCCGCGCCGACAACGAACACTACAACATTCTCCATTTCAAAGAAAAGAGTTGACAAAGTTGTGGGATAGGTGGACTGCTAGGTTGGAGTGTTTGCTTGTTTGCTTGATGAATCTTTCTATGCATATGCGGGCATATATATACTGGTTTCTTTCATGTGTCAATCTATTTAGATTGAGGAATGAAAAAAGGTAAAATTTATCGATGGCTTATCCTGGTGTGTACGAGTATTACATCTAAAAATTGAACCATTCTTGTGAAAGCATGTCTTGATACAGGGATATGGAATAGGCAAGAAACACACACTTATTCGATTGCTTTTACTGGAAACTTATCAACTGGCTTTGGATATGTTTAGCCTATAAACTCTTGTTTCTTTCCATTCCTTTTGTAACCAATGAATATTCATATAAGATAATGATATGCTCGGTATATACTTTTATGTTGATTTAGATTTAAGAAAGATTAGTGTTTTTCCTTTCCAGTGTACTCCCTCCATCTTGAATTAGTTGTTACGGAAATTGATAGAAATGGATGTATCCAGAGTTATAAATACGTCTAGATACATCCATTTCTGTGTCAAATAATTTGAGACGTAGGCAATATTATGCAAGTATTTATTTCATTTCCCTATATTTGTAGACTAGCCCCTCATGGTTCGTTAGCATTCCTTCCATATGGAGATGGTATCTGTAGGTGTCTTCCTGGCTGTCGACGCCAAAGTACTAATCGATCATGGATGGCCTTATGCTGCAGTTGCTAGGTTGCACTTGTACCACCGGTCTTGTTAACCATCAACAATTTCTTAGGTTGGCTATTTGCATAATACATCCGCAACACGACATGTTTTGAGCATAGGCTCCTCAAGTCGTCATGAGCACAGTAGGATTTTTCATGTGACGTCTCCAATTTCGATCGTACGCTAAACATACACGCAATGCGTACGACCAAGACCAGGGACTCACTAATAAATATCACAACACAACTCTAGACACAAATTAAAGTCATAGAACTTCATATTACAAGCCAGGGGGCTCAAGGGCTCGAATACAAAACTTGACAAACACGAGTCAACGAAGCAAATAATATCTGAGTACAAACATAAGTTAAACAAGTTTTGCCTTAAGAAGGCTAGCACAAACATAAGCAACGGATCGAAAGAGGCGAGGCCTCCTGCCTGGGAACCTCCTAACTACTCCTGAACGTCTGCACTCTCCATGTAGTAGCAGGCTCCAGCGGTGGTGTAGTAGATGTCTCTGACGTACTCCATCTCTGGGGCTCCATCGCCTGAGCGCAGAATCGTATCGAGGGGGAAAGGGAAAGCAAAGCAGCAGTGAGTACTCATCCAAAGTACTCGCAAGACTGACATCAGAACTATGCTAAGTATGCATCATTATCAAGGGGAGGGGATATATCTGGGCTGACTGCAGAAAGCAAGAATAGGGGGAAGGCCTAGTCCTATCGAAGACTAGCATCTTCAACATCTTGCAACATTAGAAGAGAGAAGACTGGTAACTCACATATAGCAATATTTTAATGTGGCAATTTTATTAAGCAACCACGCTTAGAGATTCTTCCTCGACTCCCTACAAGGAAGCAATCCGGGAGCCAACATTCATTTCAATTTAAATTCACAATTATAGTTGTAGAAGGTCAAGGTATAACTCCAAGTCGTCCTGTTACCGTGGACACGGTTATCCAAATAGATGAATTCATCCCTGCAGGGGTGCATCGCATTTCCAACATGCTTGATCACCTCCGGACGGACACACTTTCCTGGGTAATGCCCGGCCTCGGGATCCAAAATGTCGTCGCCCCACCTAGGCTCAACAAAGAGGCCAGCTCGCCGGTCTAAATCCTAAGCGTGCAGTTTCGTGGGCCCACTTGCCCTTGCACTCCAGCATGATGCGTAGGCGACCGGAAAAAGACCTAGTACACTCAGTCCGGGAGCTGTACCTTCCAGCCCAATCCGGCACGCGCCGCTCCATTGCTGACGTCCTAAGAGCTTCGGCTGATACAACGACGCTGAGTACCCATAACTTCTCCCACGTGAAGGTATGGTGTGTAAAAGGTCAAACGACCAACTCAGATCAAATACCCAACCCATTAACATTTTATTAATGCGGGGCAAGCGTGACCCATAAAGTGCGGTCCCGTCGCCCCGTCTCGAGGATGTGTGGCAAAGGCCTCTCTCGCCAGTCCACGCCTCAACATAACCCGGATGCCTTACCGGCGCATCCCACCATATCTCACACACGGGTACCCTTGGGGCCGACTCGTCTCAAGACTATCGGGAACTCAGGTCCACCTCAACCAGGGTGGTACCGCCTGTCCCTCCAGTCCCGTCTTTCACATGTAAACAAGGCCAAGTTGAAGTAACTGTGTGTTTATACACCAAGTGGATATCCGAGCAATCACCCTCGATGGATCCCACTCGAGGTATGTGTATGACAAGAGTCGCTATCGCTAAATGGGAAGGAGGAATCACCCTCGATACCCACGACCGATTAGCTATGCTATAGAATTAACACCGAGAGTGCTAAGTGAGGTATCACCCTCAGCACTCGGTAGTAGCTTTGCAGTGCCATACTAAAAAGGTGTGCGGTGATGTGAGAGGCTTGGCTCGTCGGTCGGTTGACCGAGTCTTCGGGTCTTCGAGTCATCGAGTCGCCGATGAAGAAGCAGGGGCAACTGTGAGCTAAGGGGTCATTGGGGATTCATTGATCAACCTATACTAAGCAGTTGATATTATTGCAGGTATAGTAACAGTTTATCAAAAACAGGCTATGCATCAGAAATAGGAGCTAGCTAAAGTAGTAGCAAAATCTAATGCAAGAATGAGAGGGAACGGGCTATGCTCAAGGGGGTTGCTTGCCTTGCTGCTCTGCGGCAAAAGGCTGATCGTCAACGGCATAGTCGTACCCGGCAACAGCGTCAGTCTCGGGGTCTACCGGCAAGAAGAGGGGGAAGAAACAATAAATAAAAAGCACAGATGCGATCACAAAGCATGACATGGCAATATGCAGAGCTAGGTATGCACTAACGCAGTACTACACGTTGCAGACGGAGCGGGAGAATATCTGACGATATTTCCCGGGTCTCGGGCTACTACAGGACAAATGATCCTAACGCATAAATGTCCATGTTCATCATGCTAGAGGCATGTGACAGATGAACAGACAGCGTATTCGGATTCGTGGGATTTTTCTGAGCCACTTTCATGTATAAATTATTTTCATCCGAGTTATAAATTAGTTTATATTAATTTTTAAAGTTGTACTAATATTCTAGAATTAAAAATAGATTAAATTAAATCAACTTAATTGCATATCACATCAGCATGATGTCATGCTGACATCAGCAGTCAACAGTTACAGTTAACCGGTCAAAACTGACCTGTGGAGCCCCTTGTCATAGGCATAGTTTTAATTAAGGTTTAGTTATTATTAAACACAAATAATTAGTGAGGGTGGGACCCCCTATCATTGAATATTTAGATTTAATTAATTAGCAGAATTAATTGGGCAGTTGTAATTAGGACTAATTGGGCTGGGCCCACATGTCATAGGCTATCTAACAATTAACAGATTAGTTAGTCTAATTAGAATTTTAATTAAACTAATCGACTAAGTAATTAATTAATTAATTTTAACATTTTTTTATTAAAACGTTCTGGGGTGGGCCCCTGTTGTCATAGTGTGTGTGTGTGGGGGGGGGGGGCCTGTCATCCTCACATGGAGGGTTAGTGGGGGGCTAATCCCCACTAACCAGCCCGGCTAATCCCCACTAACCAGCCCCCCACTAACCAGAACGATTAGAGGGGGCGAGGGCAGGGGCCACCGGCGGTGGTCGGAGCTAACGGCGAAGGGGGGCGGCGCGACGGTCGAAGGCAGGCCAGCGGTGGCGGGAGGGCCCCAGGGGCGTGCTGGGCGTGACCGACGCATGCGGCCGTGCGTGTGCGCGCGTGTGGGGCTGAAGCACGAGGGGGGGCGGCGAGGCCGCGACGACGATGCGCGGCGGAGGCCGGCTGGAGGGGGGGTCGAGAGGAGGAGGGGAGGGAGGAGCCCCGGGGGCTCACTAGCAAGGAGGGGCTGGCAATATGTGCGTGGAGGCACGGTGGTCGGCGATGGTGGGGACGAGGCGAGGTGACATCGAGCGCCGGTGGAGAGGCACCGGTAAGGGGAGGAGGGGCGCCGATGCAACGCCGGGGACGTGGGCGTCGCCGGTGCGGCGGGGTCGGAGGGGCGACGTGGGCACCGGTGGGGGAGCGCAGGGGCGTCGGTCGGCGGCGGTGGGCGACGGGCGACGGCACGGAGGAGGCGGCGGGGCGGCTAACGGGCACGTGGCGAGCTCCGGAGCGGGCGGCGCAGGCCGGCCAGATCCGTCCGTGGGGGGGGGGCCGGGGGGGGGGGGGGGGCAACGGCGGGTGTGAGCGAACGGGCGGCACGGGCCGCCGTCGGGAGGGGGAGGGGGGCGGAGGGGGGCGGCGTGGGGCTCGGGCGTTGGGGGCACCGCCCCGATCCAGAACGAGGGGAGGGAGAGAGGGCTTCGGGGCTCTAGGGTTTGGCACTCGTGGCTTTGTAGCCACCGGCTGGGCAGGCCAGGTTGGCCCAAAGGCCAGCTGGGCCGGGGGGTGGGGGTCTTTTTCTTTTCTTTTTATTTCTCCTTTTTATTTCCAATTTTTATTTTATTTCAAATTTATAAAATGTGAGAACAACATCTAAATTTGGTATGTAAATATACTACTGCCACATTAATTTGGACAGCTAATAAAATAGTTTAATATTTTATACTTTATAAAAAGAATTTAATTAATTGTTTTGTCACTGATTTAAATTATTTCAGTGTATTTAAATATATTTTTATAAAAGTTTGGTTTCAACATGAAAACAATCAAGAGAATATCTGCACCACTTTGAACATTTTTTTTTCATGTCTGAAAAAATTGAATTTTGGCTTTAGTTTGAATTTAAATTTGAATAGGATTTGGACTAACGCGAAATTAACAACAATAACAGTGGTGACATGGCATCATTAGCATGGAATTACTGTGGCTTAATTATCCGGGCGTCGAATTTTTGCTTGTTGTTTTGTCAGCTACTATTTGGTAGGCGCTTTGTGTTGTTGTGGTTATGCTACCTCGTCTTGTTCTGAGATTTGGGTTGTGTTGGACCCTAGTTTGTGTGTTGTTTCTCACCTCTTTTTGTCCAGTTATCTATATTATACTTATAAGTGCAACTTATATTGAGAATTGAATCAGGCACCGCATAATTTGCCATCAATTACCTAGCTAGTTGGAAGTATGAAGAACTTTGGAAGGTTATCATCAAATCATTACCTAGGTAATTAAATCATGCACGTGGCCATTTGCAGTCAAAATAGGCAATGGGGTTGCCATAAAAGCAATGTGCGAATGATCAATATGGCCGATTGTCATCAACAAGAGCATGTCACAAGAATAGGAGCTACGCCGTACATAGAAACACAACTTCAACAAGAGCAAAATCCACAAGCGGCCTGAATAAACAGAAAACAAGTAAATATGATGCTATGATGAATGGAAAATGAAGGTATTTCACCGAGCACTATTAGTGTGCATTGATCCTATTTCATATATTCACTTGCAATGAGTGACATATACACTTGATTACTTTGGAAACACATCATATTGACACATTTAATTCACACATATTCAGTTTAAACTGATGTAGTTCTGAGACATAGCTAGGTTGGAAGCAACAACTTGAGCAGAACATTATTCAAGATAAACAACAACAAAATTTAGTAGTGCACCCTTGTTTCTTTCATTTGCTGACTACTATCCACACATGAAAAAGAATAATACGAGCGAAGTAATAAGAAGGTTGTAAGCCTGTACATGGGGAAATGGAAGGACGTTGAAATTGCATCATGCATATATGGATCTGTCCTCGGTAAGGCCATAACAATATGTTTCGATATTAGGACCAGTTGGGGAGCTAATATATTGATGTGACATCAACAATAGATTTTTTTACTAGTATGTTGGTATCTTGAATTCAAGCTGGAGGTTCACAACCTTGATGCCCAATACTTAAGTAGCTTTATTCAGGTCTTCCTTTGAAAAACTCCTTTCAAACAAACCTTTATGCTTTCCAGAAATTCCACATTATTTCTGATCAACAATATGTCATCCACATATACTTATCAGAAATTCTATAGTGCTCCCACTCACTTTCTTGTAAATACAAGTTTTTTTATAAAATTTGTATAAACCCAAAAGCTTTGATCACCTCATCTAAGCGTATATTCCAACTCTGAGACGCTTGTCCTAGTTCATAGAAGGATCGCTGGAGCTTGCAAAACTTTTAGCATCCTTAGGATCGACAAAACCTTCCGGTTATATCACATACAACCTTTACTCAAGGAAACAATTGATGAATCTATGTTTTGACATCCATTTGCCAAATTTCATAATAAAAAATGCAACAACTGCTAACATAATTCCAATAGACTTTAGCATCGCTACGGGTGAAAAAGTCTCATCATAGTCACTTCTTAAACTTGACAGAAACTTTTTTGCAACAAGTCGAGCTTTATAAATGGAGACATTTACCATAAGCGTTTGTCTACTTCTTAAAGGCCCATTTGTACTTAACGGTCAGCCGTTCATTGGGAAAGTCTACCAAAGTCC
Organism: Hordeum marinum; assembly: GCA_022496015.1. Taxonomy (NCBI): domain Eukaryota; kingdom Viridiplantae; phylum Streptophyta; class Magnoliopsida; order Poales; family Poaceae; genus Hordeum; species Hordeum marinum. The sequence continues at coordinate 47,521,287 of CM039678.1, forward strand.
ATACTTGGTTTTCATACATGGATCCTTTCTCGGATTTCAAGGCTCCTAGCCATTTGTTGGAATTCCGGCCCACATTGCTTCTTCATAGATCGTAGGCTCACTATTGTCCAACAACATGATCTCCAAGACAGGATTGTCGTGCCACTTAGGGGCGGCACGAGTCCTTGTCAACCTACGAGGCTTGGTAGTAACTTGATCCGAAGCTTCATGATCATCACCATTTGCTTCCTCTTCACTTGGTGTAGGTGCCGCAGAAACATCTTTCTGTGTCGTGCTACTCTCCAACAGAAGTGACGGTTGAACAACATCATCAAGTTCTAATTTCCTCCCACTCAATTCTTTCGAGAGAAACTCTTTCTCGAGAAAGGACCCATTTTTAGCAACAAACACTTTGCCCTCGGATCTAAGATAGAAGGCATACCCAACTGTTTCCTTAGGGTATCCTATGAAGATGCACTTTTTCGCTTTGGGTTCGAGCTTATTAGACATAAGTGTCGCATTCCCAAACTCTAAGAAATGACAGCTTATGTTTCTGCCAAACCATAATTCATAAGGTGTCATCTCAACGGAATTAGATGGTGCCCTATTTAAAGTGAATGTTGTTGTATCTAATGCATAACCCCAAAACAATAGTGGCATCATATGTAGTTGTATCATAGCAATCACCATTTCCAATAGAGCATGACTATGATGTTTGAACACACCATCACACTATGGTGTTCCAAGTGGCATGAGATGTGAAACAATTTTCACATTGTCTTAAGTTGCATACCAAACTCATAACTCAGATATTCACCTCCACGATCATATCGTAGACATTTTATCTTCTTGTCATGATGATCTTAAACTCCACTATGAATTTTCTTGAACTTTTCAAACGTTTCAGACTTGTGTTTCATTAAGTAAATATACCAATACCTACTCAAGTCATTAGTGAAGGTATGAAAATAATGATATCCACCGCACGCATCAACCCTCATTGGACCGCATACATCAAAATGTATCATTTCCAATAAGTCACTTGCCGCCTCCATCATATCAAAACAGGGTCTAAGTCATCTTGCCCATGAGGCATGGTCTCCATGTCTCAACCGATTCAAAATCGATTAAGTCCAAAGATCCATCAGCATGGAGTTTCTTCATGCGCTTTATACCAATATGACCTTAGCAGCAGCGTCACAAGTATGTGGTACTATCATGACTAACTTTGCATCTTTTTGGCATCAATATTATGAACATGTGTATCACTATGATCGATATTCAATAAACCATTCACATTGGGTGCATGACCATTGAAGGTATTATTCATGTAAACAGAATAACCATTATTCTCTGACTTAAATGAATAACCGTATTGCGATAAACATGATCTAATCATGTTCATGCTCTACGCAAACACCAAATAACATTTATTCAGGTTTAACACTAATCCCGAAGGTAGAGGGAGCGTGCGATGGTGATCACATCAACCTTGGAAACACTTCCAACACACATCATCACCTCGCCCTAGCTAGTCTTCGTTTATTCTGTAGCTTTTATTCTGAGTTACTAACATTAGCAACTGAACCGGTATCTAATACCTAGGTGCTTCTAGGAGTATTGGTAAGGTACACATCAATAACACGTATATCAAATATACTTCTATTGATGTTGTCAACCTTCTTATCTACCAAGTATCTAGGGCAGTTCCGCTTCAGTGACCGTTCTCCTCATAATAGAAGCAGTTAGTCTTGGGTTTGGGTTCAACCTTGGGTTTCTTCACTAGAGCAGCAACTAGCTTGCCATTCATGAAGTTTCCCTTCTTGCCCTTGCCCTTCTCGAAACTAGTTGTTTTACTAACCATCAACATTTGATGCTCCTTCTTGATTCTACCTTCGCCGTGTCAAACATCTCGAATAGCTTAGGGATCATCTTTTCCATCCCTAGCATGTTTAAAGTTCATCACGAAGCTCTAGTAGCTTTGTGGCAGTGACTTGGAGAACTATATCAATCACTATCTTATCTGGAAGATCAACTCCCACTTGATTCAAGTGATTGTAGCACCCAGAGAATCTGAGCACACACTCACTGATTGAGCTATTCTCTCATCTTGAAGGCAAAGAATCTTGTTGGTGATCTCATACCTCTCAACACGGGCACGAGCCTGAAATCCCAATTTCAGCTCTTGTAACATCTCATATGCTCCGTGATGTTCAAAACGTTTTTGAAGCCTCAATTCTAAGCCGTAAAGCATGCCGCATTGAACTATCAAGTAGTCATCAAAAACGTGTCTATTTGATGTTCTCAACACCAACAAACGATGCTTGAGGGGTTAGCGCACCGAGCGGTGCATCAAAGACATAAGCCTTCTATGCAACAATGAGGACAATCCTCAGTTTACGGACCCATCCCTCACAATTGTTGCTGCCATCTTTCAACTTAGTTTTTCTCTAGAAACATATCAAAATACAGGGGAGCTACTACACAAGCCACTGATCTACACCATAATTTTGCAAAGAAAACTTAGACTATGTTCATGATAATGAGTTCAATTAATCATATTGCTTAAGAACTCCCACTCAAATCAACATCTCCCAGGTTGTCTAAGTGTGACAGGATCCAAATCCACCAACCCAAGTCCGATCATCACGTCAGATGAGGTGGTTTCAATGGTGAACATATCCATGTTGATCATATCTACTATATGACTCATGTTGGACCTTTCGGTCTCCTGTGTTCTGAGGCCATGTCTGTACATGCTAGGCTCGTCAAGTTTAACCCAAGTGTTCTGCATATGCAAAACTGGCTTACACCCATTGTATGCGAACATAGAGTCTATCACACCTGATCATCACATGGTGCTTCAAAACGACGATCCTTCACAATGGTGCACACTTGGGGAGAACACAATTTTATCTTGAAATTTTAGTGAGATATCATCTTATAATGCTACCGTCATCCTAAGCAAAATAAGATGCATAAAAGGATTAACATCATATGCAAATCATATAAGTGACATGATATGTCCATCATCATCTTGTGGTTTTGATATCCATCTCCAAAGCACCAACATGATCTCCAAAGTCACCGTCATGACACCATGATCTCCATCATTGTGTCGTCACATGGTTGTCGCGCCAACTATTGCTTCTACAACTATTGCTAATGCATAGCAATAAAGTAAAAGCAATTACATGGCATTTACTGATTGATACACAAGTCATACAATAGACCAAAGACAACCATATGGCTCTTGCCGGTTGCCGTACTCATCGACATGCAAGTCGTGATAACTATTAGAAAACATGATTATCTCATACATCAACATATGTCAAATCACGTCTTGGCCATATCACATCACAACATGCCCTGCAAAAACAAGTTAGACGTCCTCTACTTTGTTGTTGCAAGTTTTATGTGGCTGCTATGGGCAACTAGTAAGAACCGTTCTTACCTACACAAAGCCACAACGGTGATATTCAAGTTGCCTATTAACCTTCTACAAGGACTGCCTCGGTCGAATCCGATTCAACTAAAGTGGGAGAGACACACACCCGCTAGCCATCTTTATGCAACAAGTTGCATGTCAGTCGATGGAACCGGTCTCTCGTATGTGGACGAGTGAAATTGGTCTAAGCCGCTTCATATCACTATACCGCCGAATCAAGATAAGACTAAGGAGGTAAGCAATCTGAACATCAACGCCAACAAACTCTTTTGTGTTCTTGATACGTCTCCAACGTATCTATAATTTATGAAGTATCCATGCCATGTTTACAACAATTTTATACGGTTTTTGTATGATTTGATTAGAACTAACCCGGAGTGACGTTGTTTTCAGCAGAACTACTGTGGTGTCGGTTTTTTTGTGCAGAAATAAAAGTTCTCGGAATGGGCTAAAATTTTACGGTGATTTTTGATGGACCAAAAGAGACCCCCGAAGCACGAGAGCTGGGCCAGGAAGTGGATGAGGAGGCCACAAGCCCTCTAGGCGCGCTCTACACCCTAGGGAGGGTGCTTCGGGCTTGTGGGCCCCTCGGGCACCCCCTTGACGTGAGATCGACGCCAATTTTTTTATAAATACCCACACCTCCTAAAAGAACCCTAGATGGGGAGTTCCACCCCTGCAAGCCTCTGTAGCCATGAAAAACCAATCGGGATCCCGTTCTGACACCCTGTCAGAGGGGGAAACCATCACCGGAGGCCATCTTCATCATCCCGGCGGTCTCCATGACGAGGAGGGAGTAGTTCGCCCTGAGGGCTGAGGCTATGTACCAGTAGCTATGTGTTTGATCTCTCTCTCTCGTCTTCTTGAGATGACACGATCTTGATGTACCGCGAGCTTTATTAATATAGATGAATCATATGGAGTTTTCCCCTCTCTATCTTCTTGTGATGAATTGAGTTTTCCCTTTGAAGTTTTCTTATCAGATTGAGTCTTTAAATGATTTGAGAACACTTGATGTATGTGTTGCGATAGAATATCCGTGGTGAATGGGATGTTCTATTGATCCACTTGATGTATGTTTTGTTGATCAATTTGCGGGTTTCCTGACCTTGGGAATCTATGCATAGGGGTGGGCGCACGTTTTCGTCTTGACTCTCTGGTAGAAACTTTGGGGCACTCTTTGAAGTTCTTTGTGTTGGATTGAACCTGATGAATTTGAAATTGTGTGATGCATATTGTATAATCAAACCCATGGGTACTCGTGGTGACATTGGAGTATCTAGGTGACATTAGGGTTTTGGTTGATGTGTATCTTAAGGTGTTATTTTAGTACGAACTATAGGGATGTTCGTGACACTTATAGGGATAGCTCATACAATTGATCGGAACAGATAACTTTGAGGTGGTTTCATACCCTACAACAATTTCTTCGTTTTTCTCCGCTATTTGTGACATTCGAGTGAACTCTTTGTCGCACGTGAGAGATTTACATATGATTCAACTATATCGGTATTATAGAGGGAACTTACACTGGTGAAAGTATGAACCCTAGGCCTTGTTTTCAAGCATTTCAATACCTTTTTTGCTCACTTTTGTTACTTGCTACCTTGATGTTTTTATATTTTCAGATTACAAAATCTTATATCTACCATCCATATTGCACTTGTATTACCATCTCTTCGTCGAACTAGTGCACCTATACAATTTGCCATTATGTTGGGTGTGTTGGGGACACAAGAGATTTCTTGTATTTGATTGCAGGGTTGTTTGAGAGACACCATATTCATCCTACACCTCCCATGGATTGCTAAACCTTAATTAGGTCATCCATTTGAGGGAAAATTGCTACTGTCCTACAAAACTCTGCGCTTGGAGGCACAACCAAGTCTACAAGAATAAAGTTGCGTAGTAGACATCAGTTCTACTCGTGCATTTTATCTACGCATAGACCTAGCTCATGATGCCACTGTTGGGTAACATTGCATGGAAAACAAAAAGAAATTCTACGAACACCCAAGATCTATCTATGGGAGATTAACAACTACGAGAAGGAGAGTGGATCCACATACCCTTGTAGTCGCTAAGCGAGAAGCGTTAAGAAACGCGGTTGATGTAATCGAACGTCTTCGGGATCCAAATCACAATCCGTCCGGCGATCCAATCACGATCCGTACCGATCTAGCGCCGAACGGACGACACCTCCGCGTTCAACACACGTACAGCTCGATGACGTCTCCGCCACCTCGATCCAGCGAGCGAGGTTAGAGTAGTAGATGAGTTCTCCGGCAATACGACGGCGTGGTGGCGGCGGTGGTGGTGCTATCCCGACAGGGCTACGCCTAGCGCTACCAAAACCGTGAACGGAGGAGAAAATGATCTAGGGAGAGAGAGGGGTGCCAAGAGCTTCGAGTGTGCTCTTGGGGCGCCCCCTCCCCTCTATATATAGGTGGAGGGGCATGGATATCAGTCCCTCAAAGCCCTAGGGCGCAACAAAGGGGCAGTAGTTGGACTCCTAGTCCAATTCCCTCCCTTCTCATAAACATATGGACTTTCGACCCCTCCCAAGCCACATGGGCCTTGAGGGACTTGTGCGCCTGGCCCAATAAGGCCAGGGCACCTCCCCTCAGCCGATGCAAACCCTTGGGACGTGGTGGAACCCTTGGTGGACTTTTCTGGCACCGGTGCCGGGAAGGTGGGTGCTTGAAGGTATATCTTTAGATCTTGCAATAAAATCTTTAGTTTCTTGTTTTATAACTAGCTTGGTTTTATAAAAGAAAACTACAAAAAATGGAGTTTAGGTTGCATCAATTATTTCGTCTCTTTAATGTCTTTCCTGAAAATGATGGTTCGGAAAATTGTGCTCAATTAGTAGAGGAAGATTTTATGAAAATACTTAATGAGAATTCATTGAATGATGAGCATTATGGAAATATTGCTAGTATGAATTCTCTAAATATTCATGATGCTAGAGATATGCGAAGCCACAAGCTTGGGGATTCTATGTTTGATGAATATGATATTTTTTGTCCCCCAAGTTTTGATGAGCAAAACTATTATGATGATGGCATGCCTCCTATCTATGATGATTATGATGATGACATGTATGATATAAAGAGTGATAGTAACCATGAAACTTGTTATCATGATTTAAATATTCAAAGTGGTTATGTCTATCAAGTACCTCATGATAGTTTTTTTGTTGACTTTGCTCCCACTATTATGAATGAGAAGAAATTTGCTTATGTGGAGAGTGATAAAAATTCTATGCTTGTGCATCATGAAGAGAATGCTGTATGTGATAGTTCTGTTGTTGAATTCCTTCATGATGCTTCTGAAAATTGTTATGATGGAGGAACATATGCTTGTATGAATTGCAATAATATCAAGTTTCCTCCCTATGTGTTCAAATTTTTGAACATATCCTTGTTTTTCCTTCCTATGCTAGTTGATTATTGCTCCCATAAATTGTTTGATCACAAAATCCCTATGCATAGGAAGTGGGTTAGACTTAAATGTTCTTTTCATATGCTTCATGATGCTCCCATTTTGTTTCAATTCCTTACTTTTATGCGAGCATCATTGAACGCCTAGCTAAAAGGCATTAAAGAAAAGCGCTTGTTGGGAGACAACCCAACACTTTTACCTTATGTTTTTATGTGTACACATGATTAAGACTGTAGTAATCATTTTTTGTGTATTTTATTTCAATAAAGTGCCAAGTAAAGCCTTTGGGATAGTGTGGATACTTGCTTGTTTGACTATGTGCAAAAACAAAAAGTTTTGCATCCAATATATGAATTATATGATTTTACTAGAGAGTCAAGAAATTTTGAAATTTTTACACAGCATTTATATGCAAATTCTGTGATACGCCCTAATAGTGCAGAATTTTTAGAGTCATGTAAGTATGGTGATCATTCAGATCTTTACAGACTGTTCTATTTTTGACAGATTTTGTTTTGCATGCATAGTTTGCTTGTTTCAAGTGTTTCCATAGCTCATATGTGGTAATATAAATTCTGGGAATAATGGAATATAGTAAGTATTATGTGAGAACAATTATGAATCTTGTCTTGACAATACCTAAGTGAATGATCTATATTTACTACATTAACCCATCTCATGAAGTTTCGTTAAGTTTTGTGTGATTGAAGTTTTCAAGTTTTGGATGAGATACCGATATGAGGTGAATAAGGAACAGTAAGGACCTAAGCTTGGGGATGCCCAAGGCACCCCCAAAGTAATACCCAAGGAAGACTCAAGCGTCTAAGTTTGGGGATGCCCCAAAAGGCATCCCCTCTTTCGTCTCCAACATTATCGGTACATCTTATTTGGAGCTATATTTTTATTCCCCACACAATATGTGTTTTTCTTGGAGCATAATTATAATTTGCTGCATTAGGATGCTTGTATTGCATGTTTTGATATGTGCTGCGTAAAAATAGAAACTTTTTCTGTAGTGTTTGAATTTCCTTATTTTAATGGAATGTGAAAATTTCTGAAATTTTACGCAGTGTTGTCATTTAAATTATTTAGCATGTCCTAAATTTTCATGATTTTTTGAGTTAGAGAAGTACACTCGTTTAATATATTGCTATAGACTATTCTGTTTGGACAGATTGCTGTCATAGTTTTGTTATCTACTTTTCCTATAGTTTCCATAGGTTATATTATTAGATATAAATTGTGGAAATATTAGTAAAATATAGATGATGTTTGGAATTATTATGCAACTTTTCTTGGCAGTACATAGAGAGTTGATTTATTATTATGTGCACTAACCTATCTCACGAGTTCTTTTCAAGTTTTGTGTGGATGAAGTTTTTGAGAATAGGTGAAACCGGGATATGAGAGGATTGAAAGAGATACGAAAGCTCAAGCTTGGGGATGCCCAAGGCATCCCAAGTAAATATTTCAATAAGTCTCAATCATTCAAGCTTGGGAGTGCTACGCATCCCACCTCTCTTCATCAACAATTATCGGTTAGCCTATGTTGAGCGTAAATTTTTATTTGTCCACATGATATGTGTTATTCTTGGAGTGATATTTTTCTTTTGCTTGCTGTTTGAATAAAATCATTGGATCTGAAATCTTGAATGAGAGAGAGAGTCCTCACATGGCTATTTAACTTCTTGACTACGCATTGATCTTCACTTATATATTTTTGGAGTAGTTCTATCATTTACTCTCGTGCTTCACTTATATCCTATGAGTAAATGGTTGAATGAATTGAATATCGTAAATCTGAAATTATATATGTTTTATATGCTTATCCCATGGGGAGTAATGACATCACATATAAGAAGTATGGATGGTAAAATTTATTGAAAGTTAGCAAACACCATATTATTCACTTGAACAACACCATATCAGTTACTAGCCCCCGGTTAGTGCTCGGCATCAGTCAAGGTCAAGCCGTTAACACTTCAGCCAAATTTATGAAAGGCCCTTGGGGTAACCTCTATCGGTTTATAGTCTGACAGAGTCATCGGATCGCTGACCAGTTTGCGCTCATTGTGACAGTTAGTTTTTGGCTTTTTCCACTTAGGTACTTAACCAGTTAAAACAAAAGTACAATCACAGTGGTTCTCCCTTTGCACACCTTGGCGGAACAATGCGAAACGTAAGGGGCAATACCGGGAGCAGGGCAACCCAACTATTGACCCAAGACACAATTCAAAACTGATGCATATAGAGCAATATCTGAAGTGCCGAGGTGGAGGTCGGTAGGAAAGATGCCAAACAGCGGGTCAGAAAAGATTTCCCAAGTTGAATTATTACGTAGGGCACCTCGGTCAAGATGGTGTCCATCCTCCTAAAAACATACAAATAGCTTAAAAGTGCCATCACCTCGAAAAGCCAAAAAACTTACGTAAAAACTTTGACGTTTGAACTAAATCAAGTGTTTTGGTGCCAATACAAAAATTGGTGTTAAAATTAACATGTGCTTCGGGCGTGCTTTAACATGGTACATCCGATCTCACAGACTTCAAGCAGTCCAGCCTTTGGCTTCAACCTCCATATCCTGAGGTCGGAGTGTTACTCCGAGGCCTATTTAGCGAACTAAACTCAAGTAGCTTTAGAGAGAAACTAGGCTACCCAGCTATTGACCAAACACTCGTGTCGAAAAAAAGAGTAGTAGAAAAAGACTTTGCAACAACCAAGAAGAAAACAATGTTTATTATAAAATGGCTCATACAAATTTAAGAGCCCCAAGTCTCTTGGTTAAAAGAATTCTATGTACAATGATTGTATCTACCGAAGTACTTATATCATATATGCGTTCGCCCGAACTTTAAATGCGCCTTAATCGACCGTCGGCTTATCCCTCTTCAGCCAAGGGCCGAAAAGTGTTATCTACTACGTCATCCAAGGATATTGAAGGTGTTTCGAATAACCAGGCAATCAGGCACCATTAGGCTATAATAGACAAAGCGCGCCCAGAGAACTTATGGTATATTACAATTTAACGTAAGAAGCATCTTCAAAGAAAATAGTTCTGCCAACGGTTCCTTTCTTTGGGTTCTCATGATTACCATGAGGGGTGTGCAATAGATTTATGCATGCTTGTCTTCCGTTATGGAAGCTCATAGTTGAAAACAGTAAGAACGCTAGCTTTTGGCTTCACCCGTCTGAGGTACGAGTTCGGATGACCCGATCGTAACAATCGCAGAGGTGCTCCCTTTACTCCCTAGCCGAACAATCGGGAACGTACAGGTAAGCACAGGAGCAAGGCAACCCACCTTTGTGGAACACTTAAGTTAACATGATGCAAATATTGGCATAAACACAAACAAGGAAGGGTGCGATACATTAATAATCATATGCAAGAGGAATGGCTTCATAAATGAAGCCCCCAAGTAAACGGGGTAGTTGAATTTGTTTGTAAAAACAAAGTTTTGAGAAGGAAAGTTTTTCGCAAACAACTTTTGGTCAAAAAAGTATAATGCTTGGTTGACCGAACAAAATTTAAAAATTAAAAAAATTAGCATGAAAACGACTTAGCTGGTTAATGTGCTTGTGACATGTGCCAAGCTTGTAGTGGGTCAAGGTCGCAGCCCCCAAGCCGGTCACGAGGTAGTCGAAGAAGAGCTCGGCTTGATGAAGTGACAACACAACACTTCCGAAGGCCGAGGAGAAACCCCCGGGCGAGTCGAGCAGAGGGAGTAGTTCGGCAATGTGATGGCGAAGCCCCTACTCCGTCGGCCATGTCGATGACACAGTTTGGTTGATGGAGGCGCGACAACAATGTAGTAACGCCAAGGTGACCGCATGACACACCCGAAGCCGATTACATGTGCACACAATATAGTGCAAGCCAAGAGCAATAAAAAATAAAGGTAATAATATATATAAATATATATTTAAAATTTTTATTCTACTTAGTTAATTTAAGTGAAGCAAATAAGTAAAGGAATATGGCCTGGGCGCCGAGGTGCCTGAATGAAGAGTTCAGCTTGACGAAGTGGTGACGATGCACGGTCGATGTGGCGAGATGAAGTCCTCAGTCCAGTTAACATGGTGAAGTTGTGATCAGTGGACGCCCAAGTCTCACACAGGTCGGCTAGTGATGCCGAAGTCTCATGCCAGCCGATGTGTTGAAGCAGGTCGGCTGGTGACGCCGACATCTCATGCTAGCCGATGTGTTGAAGCAGGTCGGCTGGTGACGTCAAAGTCCCCAGAGTAGGTTGATGAAGGGGTGCCAAAGCCCCAGTCTAGCCGAGGTGATGAAGCAAATCTGTAAGGTGACGCTAGATCTCCATGCCACCCGGCCGATGCATGTTGGAATTTGTGACGAGGCCGATGGTGGCTTGATGAAGCAATGGAGCACCCAACCCGTACAACCCGCAGATGACGAGGTTTGCTTGATAATTATTCGGCCCTCACGATGCCGAACTCTTGGTCGGATGACCAAGATGATGAGACTTTCCTACAAAAAGGACGTCCGACAAGCCTTTCATGAAAAAGATGACTTCGGGTCGGATTCGTTTCCACGTAGAAAATAGATCCAAAATTCGTTGTACTAATCAGTTGTTTCCTAAAGTTATGAGGGGTGATCGGTATAGGAATTCCCTAGCAGATGAACGGTGAGATTTTCAACCGACGTCCGAGCTAGACGCTGGACTCATCACCCTAAACTCGTCCAGATTCTAGTCCAGATTCGATAGGGCTCCGGTATATTGTAGATCGCCGGAGATTCCTTCACCGGAACGCAACGAAATTTTGCAGGGTTGTTCTAGACTCAATTCCGCAAAGTTCCACCAAAGCAATCGTCAAAACAACACTCGAGGAGGCAGGGACGATGAACACGAATTCGCTGTCAAGAAAATCTGCAGGGTCGCGCGAGGGCAATGTTGACGTTGAGCCCTCGAGCACTATGGAGGATTCTTCCATGGTCTTGGTTGAGATTGGAGTTGATGTGGATGAAGACACCGGTCCAATCTAGATGATCCGACGTGGCACGCAGTCCTCGGCCTAGCCGAGATGACCAGTCAAGGCAGCGATGAAGATGTCGACATTGATGATGTAGCTCGGTTCCAACGCGTAGATCGCGATGGAGCCGATATGAATTCCCATTGCACCGCAGCGACTATCCATCAGGCTCTCGATTAAAGCACCAATGTTGGTGTCAAATCCAGCATATCTCGTAGTAGGTGTCCTAAGCTAGGCGTCTTGAAGCGATGGTAACATGGACACGGGATTTTACCTAGGTTCGGCCTCTCTCAAGGAGATTATACCCTACGTCCTGCTTTTCATTGTATTGGTATGGGGGATAGTACATAGTACAGGTATCTACTACGAGATTGTAGTAATGAGTATGAGATTGAGATCTTCTATTGACTAGCCTAGCCTCGGTTTATATAATGTATCGTAGGCCTAGGATTTAGAAGAGTCCTTGTCTTGTGCGTCAAGCCTTGTAGAATCTGCCTTGTATGCATCATGGGCTCTCTGAACTGGCCCATTAGTGAATCGCCCTGGGGGTCCTCGGCCCGACCCACTGTTCGGGAGACGACGTGATGAGTGCCCCCTAATCCAGGACACCATCAATTGGTGCAAGTTACATTTAGTGCTACAACCTACCAGTTATCCATTTTAGTAAAAATAGGTGTGTTCTGCATTTGTTCTTTTCCACCAGGTGCCCAAGAAGTCATAAACTGGCTGTTCTGCATACATGTAGAGGGGATACTTCCTAACTAACTCAATATTCTATAACAAGAAATTTAATTTTGCAAGTTCCAAATAAGCAACTACTCCAAATACTAACATAATTAAGGATCCAACAAAAGTGTTACTTCATATATAGGCATGTGTGGAGGAGTCAGAAACACAACAAAAACCGTTTCAATAGCATTATGAAAACTTCCTTTTCAAGCATGCAACCACATCGTGGCAAAAATTCTTCTGGGTGGAAGCAAATTCGTCATATTGCAACTGCCTCTTAGCCATCTTCACATTCAATCTCAACTTCTTCGTCTAGGTACTCCTCCTGTTTTGACTTATGTGCCCAACTGCTGCTTCCAAAGGACCTCAAAATACACTTCTCGTTTTTTTTTCACTTGAGTTCATATTTTCATCATCCTCACTACCTTTCGACTTTTCATCCGCTTGTGCTTTTTCATTAGTGTCTTGTATGATCAATGCCTTGTTTTAACATCCATGGAGGAAAGACTTTTGACCCTGAACCACGGCTCGTGGCACACCGATCTTCACCATGCAATAATATCCCAACTTCAACATTTGTCTCTCACGACATGGAACTACAGCTGCCGCACCAATATTATTTTCTTCGTGAAATGACGACAGACTCATGAACTCTGGAACAGCCAGGCCCTCCCCCCCTTGGATATGCGCTTGGAATGGCTCTAGCTGCTCATCCATCCTCCGTCGCATGTCCTCCAACTTTTCAAGCCGCTTACGCCTCTGTTTTGCTGTCATCATCGTCACCGCCATCTCCTGGCTCCTGAGATTCGATCTTGGCATCAGTTTCCACGGCCAATTCACCATTGCAGTGCTCACAGAGGAAGCACTCACAGTCGTCGATCCTCAGGGTTTTTTGGACCGACCGACTGATCTTCTATTCCCTTACTGGTTTCGTACTACTTTTTTACACACCCGACCACCTTCCCATTCCGCTACACTCGATTCCACTGGCGCGGCCTTCTCCCATGGCTCATAGAAAATACTCACTCCATCCAAAAATACTTGTCGAAGAAATGGATATATCTAGACATATTTTAGTTTTAGTTACATCTATTTTAATTCATTTTACCGACTAGTTTTATTGGGTGGAAGAAGTAGTTTATCCCCTTTTTTCGAGACTAGAAGGGTTGGACGCGCTTCCCTGTGTCGTTGGTATTGGATTTAAAAAAATATTCGACCTCTTTTAAAATATAAGATGTATTAGTTTTTTCAAAATTCAAACTTTTTTATGTTTGACCTATTTATGAAGAAATATATCAATAACCATAATATCAATTCTGTATCATTAGATTCATCATTAAACGATTTTTTGTATTTTATGTATCTAATATTGTGGACGTCAATGTTTTTGACTCTATACTTGGTCAAAGTTAAAGAAATTTGACTTTAGAAAAACTTATACACCTTATATTTGAAACTGGGAGAGTATTTAGTTTGGACAGTGAGGATGATGATAGAGTATCTACTTTTTATTTATAATGTACTCCCTCCGTAAAGAAATATAAGAGCGTTTAGATCACTAAAATGATGATCTAAACACTCTTATATTTCTTTACAGAGGGAGTAGTATTTTGGTGAGCTTTTTATGGTGTGATTCTATGTTATGTGGAGAATTTAAAGCGCGGGTGGATGCATATACGATATTGGGGCTACGGTATCACATACTAGATTTTCCTTTTTCTTGATGAGGATAAGGTTGTGCTTCATTGATTTGACCTGTCAAAATTGTGACCCAATTGAAAGAGAGCTTTAAAATCAGGGAGCATAATGATTTAAAAGAATTAAATGAAAGAGCTCCTTGAGAAACATAATCTTTACCCGGATAAAATCGGGTGGTCCAGTTTTGAATTGGTGACCTCAGCTGACTAAGAAGTCTTAAAAGTTAGAAAGCATAAATAATTGAGTGAGAGAGCAGCTTGAGAAATAAAAATATTGTTGACCTGGTCAAATTGGATGGCCATGTTCTAAATTGAAGACCATATAACTGAATAAAAGGCCTTAAAAACTAAGAAGCATATTGTATATAAGAATGTTTTGGCCTCATTAGTTTCTGATTATTTGGTTTAGTATTTCTACAAGTCCATGTCATTCGAGAAGTACTGCAAGAGCTTGTGCGCCACTACATATGACGATATTGTTATTCCATAGTAGAAATGAGAACCCGTCACTACGGAGCCACCACTAGCTAGGTCACTGTCGGTGGACGAGAACGAGTAGAGGTTGTACTCCCGGTTCTTGTCGTCACCATTTTTCGTTTTTTCGAAAAGGAAGTTGAACCACTAGATTTTGCATCATTGTAATCACATAGTCATTTGTTGTTCGCCGTTGTAAGTAGCCGCTAACCGTGAAGGTTAGCAGCTTGAAGAAGGTTGAGGAATCCAAAGACGATATGTGTCACAGATGTTTCCATCGAGAAGGGCAATAGTGGTCGTCACAAATTCAAATCGCACAACCATCGATATAGTAAACTTTGCACATGAGCGTGTAGGGTATGTCAGGTATCGACACGTAAAGTAGGCCCTGACGCTCACACATTGGATGAAGGAGGCGAGGAAGTGGCAGCGAAAATGGAAGGCAAAGGCCGACGACTATGCACAGTCGTTGTCCACATAACCATGCTATGATTGACCCCAGGAAGTGGAGTCGTTGACCACGCATCATCAACAGAGAAAGGCGTGTTCATCGATGAGATGTTGTCACCACCCCGTACCACACTGCACGGCGGAAGAGGGCAGTGCCGTTCGATGATTCGTGGGTGGAGTATCTTGGGGGTGGGCATGATTTTTCGATTTAACCGATATATGTTTATGCTAAAATTTGGTGAGTTTGTGTGGCAAATTTCAATATATGTGGATAAAATCAGTTCTGGACATATATATAACACCAATCGCATGTTAACATTAGTTTAGGGGGTAAAATGGAAAATATATATACTTACTCCTTTGGAAAGCATATCTTCATTTCCGCACACACAACTTTGTTGCCGTCTCGATCGTTGGGTACAACCTCAGCTAGCTGCCATGGCATCCTCGTCCCCGACCTCCTCATCCTGGTCACCGGAGAACGACCTCCTCACCAAGCCCACCCGCGTCCTAGCTCCCCGCAGTATAGCCTACGACGGAGGCTACGAGGACGACGACGACGTCTCGCCGTGGCGGGACGTCTCGCGGGTGCGCAGTGTCGAAGCCCTGAGAGCCATCTGCAGGAAGTACTCCATCCCCGACGGCTTCACCCCGCTCCTCGCCGGCGAACGGTCGGCGCGCGCGCCGCCGCCGCCAGGGTCCGTCTGCATGTACATTGATGCGCTGGAGGCCGGGATGCGCCTGCCCCTCCACCCCTTCTTCGGCGCGGTGCTCGACCACTTCGGGATAGCCCCGGGCCAGCTCGCGCCTAATGGCTGGCGCTCCCTGGCGGGGTTCGTCGTGCTCTCCCACTTCGCCTGCACGCCGCCGTCGCTGCCCGTGTTCCGGCACTTCTTCTCGCTGGTCGCGTTCCCCCATAGGCTGTACTCTCTCCGCGGCAAAGACGCCACCGGCGCCGGTTTGCTCTTCCGTCCGACGAAGGCCAAGAATGCGGGATGGAAGGAGGTGTTCTTCTTCATGTCGTCGTCGTCGGCGCCGTGGCCGTGCCCTGTTCAGTGGGGAAGGCCATTCAGGTCCGCGACGTCTGATCCGTCGCTCACCGGCCCCGAAAAGGCCGTGGCGAAGAGCCTGCTGCGCACTCGCGGTGGTTGCCCGATCGATCTCACGGCGTATCTCCGCGACAACAACTTGGCCGCGGCCAAGATCATCGGGGCACTATCACCGCCGCCGCCGACTCCTCAAGGTGAACTTCTGAAAAGAGCGGCACGCGCGTCGCCGGAGGAGTCCACGGTGAAGAGCGAGCCGTACTGTTATGTGCCGTCGTCTTGTGCGCCGTCATCGTCCGGCAAAGAGAGGAAGCGGAAGATGCCGGAACACCGTGCAAACGGCGAGAGCTCGGCGTCGGGATACCCCTCTTTCCCGCCGGGGTTCTCCCCACATCTCCAGAAGGCACGGACCACCACGACGACCAAACACGGGAAGCAACGGCACGGCGGCGATGAAGGGGACACGACCGGATGGAAGGCGGCGAGGCAGCTGCTGCAGGGCATCGTGACGCCGGAGCGGCAGCGCGAGCACGCGGCGTCCAGGCCGGCCAACGTCGTCGCCTCGAGCTACGTGTCGCTGCTCCAGGTGAGTTTAGTTACGAATCATCCATGTGCTGTGCATTCGATTCGAGCATGATTTGTTTGTTGATCTGGAGTTCTGGACTGACACACATCCATGCCGATGCCGGTCTCGACCGAGTCCTGTAGACGGCGAACAAGGTGGCATTCTCGCTGGGCTACGCTCTGGAGCTCGAGGAGAGGCTGAGGAACGCCGAGCTCGCCGAGACCAAGGCGAAGGCGGCGGCGGTGCGGGAGTCCCGACGACCCAGGGCGCCCTGACGAAGAGCTCTTCTTGGTTGAATGCCATGCCTCTCCCGGTGTCTCCACGGTGACATGCATGTCTCTGTTCGACTGTTCATTCATGTTAGACTGTTGACTGTTCCACTTGGGTGTCTTATTATTCAGAAGTTTTTAGGGTTGTTCAGACGACTAATTCTGGTGTCTACGCCATTTCATAAAATCATTAGACTGATGGACCCATTTATTTATCCTTGAGCCGTGGGCTAAGACATTTGCCATCACTATTTGCTTTTGAGATCCGTGTCTTCACGATAAATTCCGGGCAGCACTCTGCGCGGGCGCGCCGGCCCAATAGTTGAGCCGGTCGCGTCCTAGCCGTCCGATGCAGCGTTTGTCAGCCACCCGATTTGTTCATGTCCATTTCGCCTCATTTTCTTCTTTCTCTTGCCATCCTCTTGGCTGCCGGCGACCACCCATTCACCTGGACATCCTTCCTCTGCTGCTCGTCGGCACGCTTGCCAGCACGCTCGTCGTAGCCGCTCTTTGGAACTACTCGTCGGTGCGCTCATCGGAGCCGCTCGCCGGAGCTGCTCATAGCCTTGCTCGCCGGAGCTGCTCGTCGGCTTGCTCGCCGGAGGCGCCACTCGTCGGCGCGCTCGCCATCGCACTCGTCGGAGCCGCTCGCCAGAGCTGCTCCTTGGTTCCAAATCTTGCTAGCTTTTCATGGTAGCAAATTTCATTGCTGGTCATAGCAAACGAAGACAACGATTGCAGCAAAATGAAAGACCGGTTGTAGAAAAAATCGCGACGCCATGTGTGATGTAGCAAAATGCGACACCGGTGGTAGCAAAATGCTGTGTCAGTTCAAGCAAATTTAGATGCTGGTTGAAGCATGTAGCAAATTACGCCTTCGGCCATGGACGCAACTTCGCCGGCCATGCCCGTTGCAGCTCCGCTCGCCATGGAGCAGTTGAGACAGAGAGAGGGGATGCAGCTCGCCATGTCGTCGGTTGTAGCAAAATGAAAGACCGGTTGTAGCAAAAATCGCGACGCCATGTGTGATGTAGCAAAATGAGGTACATGTTGTAGCAAATGTAGATGCCGGTTGTAGCAAATTTAGATGTTGGTTGAAGCATGTAGAAAATTGCGCCTTCGGCCATGGACACACCTTCGCTGGCCATGCCCGTTGCAGCTCTGGTGGCCATGGAGCAGTTCAGAGAGGGGAGATCGTGGGAAGGACACTGGTTCGGTGGTAGGCTTCGGGGATGCTCGCCGGAGAAGAAGACGGGGGCTCGCTGGAGGAGATCGTCGGGGTAGGATTTCCCATGGCAGTTGGAAGGTTGGGAAAATAGGAAAGAGAAGAAAACGGGAATGATGAAAGAGACAACGTGGTGGGCCCTCCCGATTAGATTGGTTGTTTGCGCGAGCGAGTGGAGGAGACGGGCCGAAGCATTCGGCCAGCGTGCCGGGTGTAAAGGTTTCCCATAAATTCCTATGAACTTTTTATTCATGATTTTCGGCATATAGATGAAATTTCTACAAAAACATTAGATTTTGATTTTCGGCAAAAGTAGAGATTTTGAAGAAAAATAAATAACTCACTCATAAGGTGTGTCTCTACCATATTCATTGTCTTCGAAACCCACTAACATGGTGGGCTAGTTTTTTTGAGGGGTACATGGTGGGCTAGTACTTGTAGCTTCTATTATAGCTGGCCAAACGGGCCGAGCTAACTAGGCCGGCCCGCGAACATGCCAGCACAGCCCGCCATGGGCCAGACATGGCACACGACACGTCTTGGGTCATGCCTGGGCCTGGTGGCTGGGCATGCGGACCGTCACGACACGACCCATTTATTTATCTTATGTATTTTTAGAATTTTTTAATATATATACTTAAAATACAACCCAATAGGCCTAAAAATGAACCCAACATGCTGAAAATGTGTAGCCTAGCCTGCTAAACGGGCCAACATGCTGACCCGTTTCGTAATCAGGCCGTGCCTGGGCCTGGAAGCTCAGCCCACGGGCTGGCACGACACTGTCCGTTTACTAAACGTGCTTGGGCGGGCCGGACCGGGCCGGCCCATTTGGCTAGATCTGGCTTCTATAGGTGGGCCAACAGCCTGGAAACTTTTCAGAGCAATAATCCATGTGCAGAAAATGGTGTTAGGTTGCCTATTCAAAAAACGAAGGATATTGCCTTCCGTGCCGCTCCCGCGGCAGCCCGGGAGAAAACCTAGCCACCTCCGCTAGTCTCCCCTCTATCCCCCTCCCCTCGCCACCGTTGGATGGGGTCACCGGGCAAAGCCCGCACGGCGTCAGCGATGGCGGGGCCATTTTCATCCGTCTCGAGCCCAGGGATGGGCATGGCGGGACGCTCTTCTCAGGCAAAGGCGAGGGCCCGCACGGCGATGTGGGTTGATTGGGGCGGGGCTGCATTTCGTATGCAACCTGTACAACCAAAACAAGGTTAGGGGCAAAAGCTGCAGAGTTACTTCGGACAGACCGAATGGATGTCAGAAAATTTGTCACGGAACACCCGGTGCACTCGGTGAGACCGTGTGGAACATAGAAGAGTACACAAGTTTGGTCACGTTCACTCGGTGAGACTGAACCAAAGCACTCGGAGGCTCCGACTGGATCTGAAAAATTGCCAAAGATTCATGTCTGAGTTAAAGTTCGGATATTTTATCCGAAAGATTGTTCGTCCGCACCGGGAAGACTGCTGGCGTACCGCGCTTCCGGTTGGGTCTCCTTCGACATGAGCCACGATGCATCACCCCTGACGTCGAGGGTACATGGTGACGTTTTTGTGTGCATCACCCCCAGCATCGAGGGTACACGGTGACGGGCCTGAGAGGTGACCATTGCCTCTACTTTGCATGGTGGATGACTCCACCGCCGAAAGTTTTGGTCTCAATTCCTACCATCACAACAGAGACATTTGTTCAATGCCCGCATGTGTCTTCCCGGTGCAGACGAACAATGCCCACATCGATTTATGAGGTAGCTGGACTTCTCGTACAATAAAAGGACTAAAAATTCTATCCAAAAATCTTTGGCAATTTTTCGGATCCATTTGGAGCCACCGAGGGGTTTGGTTTGGTCTCACCGAGTGAATGTGACCAAACTTGTGTACTCTTCTGTATTCCACATGGTCTCACTGAGTGAACCGGGTGCCCCGTGACAAATTTTCTAACATCCATTCGGTCTGTCCGAAGTAACTCCGTAGCTTCTGCCTCTGACATTGTTTTGGCTCTACAAGTTGCATGCGAACTCGGCTTAAGATGATTTTTATATCAAAATCAACCATTTGGACGACATGAAGATTTTTCCTGTTGATAATTTTTTATTTGAGGCCATATTAATTACATTTTCTGCCCCTGACACTCTTCGGCCAACGGGAAGCCGAAGAGTGCTCTTCGGTCGCCTAGAGGCCGATGAGCCCCTCTTCGGCCTACTGCAGGCCGACGGGCCTCTCTTCGGCCCACCAGAGGCCGACGGGCCGCTCTTCGGCCCATTGCAGGCCGATGGGGTCATATTTCTGATTTTTTTGCGTTTGGCCCTATAGTTTTCAAATTGGCTATAAAATATGTCATAGTTTTGAAAAAAAATCGAGAGTGGATCTACATACCCTTGTAGATCGCTAAGCGAGAAGCATTAAGAAACACGGTTGATGTAGTCGAACATCTTCGCGATCCAAATCACTAGCCATCCGGCGATCCGATCATGATCCGTGCCGCGATCCAATCACGAATCATCCCGCGATCCAATCACGGTCCTTCCGATCTAGCGCCAAACGAACGACACCTCCGTGTTCAGCACACGTACAGCTCGATGATGATCTCCACCTCCTTGATCCAGCAAGCGAGGGTGAATAGGTAGATGATTTCTCCGGCATCACAGTGGCATGGTGGAGGGGGTGGTGGAGCTGATCCGGCAGAGCTTCGCTAAGCTATACCAGACAGATCTAGAGAACAAGCAATCTAAAGGGAGAGAGGGCGGCACGTGGCTATTAGGGTTAGGGGCTGCCCTCAAAATCCGTCAATATATATAGGAGGAAGGGGAGAGGAGGCAGCCTTGGCCCCTACTCCAAGTAGGTTCGGCTGAACCAAATAA
The DNA here is from genome assembly GCA_022496015.1 of Hordeum marinum. NCBI lineage: Eukaryota > Viridiplantae > Streptophyta > Magnoliopsida > Poales > Poaceae > Hordeum > Hordeum marinum. The sequence goes on from CM039678.1 coordinate 47,542,465, forward strand.
GGGAGGAATCCACCTCCCACAAGGGAGGTGGAATCCTATTAGGACTCCTTCCTAATTTGGATTTTCCTTCCTCCGTTTTGGTTTTTTTTCCTTTCCCACTCTTTCCAAGCCGCATGGGCCTTGTAAGGCTGGTTTTACCAGCCCACTAAGGGCTGGTGCAACACCCCTCAGGCCCATGTGACCTCCCGGCGTGGGTGGCCCCTCCCGATGGCCCTCCAGCACTCCTGGTACACTACCGGAAATACTCAAAACTTTCCCGGTGGCCAAAACAGGACTTCCTATATATAAATATTTACCTCCGGACCATTCCGGAGTTCGTCATGACGTCCGGGATCTCATCTGGGACTCCGAACAACCTTCGGTCACCGACATACATAACTCAACTATACCGAAACGTCACCAAACCTTAAGTGTGCAGACCCTGCAGGTTCGAGAACTACGCAGACATGACCGAGACACCTCTACGGTCAATAACCAATTGTGGACCTGGATGCCCATATTGGTTCCTACATATTCTATGAAGATCTTTATCGATCGATCCTCTATGTCAAGGATTCAAATAATCCCGTATGCTGTTACCTTTGTTCTTCAGTATGTTACTTGCCCGAGATTCGATCATCGGTATCTCTGTACCTAGTTCAATCTCGTCACTGGCATGTCTCTTTAATCATTCTGTAATACAAGAGCTCGTGGCTAACTCCTTAGTCACATTGCTTGCAAGGCTTATAGTGATGTTGTATTACCGAGTGGGCCCTGAGATACCTCTTTGTCAGATGAAGTAACAAATCTCAGTCTTGATCCATGCCAACCCAATAGACACCCTCGAAGATACTTGTAGAGCACCTTTATAGTCACCCAGTTATGTTGCGATGTTAGATGCACACAAGGTAATCCTCTAGTGTCAGTGAGTTGCATGATCTCATGGTCATAGGAACAGATACTTGACATGCAGAAAACTGTAGCAATAAAATGACACGATCATATGCTACGTTTATAGTTTGGGTCTTGTCCATCACATCATTCTCCTAATGATGTGACCCCGTTATCAAATGACATCTCATGTCCATGACTAGGAAACCTTAACCATCTTTGATCAACGAGCTAGTATATTAGAGGCATAATAGGGACATGGTGTTGTCTATGTATCCACACGTGTATCTGAGTTTCCGATCAATACAATCCTAGCATGGATAATAAACAATTATCATGAACAAGTAAATATGATAATAACTAATTTATTATTTCCTCTAGGGCATATTTCCAATAGTCTCCCACTTGCACTAGAGTCAATAATCTAGCCCACATCGCTATGTGATTTACTATGAATCTCACACCCAATGAGTTCTGGGGTTCGATCATGTTTTGCATGTGAAAGAGGTTTTAGTCAACGGGTCCGCGACATTCAGATCCGTGTGTACTTTGCAAATCTCTATGTCATACTGTAGACACTGCTACCACACTCCACTTGGAGCTAATCCAAATGGATGCTCCACTATACGTATCCAGATTGCTACTAAGAGTCACCTGGATTGGTGTCAAAGCTTGCACCGACGTAACTCTTTACGACGAACTCTTTATCACCTCCATAATTGAGAAACACCTCCTTAGTCCTCTAGTTACTAAGGATAATTTTGACCGTTGTAATCCACTCCTGGATCACTCTTGTACGCCCTTGTCAGACATGGGGGAAGGCACACATCAAGTGAAGTACACAACATGTCATACCAAATAGAGCCTATGGCTAGTGGCATAGGGGACGACCTTAGTCTTTTCTCTTTCTTCTGTCGTTGTCGAGGTTTGAGACTTAATCAACTTCACACCTTACAAATCAGGCCAGAACTCCTTTTTGACTGATCCATTTGAACTCTTTCAAAAACTTGTCAAGGTATGTTCTCATTGAAAGTTTTATCAAGCGTCTTAATCTATCTCTATAGATATCGATGCCCAACAATTAAGTAGCTTTATCCAGGTCTTCCTTTGAAAAACATCTTTCAAACAACCCTTTATACTTTCTAGAAATTCTACATCATTTCCGATCAACAATATGTTATCCGCATATACTTATCAGAAATTATATAGTGCTCCCACTCACTTTCTTGTAAATACAAGTGTCTCATAAACTTTGTACAAACTCAAAAAACTATGATCACCTCATCAAAGCGTATATTCCAACTCCGAGATGCTTGCTCTAGCCAATAGAAGGATTGCTAGAGCTTGCACACCTTTTAGCATCCTTAGGACTGACAAAACCTTATGGTTGTATCACATACAACCTTTCCTCAAGTAAACCGATAAGGAAACAATGTTTTGACATCCATCTGTCAGATTTCATAATTGAAAAATGCAGAAATTTCTAACATAGTTCTAACAGACTTTAGCATCTCTACGGGTGAGAAAGTATCATCATAGTCAACTCCTTGAACTTGGCAGAAACTACTTTGTGACAAGTTGAGCTTTATAAATGGTGACATTCACCATCATCGTTTGTCTTCATCTTAAAAGTCCATTTGTACTCAACGACCTGCCGTTCAACGGGCAAGTCTACCAAAGTCCATACTTGGTTTTCATACATGGATCCCTTTCTCGGATTTCATGGTCTCTAAACATTTGTTGGTATCCAGGCCCATCATCGCTTCTCCATAGTTCGTAGGTTCATCATTGTCCAACAACATGACCTCCAAGACAGGGTTGCCGTACCACTCGGGAGCAGTACGTGTCCTTGTCGACCTACGAGGTTTGATAGTAACTTGATCCATAGCTTCATGATCATCATCATTAACTTCCTCTTCAACTGATGCAGGTTCCACAGAAACATCTTTTTGCGATGTGCTACTCTCTAGTTGAAACAAAGGTTCAACAACCTTATCAAGTTCTATCTTCCTCCCACTCAATTCTTTTGAGAGAAACTGTTTCTCAAGAAATGACCTGTTTTTAGCAACAAACACTTTGCCCTCGGATATGACATAGAAGGTATACCCAACTGTTTCCTTAGGGTATCCTATGAAGATGTACCTTTCCGGTTTGAGTTCGAGATCATCACACATAAGATTCGCATCCCCAAACTCTAAGAAATGACAGGTTAGGTTTCTGCCAAACCATAATTCATATGGTGTCATCTCAGCGGATTTAGATGGTGCCCCATTTCAAGTGAATGTAATTGTCTCTAATGCATAATCTCAAAAAGATAGTGGCAAAATGATAAGAGACATCATAGTACACACCATATCCAATAGAGCACGACTATGACGTTTAGACACACCATCACACTATGGTGTTCCAGGCGGCGTGAACTTGTGAAATGATTTCCACATTATCTTAAGTTGCATACCAAACTCGTCACTCAGATATTCACCTCCATGATCATATCGTAGACATTTTTATCTTCTTGTCACGATGATCTTAAACTTCACTCTGAATTTGTTTGAACTTTTCAAATGATTCAGACTTCTGTTTCATTAAGTAAATATACCCATATATATACACTCAAATCATCAGTGAAGGTAAGAAAATAACGATATCCACCGCACGCTACAACACTCATTGGACCACATACATCAGCGTATCATTTCCAATAAGTTACTTACCCATTCCATCATACCGGAAAACGGGGTCTCAGTCATCTTGCCTAAGAGGCATGGTACACACGTCTTCAACTGATTCGAAATCGAGTGAGTCCGAAGATCCATCAGCATCGAGTTTCTTCATGCGCTTTACACCATTGTGACCTTTAGTAGTAGTGCCACAAGTACGTGGTACTATCATTATTAACTTTGTGTGTATTACAACGATCGACATTTCAATAAACCATTGTTACTGGGTGCATGAACATTGAGGGTATTATTCATGTAAACAGAATAACCATTATTCTCTAACTTAAATAAATAACCGTTTTGCAACAAACACGATCTAATCATGCTCATTCTCAACGCAAATAGCAAATAATATTTGTTTAGGTTCGACACTAATCATGAAGGTAGAGGGAGCGTGCGATGGTGATCACATCAACCTTGGAAACACTTCCAACACACATCATCACCTCATCCTTAGCTAGCCTCTGTTTATTCCGTAGCTTTTATTTCTAGTTACTAACATTTAGCAACTGAACCCAAGTGCTACTAGGAGTACTAGCAAGGTACACATCAATAACATGTATATCAAATATACTTCTATTGACATTGTCAGCCTTCTTATCTACCAAGTATCTAGGGTTGTTCCGCTTTACCGACTATTCTCCTCATAATAGAAGCACTTAGTCTCAGGTTTGGGTTCAACCTTGGGTTTCTTCACTGGAGCAACAACTGACTTTCCATCCATGAAGTTTCCCTCCTAGCCCTTGCCCTTCTCGAAACTAGTGGTTTCACTAACCATCAACACTTGATGCTCCTTCTTGATTTCTACCCTCACGGTGTCAAACATTGCGAATAGCTCAGGGATCATTATTTCCATCCCTGGTATTTTATAGTTCATCATGAAGCTCTAGTAACTTAGTGATAGTGACTTGGAGAACTATATCAATCAATATCTTATCTGTAAGATCGACTCCCACTCGATTCAAGATTGTAGTACCCAGACATTCTGAGCACATGCTAACCAATTGATCTATTCTCCTTTATCCTGAAGGCAAAGAATATTGTTGGATGTCTCATACCTCTCAACACGGGCACGAGCCTGAGATCACAAATTTCAGCTCTTAGAACATCTCATATGTTCCGTGACATTCAAAACATTTGGAGCCTCAATTATAAGACGTAATGCATGATGCACTGAACTATCAAGTAGTCATCAGAATGTGTCTGTCAGATGTTCACAACATCTACAGACGATGCTTGAGGGGGTGGCGCATCGAGCAGTGTATTAAGGATATAGGCCTTCTGTGCATCAATGAGGACAATCCTCAGATCACGAACGTAGTCCGCATAATTGCTACCATCTTCTTTCAACTCTATTTCTCTAGGAACATAAAAAATTCAACGGAGGTACAGTGCGAGCTAGTAATATGCAACATAATTTGCAAAGACATTTTGACTATGTTCATGATAATGATTTTAGTTAATCATATTACTTAAAAACTCTCACTCAAATTGACATCCCTCTGGTCATTCGAGTGTCACATGGTCCAAATCCACTAACACAAGGCCGATCATCACGTGAGTTGAGGTGGTTTCAATGGTGAACATCTTCATGTTGATCATATCTACTATATGACTCATGTTCGACCTTTTGGTCTCTTGTGTTCCGAGGCCACGTCTATACTTGCTAGGCTCGTCAAGTTTAACCCGAGTGTTCTGCACGTGCAACACTGGCTTGCACCCGTTGTATGTGAACGTAGAGTCTATCACACCTGATCATCACGTGGTGTCTCGACACGACGAACTTTCGCAACGGTGCACACTCGGGGAGAACACAATTTATCTTAAAATTTAAGTGAGGGATCACCTTATAATGCTACCGTCGTCCTAAGCAAAACAAGGTGCATAAAAGGATTAACATCACATGCAAATCATAAGTGACACGATATGGCCATGAACTTGTGCTTTTGATCTACATCTATAAAGCACCGGCATGATCTCCATCATCACTGGCATGACACCATGATCTCCATCATCCTCATCTCCATCAACGTGTCACCATCGGGGTTGTCGCGCCCACCATGATTCTACTACTATTGCTACCGCTTAGCGATAAAGTAAAGCATCACATAGCGCTTAATGATTGACACGCAGGTCATACAATAATTAAAGACAACCCTATGGCTCCTGCCGGTTTCCGTACTCATCGACATGGAATTCGTGATATTCTATAAAAAACATGATCATCTCATACATCACATATATCTCATCATGTACTTGGCCATATCACATCACAACATACCCCGCAAAAACAAGTTAGACGTCCTCTAATTGTTGTTACAAGTTTTACGTGGCTGCTATGGGTATCTAGCAAGAATGATTCTTAACTACGCAAAACCACACCGGTGATACACAAATTTATTTTCAATCTTCTCAAGGACCGCCTTTGTCGAATCTGATCCAACTAATGTAGGAGAGACAGACACCCGCCGGCCATCTTTATGTAACAAAGTCACATTTGAGTCGATGGAACCGGTCTCTCATAAGCGTACGAGTAAGGTTGGTCCGGGCCGCTTTATCCCACAATATCGCTGGACCAAGAAAAGACCAAGGGGGAAGCTATCTGAATATCAACGCCCACAATCTCCTTTGAGTTCTAGTCGTGATCTCATCTACACATAGACCTAGCTCTGATACCACTGTTGGGGAACGTCGCATGAGAAACAAAAAATTCCTACGCACACGCAAGATCTATCCATGGTGATAAGCATCTACGAAAGGGAGAGTGGATCTACATACCCTTGTAGATCGCTAAGCAGGAAGCGTCAAGAAACGCGGTTGATGTAGTTGAACGTCTTCGCGATCCAAATCGCTAGCCATCCCGCAATCCGATCACGATCCATCCCGTGATCCAATCATGAACCGTCCCGCGATGCAATCACGGTCCTTCCGATCTAGCTCCGAACGGATGGCACCACCACATTCAGCACATGTACAACTCGATGATGATCTCCACCTCCTTGATCCAGCAAGTGAGGTTGGAGAGGTAGATGAGTTCTCCGGCAACACAATGGCGTGGTGGCGGTGGTGGTGGAGCTGATCCGGCAAAGCTTCGCTAAGCTATACCGAACATATCTAGAGGAGAAACAATCTATAGGGAGAGAGGGCAGCATGTGGCTATTAGGGTTAGGGGCTGCCCTCAAAATCCCTCCATATATACATGAGGAAGGGGAGAGGAGGCAGCCTTGGACCCTACTTGTCGGTGCACGACACCTATGGGACCGTGGGGATCCCTTTGTGGTTCGGCGGGGAGAAGGTAAGTACAAAGGGCAGATCACACGATCGGCGCGAGGGGAAGTTTTTACCCAGGTTCGAGCCACTATGGAGCGTAAAACCCTACTCCTGCTTCAATGTATTATGGGTGTTTTTGAGGTTCTAGCTACAGGAGCGCTACGAGGCGTCTGCGGTTGCAATTATTCTGCTTACTGCACCACCCCACGATGCACGTTAAGTGCGCGACGTGGGAGGCGTGCGCGGAGCGGCCATAAAATTTTCAAATACTGTGTAGGTCATTTCCGCCATGTGCGCCACATGCATAGCTGAGAATCAGCTACATGCGTTCATGACTTAAAGTCTTGGCCGAGATAGAAACCGCGACACCATGGATTGGGGGAATGTGGTGGCCGCCTGTTCGCCCTGTGATTGTGGGTGGCGCTATTGGCGGAGATGGACGGTGACTCTTAGAGCGAGGGAGAGCCAGCCCCCATTCTTCCCCCCTATAAATTCGAGGGGGGGGCGAAGGCAAGGCTCATCCATCTTTCTTCCTCATTGAGTGAAGACCTCCAAAGCCTGCCCTTCTACACCTTCCCGGTTTTGAGTAGTACCCGCCCTTGGCCATGGTTGGGCAACGAGGGCGGCCTCCGTCTTCCGCCCGCTCGGCGAGGAGTTCCCGTCAGGATCATGCCACCGCTTCAGCCACGGTAGCGGCGGGTGGCTCGAGTGTGCGTGGCAGAAGGGGAGCGAGGGGTCGTGGTTGGTGCGGAGGTCGAGGCCGAGGGAGGCGGAGTGGCGCTCCTCCTCTTCCTCCGGCACCAGACCCGCTTCTTGAAGAGACCCACGCTAAGGGGACGGCGCTGAAGTTCGTCCTCGAATTGTGTGGCCCCCTTCGAAGTCATCTTCATCTCCCTCATCCTTTCGCCCGGGTGATGGAGGTTGACAAGCCACCCGCCCTATGGTTGCGGGCTCATGGCTGGTGTAATGGCGCCACATGGGTGGACGTTGAGTACCCGGAGTGTCGCGTCATGTTCCTCAGTAGCGATTGTAAAACCTTCGCCCGCGCCCACAGGCTCCGGGATGGGCATGTCCTCCGCTCCAAAATGACGAAGGCCAAACTGCTCTCCGTCAAGATTTATGGGCGCTCAGGCGTCCGTCTCAGCTGCTGCGAAGAGAGCTCGAGTGGCGCTAGAAGTTCCTCCTCGAGCGATAGTTACGAGGAGGACAGTGGTGAAGATGACGACGACAAGTCAGAACTCCAGGCCGTCAAGTCGGAATACGACGACCTGAGCTCTGACTAGTTGTCGGACGCACCGTCATTGCCAGCTCACGCCTCTCACTCTCCCGGCAGAGTGACCTTGCTGGGCGTCCTTGTCTCGGGCGCTGCCTTGTCTTCCAGCTGGATCCTCTGGCAGCCTTGTGGACTTCGGCTTCGGCCCGCCCTTCTGGACGTGCTGCCCTCCGCGCAGTGCTGGTCCAGAAGGGGTCAGGCTGGGCTTCTATCGGGGGCCTCTCCCTATCTTTTGCTTCTTGTAACCTGCTCCTAGGGGAGAAAGTCAAATAAAGATGTACTTAGGAAAAGGCATTGTCCCGTGTAAATTTTATTTCCTTTAAACAAATGCATGTTACTCCCATTGTTTGATTTCCGTGATGTATTCCTTACGCTTTATCTGAAAACTTGTCGACGTGTGCAAACACCGTTGCGAGCGCTTGGAGGAATGGATCCTTAGCAGCCTGCTAGCGATGTCGCTGCCGGCAAGATGTCTTGGCACTTTTAGCGCAGCCACCTACACTGTTGAGTGGTCTCAAAACATAGTAAGGGCGCGACCAATCCTGACAAGCTACCTTAATGTTTTCAATGCAGCCACCTAAACTGTTGAGCGGACTCGAAATAGAACAAGGGCGCAACCGATCACGGCAGGGTTCCCTCGTGTGCAGGTTTTCCATACAAAAGTTTAAGTCATCCAAGGACAGAGATAACCTCATAGTAAAGGTTTACTTAGATTTTTGCAACTTATATTTTCGTTGTCGTATTCCTTCCCGCAAGGTGCTAACTTCGAGCGCCAGTGTCCACACCACCTCTTCCCCCCGGCAAACTTGTGCGTGAGGGAACCTTCTATCCCTTAAGAAAAAGAAAGAAGAGAAAATAGAGGTATGGAACCGTGGCGGTTTGTTAGAACTTGCCGAGAATAAGTGTAATGCAACATGTCAGATAAACATGCATGTAAAGAAAACATGAGAATTGACAAGAATTGCAAGACGTCCGATCAACTATGCGCAGGGACTGCCTGGCTTTGTACAAAGGATGACATGCCCTGCCGGCAAGACTTACACAAAAGGTGGTTGCCGAGAGGCCCGCCAACTGCGCCTTATGGATAGAACTTATGAAGATGTTCGATGTTGGAGGAGTTACTCACTGGGATGCCATCTTCGGTCTCCAAGCAGACTGCGCCAGGCCTGGTGACTCGTACTACCCTATAAGAGCCTTCCCACTTCGACATCAACTTGTTTGAATTCTTGGCCGACTGAACACGTCAAAGAACAAGGTCACCTTCCTCAAGACTCCGGGCATGAACCTTGCGGCTATGGTAGCGATGCAAAGCTCGCTGGTAGCGTGCAGCTCGCACAACAGCCCAAAGACGATCTTCCTCAAGGAGCGTCATGTCATCTTGACGCAACTGCTCTTGCTCAAGCTCATTATAAGCGATGACTTGAGGCAACCCGTATATGAGTTCTATGGGGAGAACTGCCTCCACCCTATATACCAGGGAGAAGGGTGTATGGTCGGTGGCTCGATTTGGCGTCGTTCTGATCGACCAAAGAACCGACGACATCTCATCAATCCAGCGTCTTCCGCACTTGTGAAGCCTATCGAATGTTCTCGTCTTAAGCCCTTGCAGCACTTCAGCATTTGCTCTTTCTGCTTGGCCATTGCTCCTTGGATGAGCAATGGAAGCGAAACAGATCTTGCCTCCAAGGTCATGGACGTACTGCATGAAGGTGCGGCTTGTGAACTGTGTGCCATTATCGGTGATGACTTTGCTCGGTACACCAAAATGTCAAACTAGTCCTCTGAAGAACTTGAGGGCTCATTGCGCTGTCACCTTTCTCACTGTTTCCACTTCCGTCCACTTTGTGAACTTGTCGATCGTGACATAGTACTCAAAGCCCCCGGTGGCCCGGGGAAAGGGGCCCAAGATGTCGAGCCCCCAGACCGAAAATGGCTAGGAAAGAGGGATTGTCTGAAGAGCTTGAGCTGGTTGATGTAGCTTCTTCGAATGGAACTGGCACGCTTCACACTTGGTTACTACTACAGTTGCATCCTGGAGAGCAGTGGGCCAAAAGAAACCTTGCCGGAAGGCCTTCCCGGCAAGAGCTCTTGATCCTATGTGGGATCCACATATGCCTCCATGTATCTTTGCCAATAGCTCTAGTCCATCCTCCCGAGGGACACACTTCAATTTCACACCGTTTGATCTCTTTCTGTACAGGACGTCGTCCACAAACTGGTACATACTAGACTGACGGGCTACTTTTTCTGCTTCTTCCTGTTCCTCCGAGAGTTCTCCTGTTTAAAGGACCTGGACTATGCACTGTGCCCATGCTGGAGCCTTAGGATTGACGGCAAGGACTAAAGGCATGTCTTCTGCCATAGGGGCGCTTGTCTTTACGGCAAGGGCTCGAGGCCCTACCGGAGCCTATTGCCCCACGGCGAGATCGGTGCCGATCCCAGCAACTTCCTTGCCGGCGGCTTCCGTAAGCTCTGTCGGGAAGTACTGGCCAGAATTCAGCTTCCTCCTCTTATTTTGCTTTGTCGGTGGCGATACGGATGGTTGATTCAGTTGGAGCACGAAAGTCCCTCGTTCCATAGGTAACTTGAGGGCGGCGCGCTTCGACAGCTCGTCGGCAACACTATTCTCTGCACGAGCGATGTGTTCTGCTTGCAGACCGTCAAAGCACTCCTCCAAATTCCTCACTTCATCTGCGTAAGCTTCCATCAACGGGCTTTGATAGTCCTTATTGACTTGCTTGACGACAAGTTGTGAGTCTCCTTTGATAATGAGCTTCTTGATCCCAAGGTCCGCTGTGATTCTGAGGCCGGCAAGCAGCCCCTCATACTCAATGGTCTTGTTTGTCGACTTCTCCCGTGGAAAGTGCATCTGAATTATGTACTTGATGTGCTCCCTGGTGGGTGCGACAAGCAAAACACCAGCACCGCCCCCTGCAGGGAAAAAGCTCTGTCAAAGTACATAACCCATTCTTGGCTTGTTTCCTTGCCGGGGATGGTCGTTTCTTGGATCTCTTCGTCTGGCATTGGAGTCCACTCTGCAATGAATTCTTCCAAACCTCTGCTCCGAATGGTTGAAGTGCTTTCAAACTTGCGGTCAAAGCTTGACAACTGCAAGGCCCACTCCACAATCCTGTCGGTAGCGTCCGGGTTTCAGAAAACCCGTTGCAGCGGAAAGTGAGTGACGACGGTAATCTCATGCGCTTGAAAATAATGGTGCAGCTTCCTTGAGGCTATGAGGAGGCCAAAAATTAACTTTTGCACACCAGAGTACCTTGACCCGGCCCCTTGTAAAAGGGAGCTGACGAAGTACACTGGGCGCTGCACCATTTTCTTCTTCTGTGTGGCTTCATTCATGTGCACAAGCTCTAACTTGCCGGCACCAAACCTTTCCGGGGAAGCCCCCGGTTCATCGCTTGGCGGTCCTGCTTCAGTAGTTGCTTCTTCGTCAGCTTCTCTCTATGCTACCAACACAGCACTAGCCACTTGATTCGTTGTCACCAAGTACAGCAACAACGGCTCTTATGGTCTAGGCGCGACTAGTATTGACGGAGAGGAGAGGTACTTCTTCAAATCCTGCAGCGCTGCCTCCACTTCCGGAGTCCACTTCATTGGACCCGCCTTCTTCAAGATTTTTAAAAAGGGCAGGGCGCCCTCAGCAGACTTTGCGATTAATCTACTCAGAGCCGCAATGCAGCCGGCAAGACGGCGTACATCTTTGACGCGTTTTGGTGCTTCAATCTGCTCAATTGCTCTGATCTTGTTGGGGTTTGCCTCGATCCCGCGCTGAGATACAAAGAACCCGAGAAGCTTGCGAGATGGAACACCGAACACACATTTGTCAAGATTGAGTTTTAAGTTGATCTTGTGCAGATTCGCAAACGTCTCTTCCAGGTCATGCACGAGCTTTGCTTTGTCCTTGGTTTTGACCACTATGCCATCCATATTGGCTTCCATATCTCTATGTAGCTGGGGCACAAAACCAATCTGGATTGCTCTTGCAAATGTCGAACCAGCACTTTTCAACCCGAAAGGCATACGCACAAAGCAATACGTACCACATGGGGTGATAAAATGTGGTCTTCTCTTCATCTTCCTTGGACATGAAGATCTGGTGGTATACTGAATAATCATCGAGGAAGGACAACAAATCACAGCCTGCAGTGGAGTCCACAATCTGGTCCATGCGCGGCAAGGGGAAAGGGTCTTTTAGACAGGCTTTGTTGAGATCCGTATAATCAATGCACAACCTCCATTTCCCAGTTGCCTTGCGCACCACAACTGGTTTGGCCAACCACGTTGGATGAAGCACTCCCCTGACCAAGCCTTCCCTTCCAATTTCCTGATTTCCTCGGCAGTGAATTCTTGCCACTCCAAGGCTTCCTTCTTGACTTTCTGTTTGACGGGCCGCGTGTGGGGATAGATGGCAAGGTGGTGCTTAGTTACCTCCCTAGGAACACCGGGGCATCAGATGGTTGCCATGCAAACACATCGGCATTCGCCCGCAGGAAGGCAATGAGCGCGCTTTCCTATTTGTCATCGAGGGTGGAACTTATGGTGAAACTCCCTCCCCCCCCCGTGCCATCCTCCTTGACGGGCACCCTCTTCGTTTCTGGTGGAGCAGCCTTGGATTTCTTGTTCTTGCCGGTGGAGCTTTCTATCACATCGTCGACGAGAGTGCAACACTCCAAAGAGGTGCGCTTGTCGGAGTGTACACCAAGGGCCCTGTAGGTCTTCTCCCCCCCGGGAGCTTCAACGAAAGGAGCAGGTGCTGCAACTACTTCCCGATAAAGCTGGTCGGCATAGATAAGTGCGTCCTTCTTGTCGGAGTTGATCGTGGTTACATTGATCGGTCTGGGCATCTTCAACATGTTGTAAGCATAGTGTGACGCCTCCATGAACTTGGCCAGATCCGAGCGTCCAAGTATCCCATTGTACGACAAGGGTATCTTGGCAACGTCAAAAACAATCTTCTCCGTTCTGAATTTCATGTCACTGCCAAATGTTACCGGCAATGTGATCTTGTCCTTTGGCTGAGTCCTTCCCGGATTGATCCCGTGAAAGGTGCCTATCTCCTCTAGATCTCTGTCAGGAATTTGCAATCTCTTGATCACATCAGGCAAGATCAGATTCAGACCGGCCCCACCGTCTACTAACATTTTCGTCACCTTGAGGTTGCGAATCATTGGCGAAACCAACAACGGCAAACACCCGACCGTTGTTGTGTGATCAGAGTGATCCTCAGCGTCGAAAATGATAGGCGTGTGGGACCATCTTAGGGGTTTCCGGGATTCAACAGATGGTTCTGTCACATTAATCTCGCGTGCCCACTATTTGAGTTGGCGGCAGGAAGAATGCAACGAGGCGCATCCGTCGACGCACATGACATTTGTAGCTCTCTGAAACTCATGCTTGTTGGACTCATTGTCATCTTCATTGCCATCATCATCCTTCTCTTCCTTGTCGCGGCCTCAAGCGAGCCTCTCTTGCCGTTTGGCCTTGCCAAGGCGACCTCCTCGGTCAACGCACTTCTTGCCAGACCCTTTTGCACCTTCTTGGGCTTTCTCCTTGTCCCGCCTGACGTACTCAGCTTTCTGCCTTTTGACAAGCTGCTCGACTTATCGGCAGTTTTGGAGGTCGTAGCCCTTGGTGCGATGGATCTTGCAATACTGCTTGTCGGAGCCCTCCGGCTTGTCGGAAGCCACCAAGGCCTGACAAGAGGTGCACCTGGCAACCTCCTTGCTGGGGTTGTCAACCTTTGTCTTCTCAGAGGCACCAAGGTTGCCAGACTCCTCGATGGCAAGCACGGCCTTGTCCTTGCACTTCTTGTTCCGCTGTCGACCTTTCCTTGCCGGGGCAGTAGCGTCTTCATCAGAGTCGACCCCAACACTGGCATCCTCGCCAGGGAGTCTCCTCCCTTCCTCATCTCGAGCACACCCATCAGCCAGGGCGTAGAGCTCAGTGACATCTTTGACCTTACTCATCGCCAGCTCTTCGTGCATCTTGCGGTTATGCACGTTCTGGTGAAACACGCTGATAACAGCGGCAGGATGAACATTTGGGATGTTGTGGTGTATGCGACTAAATCTCTGGATGTACTTGCGCAAGGTTTCGCCCTCCTTCTGGGGGATGAGATGCAAATCGCTTGCTTGACCAGGAGCTTGGTGACCTCTGGTAAAGGCGCCAACAAACTTGTGGCATAGGTCTGCCCAGGCTGAAATGGAATTCTCCAGCAGGTGCATCAAACACGACCTGAGGTTGGGCTTGAGCACCAACAGGAAGTACTTGGCAAGTATCTTGTCGTCGCGAGCTCCGGCAGCCTGCATCGCAAAGAACTCCGACGGGTGGGTCTTGTCGTCGTATTTCTCCGGGACCTCCAGCTTGAACATTCGGGAATTGGGCCACTGGACTCGCCGTAGCTCACGGGTAAACGCTGGACAACCCACCTCATAAGGCAGGTCGACAGGATACCCTGGTGCAGGCTTGTCTATAGTGGGCCCCACGTGCTTATCGGATTGATGGCGCGTTTCCCGCCACCACTCGATGGTGGTCCGGGCATCCTCCTTGGTATGCTCCCAAAGAACTTGGCGTTGGTCGCGGAGAGTGGGCGGATCAGATGATGCAGTGGAGTCGTCACCGCTAGTGCCTACCAGCCGAGTCGGAGACCGCCGCTGTCGTCACGGGGGAGAATGAACCATGGTCGTGCTACCTCCGGCCTTGTCGCCTTTAGCACGCGCTGACTCAATGGACCACCGCTATGAAGGCTCCGCTCGCTACGGTCCACCCCTGTTGGCGAAGCTGACGAGGCTCTGGATAATAGCTCTCCACTCGTCGAGCTTCTCCGCCACAGGAGGGAAGTTCAGGAGCAGTTTCGCTTGCGCCAATGGTTATGTCGACGAGGTTGGCAGCGTAAGGTGCGATGAACGTGAGGTGCTCTGACTCCTAACAGTGTTAGAAGGAGATCTGTCATGGTCCCGCGACCATGCACCACCTATGTCAGTATTTTGGCGCGCATGTTGGTCCTGCGCATCTCGAGGGTGATGCGCAGGGGCCTTCTCGTGGATGCTCCTGTAATCACCATCGTCGCGGCGCTGTTCGTCAAGCGAGACCTGAGAAGGCCATGGCGTATGTGCTGGAGTAGGTGTCTTGGAGGGCGCCCCACCGTCTCTAGTGTCCGCCGCGCCGCCTGCAGGCCGCACGGCTTTGTCTTGAGGTCCAGCGGCCCGTGGGTTGCCACCATCGCTGCGGACAATGCCGCTGGCTTGGCCTTGATCTCTGGAATGTCGTGGAGGCTCGAGGCCTCCGCCCGCATCCACACCGCCGCCCGTCTAAGTGGCTACGGGCACGCAGGACGTGGACGGGTCGACCGCCATGAAACCCTTCTTCTTGGGGGCCATGGCGATGGATGAACTGGCGCACAGATCGCGTGATCAGGTTCACATGGCCCTTCCCCCTACCTGGCATGCTAAACATGTTGGTGCACGACACCTATGGGACCGCAAGATTGCTTTGTGGTTCGGCGGGTATAAGATAAGTACAAAGAGCAGATCACATGATCGGCGCAAGGGGAAGTTTTTGCCCGGGTTCGGGCCATTGTGAGCGTAAAACCCTACTCCTGCTTCGATGTATTATGGGTGTTTTTGAGGTTCTAGCTACAAGAGCGCTACGAGGAGCTACTACACGCGTGAGCTAGAAGACGGGAGCTAAAAGTCCTCTCCCGTAACGCCTTGGGCCTCCTTTTATATGACTAAGGGGATCCCAACAGTGGCGTACAGTGCGCGCATGGGGCGCACAGTGCTACAGTGCTATCATACCTAACCCTGAGGGAATGGGACAAATGCATTTAATGCTCCGTTAGTGTCCCTGACCTTCTACGGGATAGGACAGGGGCCCATCCCATCTATACCGCTTAGCCTCTCCTTCGCCAGCGCCTTGACACGTATCCTGGGAATCGACACCTGGTCTCCGCGCTGGCAAGGTGGCGAGGTCTCGCCAAGTGCCCTTCTTGTCGGGACTCCGCAGGCCAACGCCGACAAGATCTTGTCGTGGTTCCGGCCCTTGGCCTTCGGTCTTGTGTTTGTTGACTTGAGTGTTCCCTCGTGTCTTCGCGCTTGCTCCCCGTAGTCCTCCGGCGGGCCTTGCCGCGGGTGTGGCTACAACTGCCCGTGCACAAGTCAGGGGTACTAATGAACCCGATCCTTAGTACACCGACACTACCCCAAGTAGGTTTGGCCGAACCAAACAAGGTAGGAATCCACCTCCAACAAGGGAGGGGGAATCCTGTTAGGACTCCTTCCTAATTTGGATTTTCCTTCCCCCTTTTGGGTTTTTTCCTTTCCCACTCTTTCCTAGCTGCATGGGCCTTGTAGGGCTGGTTTGCCCAGCCCACTAAGGGCTGGTGCAACAGCCCTCAGGCCCATGTGGCCTCAAGGCGTGCGTGGCCCCTCCGATGGCCCTCTGACACTCCCGATACACTACTGGAAATACGCAAAAGTTTCCGGTTGCCAAAACGAGACTTCCTATATATCAATCTTTACCTTCGGACCATTCTGGAGTTCCTCGTGACGTTCGAGATCTCATCCGGGACTCTGAAAAACCTTTGGTCACCAACATACATAACTCAGCTATACCAAAACATCACCGAACCTTAAGTGTGCAGACCCTTTGGGTTTGAGAAATATGCAGACATGACCGAGACACCTCTATGGTCAATAACCAATAGCTGAACCTGGATGCCCATATTGGTTCCTACATATTCCACGAAGATCTTTGTCGGTCGAACCTCTATGTCAAGGATTCAGATAATCCCGTATGTTGTTCCTTTTGTTCTTCGGTATGTTGCTTGCCCGAGATTCGATCGTTGGTATCTCTATTCCTAGTTCAATCTCATTACTGGCAAGTCTCTTTACTCGTTTTGTAATAAAAGATCTTGTGGCTAACTCTTTAGTCACATTGCTTGCAAGGCTTATAGTGATGTTGTATTATCGAGTGGGCCCTGAGATACCTCTCCGTCACACGGAGTAACAAATCCCAGTCTTGATCCATGCCAACCCAACAGACACCCTTGGAGATACCTGTAGAGCACCTTTATAGTCACTCAGTAACATTGCGACTTTTGATACACACAAGGTACTCCTCCGGTCTCAGTGAGTTGCATGATCTCATGGTCATAGGAACAGATACTTGACATGCAGAAAACTATAGCAATAAACTGACATGATCATATGCTACGTTTATAGTTTGGGTCTTGTCCATCACATCATTCTCCTAATGATGTGATCCCATTATCAAATGACATCCCATGTCCATGGCTAGGAAACCTTAACCATCATTTATCAACGAGCTAGTCTATTAGAGGCATACTAGGGACATGGTGTTGTCTATGTATCCACGCATGTATCTGAGTTTTCGTTCAATACAATTCTAGCATGGATAAGGAACAATTATCATGAACAAGGAAATATGATAATAACGAATTTATTATTTCCTCTAGGGCATATTTCCAACAGGTGGTGCACGGATGCCATTTGCCGTAGCAGGGAGGCTCGGCCGCGATTGGATGCGAGATGCAGGACCTTATCTGGTCTCTCCAGGCCCATTGTAGAGGAGGCTAGCTGGTGGCCCAGCCCAGCGTTGGAACGCTTGCTATGTCGGGGGTGCGTCTTCATGACCAAGATGTGCGCCTATCAATATTAAGTCACGAGTGCCTCGCAAGGGATAGATGCGCATCTTGCCGTTAGCAAGTATAGTATCATTGCATCATACATTACAGAAGAGATGAGTATACAAGTTTGGCTTACACTCGCCACATACTAACTTACAATTCCACACAGAGTTCAAATCATCAAGATGAAGACAGGGTCCGACCACAGATGAAATCAAACGATAAAACAGATGCAAATGAAACTATCTCACTATCCCAAAGATCACGACCATGGTCCTCTACTCATCCGGGTAAGTCACGTACATCCTGCCTCTTTCCTCATCATATTCCCACTGGAGCTGGGTAAGATCATCCTGCACATACTCATCTGTACCTGTACCTGGAGGGTTGTAGTAATCTGTGAGCCACAAGGACTCAGCAATCAACCACACCATACAAGGTCACATGAAAAACAAGCATGGCATGATGAATTCTATGATGCATGATGCATGAATGCAAGACAACACATGGATGACAAGTTGCAATCATACATTAATCTCATGACACAAGGTTCATACAATAGATTACATGCCATAAAAGGTAGGGACAACACTTGGGCTGTCACAACTCTCCCACACTACAAGAGGATCTCGACCCGAGATCTAAGAACGAAAGAAGTCTGGAATCTCATGACACAAGGTTCATACAATAGATTACATGCCATAAAAGGTAGGGACAACACTTGGGCTGTCACAACTCTCCCACACTACAAGAGGATCTCGACCCGAGATCTAAGAACGAAAGAAGTCTGGAAATTCAGAACGGAGAAGGTCCTCGCATTCCCAAGTAGTTTCTTTGTCGGAATGATGAGACCACTTCACCTTGAGGAATTTGATAGACTTGTTGCGAGTCTTACGCTCAGTTTCTTCAAGAATAGCAACTGGATGCTCACGATAAGAGAGATCTTCTTGGAGATCGATGTCTTGGAGGTCAATGGTTCGCTCAGGAGTCTTGAAGCATCTCCGAATCTAAGAAACAAACTTGTCACGCCCAAGATGCACACCTATCCATATTAAGGCACAAGGGCCTCGCCTAGTTCATTCGATGATCCTTCGTGACGCCAACCTTGCCTAGTTCCCTTTGTCGTGCATCGTTGGAGTTGGAGCTATGCTGTCTAGTATGGGGTGTTATGTTGTAGCTCTTTGGAGCGGTTGTTTTCCCTTTTCTTTGATCTTCGGATCTCTGGTCCTAGGACCTTCACCACCTTGTTGTTTGTTTGTTGTTTCTTGCTATTATCAGTGAACACCGACGGTGTTGGTTCTTTCAGAAAATGAAAGGAAGGTTCAAAATTCCATGTATTTAGAACAAATAAAAATATTGTAAATCACTAATGTTAGCAATGAACTAGAACTTGTTTTAGATAACTTTGATCAATAGTTTGGGAGAAACGGTTTTTTACGTTACTGACACATATTTTCAACTTAAAATTCGAAGTCCCTAAAAAGTATCATAAATGTTTGCAGTGGTGATTGGGGAAAGTCTTAGGACACTTTCACCAATGGATAGTGCAAAAATGGTCATTTCGGAGCGTTGTTTCATACATTCAGTTTAAAATTCATTATTTCCAAAAATTCATTACAATCTAGTAAAACAATAAAATTGCCGAGTGGTGAGGTGGCTTTTTTTGTTATCATTTTGATAAGAAGTTTTGGAGAAAATGATGGTTTAAGATTGTTGACTCATAATATTAATTTAAAATTAGAAGTTTCCAGTAAAATAAAAATACAACAAACCATAAATGTTCAAGCTCAGGACGAAGAGGTGGGACGGGCGGGCGGATTGGCAGTGAATGTACACGTATGACCCGTGCATGCCACATACGTAGGTGGATATATCTTATGGTTCATGAGTGATTGTTGACTCAACCCTAATTTTGAATACGTATGACTCGTGCATGCCACATACGTAGGTGGATATATCTTGGTTCATGCATGATTGTTGACTCAACCCTAATTTTGAATACGTATGACTCGTGCATGCCACACACGTAGGCGGATTGTTGACTCGTAATATTAAATAACAATGCTATCCTTATACGGTTCATGAGTGGGCTCTACTGAAGCAAGACTCTATATTGTAGGGAAACCCTAAGCATCTATACAAGAAGATTGAAACATTAATCTGATGAAAAGTGACGCTAAAACCATTTGGTTGTCACGATGAAGTTTCTCTCTTCAGGGTGAAAGAAATGCTCTCATCGACATCAGCAACCTAGCCAATTAACAGCCAACTCAGTACCAAACGTCTGATGGGAGTACCAATGAACACATTAGCATCACAAATCTATCATCAGGTTACTTGCAGCAATAAAACTAAATATAAACAAAAGTATTCATATTTTCTCTATAATTAAAAGTGTTCATGGAAATCGATAATAAAAAATGGAACTAAAGACAATATAATTGCTCGCTCACTCTCCCCAATCCAGCCCGAGTTTTCTGCTGTGTTTTGCTCTCCCCCCCCTCTCTCACCTCTCAAACCCCCATCAAATCCTCTCCAATAGGTGCTTCTCTTAGGTGGATCTTTCCATCACTTTGTTTCTTGTGGTAATCTCCTCCGAATCATCCAATTTTTTTTGGTTAAATATTGTTATTTTGCTAGTTTTTTTACATCTTGGAGAAACCCTGGTTCATGAGATCCCTCAATTTTAGTGTGTTTGAATATGTTGTTTATCTTTGGTAATAGGGATATGCTTGGAGTAGGAATAATATTTGGTTTATGAGTAGAAAGATTAGGGGTTAGGGTTAGTTAGTGTTTTGGGGTAAACTTTGCTTAATGTATCTTAATTAATGACACATTTTCGGACATCATTAATAATGTAGTGTTGATATGGTTGGGGTATAATTTCTGTTTTTAGAAAACCAACAATTGACATTGATGTGTTAAATTCATTCATGTTGTTTTTAGATGGAGAGACTTGTTAATGTTCATTATATGGACAAGGAGGCATTTTTTAGTAACAATGCCGACGCGGGTGAGGAAACAATGGTTTTTGATACAATCTCTAACTATGAGGAGGTTGTTGCAAAAGTGAGACATGTTTTGAAGTGCATGGACCCCAATGATGATGTTAAGTTAATAGGAAGGTATGATGTTGGTGTTGGAGTCAAATCTCGCTTAAAAAGTATGCCCATCACCTCGGATTTGCATTGGGATGTGTACAAGGAAAAGGTTGCTCAATCGAAAGACAAGTTACTTGAATTGTTTGCCACCAAGGTTGAACCTCCTTGGTTTGCAATTGACTTGACCAGACATGTCTCTTCCCACCGAGAGGACAAGTATGCCTCTTATTGAGCATAGGGTTGTGGTTGATGCCTCCAATGTTTATTGCAAACCACGTCCTCAACCACCAAGCAGCCAAGTAAATGAGATTGGGTTGTATGCCCCTAATGCTTCTAGCCAACCACCAACTAACCAAGAAAATGAAGTTGAGGTGATTGGTAGTGACAAAGTAATTCAACAGGATGGTGATGGGGATGCTTGTGGTGATGATGATGAACAAGGGGAAGGGTTTCCTGGTAATGATGTTGGTGACTTGGATGCCTACATAGCGCAAAAGGAAATGGATCGTGAGTTACCTTTTAGGCGCCTATATGGGTATGACTAGGATGACGAAGGTCCGGAGGAAGAATTGAACGAGGATGGATTCACTAAGGAGGAAAACCAAATTCACTTTGAGTTTACCCTCTTGGAAAAAAGAACTCATTTGTTTCATGATCTCAGCCTTGCTCATAAACCCGTAGTTGATGGCGGCCTTAGAATGATGGTGATTGAGCCAACACCTTGCCCGGATGCAGGCGAGCCCAGGGAGGAGAACGAGGATGAGAATGCTTATTTGAAGAAAGGAGTGAAGTTCCCAAGTTTGGCTAGGATGAAGGTTTGGTTGTCTAACTATGCCGTTCAGAACCACATGCCATATTTGGTTGAGCACTCCGACATAAGATTGCATTACACCATGAAGTGTGAGAAAGCAGGAGAAAGATGCCCATGGAAGGTTCGTTGCATAAAGCTTGAAGAAACCGGAGAATGGGTCTTAAGAAGCTGTGTTGCCACTCATAGGTGCAAACCGCTAAAGAAAGAACTCTGTATGACAGACCGACATCTCATGTCAGAGTACCTCAGATACTAATTTATGAGAGACATAGCTGTTGATCCCAGTGTCAAAGTGAGGTTTCTCATGCGGATGGTGAAAAAACAATTTGGTTATGTAATAAAGTATGGGAAGGCATGGAGGGCCAAGGCAAATGCTATTAGGATGTTGTATGGTGGTTACGAAGAAGCATAGAACCAGCTCCCGAGGTTGTTGGGAGCAATTGCACATAGGAACCCGGGCATGTATCATGTGGTCGATGATAATCATGGAGTGTTCCACCATGTCTTCTGGAGTTATGGACAACGTGTGGCGGCATTTAAGCATTGTCGTCCGGTCTTGTCTATAGATGGCACTTTCTTGCTGGGCAGATACAAGGGCACATTAATGGTAGCAATGGCGCACTCGCTGAATGACAATATGTTCCTAGTGGCATTTTCTTTGGTGCCTTTCGAGCACCAAGACAACTGGGAGTAGTTCATGGGTCATGTGAGGCACAATGTGATTGGTGCTATGGAGGTATGCCTCATATCATACCGGCACCATGGCATATTGAAGGCAGTGGACATTGATATTCCAGGTTATCTGAAACTTCATCACAGATGGTGCATGAGGGATTTCGTGGCCAACTTTTTTCGGGCATGTAAGAGCAAGGAGTTAAGCAAAGACCTTACCCATGTATGTGTGGCCTTCAGCACCCAAGATTTCGATGCTCAGTACAACAAACTCTTTGCAGTAGTGAACGAAGGTGGCAAAGATTTCCTAACAAGGAATTTCAGCGATAAGCACAAGTGGGCACGCGCTCATGACAAAGGAGGTATGCGATATGGTGACATGACGAGCAACGTGGTTGAATGTTTCAACAACGTGCTCAAGGGTGCCCGTTCATTACTGGTGACTGCAATAGTGGAGTATACCTTCTTCAAGCTTAATGATTACTTTCACATGCATTCAGAAGAGCCTGCTAATTGGATAGGTGAGAAAATGGATTATCCGGAGAAGGTTGATGAATGGCTTCAGTTACAACCAAGCAAAACTTCGCAACAACAAATTATCACATTCGACAAAACTGAAATGATCTATCAAATTGATGAGCCAGGTGGCACAACATGATACGGTTATTCATATGGTGGTGCCGCATTTGAGGTGCGCCTCAAGACAAGGTGGTGCCAGTGTGAAAGTCCTAGTAAGTATCATTGGTCATGCTCGCATTTGCTAATAGTGGCAAGGGCGGCACACATATTAGTTTCTGATGGGAAAACTGTTCGGATCGAAGAGTTTCATGTGGAAGTTACTAGGTTGACATGGGCGCCTCGGTTTCATCCTTTTTTAGACCAATCAAGTGTCCTGAGTATCATGGCCCCCATATTAAGCCAGGCCCTCTCATGAAGGTGGAGACCAAGGGAAGAAGGAGAACTAAGAGGTTCAGGGGTGATATGGATGACCTGGCTGGATACACCGGCATGAAACAATTTGGTAGCGGTCACTTCATGGAGGCTCCCGACACCATAAATTGTGGGGGTTGCAATGAAGGGAAGCACAATGCATGGACATGCAAGAAAAGGAAAACATTGAAGGGGGCATTCCGAGCACTAGCCATGGAGGAGGATCAGGTGGTGAACGAGGGGGCAGAGGTGATGGTGGTAGCCGTGGAGGAGGATCGGGTGGTGAACAAGGGGAAAGAGGTGATGGTGGTAGCCGTGGAGGAGGATCAGGTGGTGAATGAGGGGAGAGAGGTGATGGTGGTAGCCGTGGAGGAAGGACTAGCCGTGGAGGAAGGACAAGTGTTAGAGGTGGTGTTGGTCGTAGAGGACAGGTTGATAATGGATCGGCATTCGTTTATTTTCTTAATCTAGAGGGTTGATATAATAAAAATGGTATATTATGTGTTCATACAAGTCCTCCGCATTTCTTGTTTTATTGTACTTACACATTCAGTTTGTTCTTGTCTTGTCCTAACAGTTGTACCTTTTGTAGGCATGGCTTCATCCGGTCCCATGACGAGGTTGAGGCCGCCATGTGGCAAAAGACAGGACATGTCGAAGACGTCGAGGGAGGCAAAGTTGGACTAGGAGAAGGAGAAGGATGTGCCCACACCACCATATCTAGGTCACCGGCGTCTAGCATTAGGGGGCAACGTCACCAGACGCCAAGGACCCTAGCGTCTGGCCCCTCACCCACAGAGAAAATGTTACTGGCCCTTTTATAAGTGCACCAGACGCCAAGGACTCTGGCGTCTGGCATTAGGGGGTGATGTAACCAGACGCCAAGGACCTCTACATCTTGCCCTTACCCAGAGAGCATTTTATAAGGGGCCCACTCACTCTCGCCAATCCACCTCGAGTTTGCTGCTTCATTCTTGCTCTCCCCCTCTCTCCCACCTCTCAAGCCACCCTTCAAATCCTCTCCAAAAGGTGCTTCCCTCAGATGGATCTTTCCATCACTTTGTTGCTTGCAGTAATCTCCTTTGAATCTTCCAATTATTTTTGGTTAAATCTTGTTATTTTGCTAGATTTTTGACATCTTGGAGGAATCCTAGTTCAAGAGATCCCCCAATTTTAGTTTGTTCGAATAGTTTGTCTATCTTTGGTAATAGGTATATGCTTGGTGTAGGAAGAATATTTAGTTTATGAATAGAAAGTTTAGGGGTTAAGGTTTGTTGGTGTTTGAGGGTTAACTTTGCCTAGTTGATCTTAGTGATTTGGCTATAAATTATGTTTTAGATAACCAACAATTGTCATTGATGCTCAATGGGTAGGTTTTGCAGATGGCTAAGGATATTCAGTGGGTGCTTTGCCCTATTGTTCATGTGGTCTGCTTTCCTAAAGGTGTATGGCAGCAAGTTAGTGAAGTGGACGCCACTTTTGATTGGTTCAAGACTAAATTCATGGTGCAGCATGGGTTGAAGAAAGACGATTTTCTTTACTACTACAGCCGCAAGCAAGGAGATGAACCTCGGGGATTTACACTTGTTGACGTAACTAATGATAATAAAATTCAAAAAATGTTCGAAGAATGGAAATGGAGAAGGGTTATTGAATTGCATTTATTCAGGAAACCAAGTTGATATGTAGAGCCTCCTCCAATACGCCAATGTCCCTGATGTGGGCATATGTTATGCTTATGTCATTTGAACTATAATGGCATTACTTATGGACCGTCGTGGTCATCATGCTTAATAGGTTTGAGACTATGTAATGCTTAAGTGATTTGAGACTATGTAATGCTTAAGTGATTTGAGACTATGTAATGCTTATGTGATTTGAGACCATTTGATGCTTTAGTAATTTGCAACTATTTTATGCTAAAGATTTGAGACTGTTTTATGCTTATGTCCTTTCAAATTATTTAATGCTTATGTGATTTGAGGCTAGTGTGATGAAACCCAAGCCAAACGCCAAGGATCCTAGCGTCTGGGCCCCTGCCCTCAGACTATATGCCACTATCCTTGGCGTCTGGTCCCCCAGTTCAGGCCAGATGCCACTATACTTGGCGTCTGGCTCCTTGCTGAAAGCACATTTTCTCCCTTGGTGGTTTTGGTAATTAATAACAACATATATGTCATTGAACTAATGTTTCCTCTAAGCATGTTTCAGGAAAAGTTCAATGATGGGTTGGCAAAAGGATTGTGGAATACCCCAAGGTGCAAGGAGATAGATTGGCAAAGCTTGAAGCAAAGGACTCTACATTTTACCTTTTGGGATAAATCACTTTGAGTCCATAGGAAAGCCAATACTATTAAAAGGGGGTAAGGTTTTGGTGGTGAACAAAATGCTCATACATGCACAAGTGATAGTCACCACATACACCCACAAGCTCTTCCACAAAAGTCTGTCCAAAGCCAATTATCCAAAATCGGTGCAACCAACACTTTTCACTCGGTGCCACCGATTCCTAGACTCAAACATACTCAACCAAACCCTAGCTTTTCGGTGCAACCTATTCCACTTCGGTGCCACCGAGTTTGGGTTGCCAACTTCCTGTTACGCAAGTTTACAAAAATGGTCTCGCCGAGTTTTGTGAATCGGCGTCACTGAGATTGGCAATTTGACCGTTGGTCACCTTATCGGTGCAACCGAGTTTTATGCATCGGTCTCACCGAGATTCAAAAGTTGTTACCTTTGAGGCAACTCGGTACAACCGAGTTTACACATCAGTTCCACCGAGTTTAACTTATTAGGTGTGACAATTGGATTTTTGGAGATGCCTATATATACCCCTCCACCACCACTCACTTGCAAGAGAAGCACTCGGAACAGTTCCCCACTCATACCTACTGATTTTCTGAGAGAGATCCACCTACTCATGTATTGAGGTCATGCCATTCCATTCCTACCATATGAATCTTGATCTCTAGCCTCCCCAACTTGCTTTCCACCAGATCAACCTCTTCCACCAAGCCAAATTTGTGAGAGAGTGATTGTGTGTTGAGGAGTCTATCATCTTGAAGCACAAGAGTAAGGAGTTCATCAACATTATTGAGCGTATTACCTTTTGGAGGGTGGTGCCTACTAGATTGGTTAGGTGTCGCTTGAGAGCCTCCTACTTAGTGTTGTGGAGTGAACCAAGAAGTTTGTAAGAGCAAGGAGATCGCCTACTTCGTGAAGATCTACCCTGAGTTAGGCTAGTCCTCCGTGGACGTAGGCCGTCATTGTATAGTCAAGGTTGCTTCTTCGTGGAATCCTCCGTGGATAGAGCCCTCCGTGGACTCTCATGGCCGTTACCCTTTGTGGTTTGAAGACTCCATGAACGTGGATGTACGATAGTACCACCTATCGGAATCCCAGGAAAAATCATCATGTCACCAATTGCGTTTGATCTTCCTACCCTCTCTTTACTTACATGCTTGTATTTACTTTCTGCTGCAATACTCGTAGACATGCATGTGTAGGGTGTACTTGACTTGCTATGAATGCTAAAATCTGTCAAGACTTAATATTGGGAAAAAGTAGATTTTTAATTGGTCAAGTAGTCTAATCACCCCCCTCTAGCACTACTTTTGATCCTACACCTACACACAGTTCCAACAGCTTACCTTTGTGACATGTTCATACAAATTCATAACAAGTTACCAAAATCATTACATGAAAGCAAGTTCACTGCACTAATTCAAGACAACATATATGTTCACGATTTCAAGACAACATAAAAAGTTCAGTCCACTAATTCAAGACAACATAAATGTTCACGATTTCAAGACAACATAAAAAGTTCACTAGACGACAAGTTCTTACATATTTAACTAACATACGACATCACATTCACCAAGTTCATGAAATGGCATTACAGAACTACGGACGAACTTTTCTTGCTTAGTTCCTTCTTCCTCTCTTACTGGCTTTTCCCTTTCTTCTACCCACTTCCTCCTCCTCCTCTTCCTCCTCTTCCTCCTCTTCCTCCTCCTCCTCTTCGCTATCCACTTCCCTAGTCATTCCCTTAGGCAAAAGATTATGAGGATACTCGTGGCTTTGGAATCTACTATTCCATGTCTTCTTTCATGGCACTTTAGGTGTCTTATCTTTGCCTTTGTCTTTCTTTGGTTGTGTAGGCTGTGATGGTTGTGGAGCATCAATATCGAACTCATGCTCTTGTTGTGCCTGCTCCTCTTGTGTCGGCTCCTCTTCTTGTACTTGATCTTCCTCTATCTCCTCGTTACGGAGATGACGACGATTAGCTCTGTTGGAGCGGCTAGTACCACCTGTAAACACATCCACGGACATAGCACCATGGCAAGAAAGCATAGCTGCCATCTTGTGGAACCTATCCCTAAACTTCTGCGACGACACAACAAAATATGTTAGATGCAAATAACTAATCTATTAAGTTAAGATTTTCTAAATATGGTCATACCTCCATCGTTGTCCTAAGAGTTCTCTCAGATAATCCACCTCCACTTGGATGATTGAGTGCTACATTAGCATCGTTCACGCACAAAAGCAACGCTCTGCCCTACAATTCATTAACACAACTAACATTCATACATTCATATTTGAAAAACACAAGGTAATACAAGGTTGTTCATTGAATTACCAGTTCGTCGTGCATGAGTGCATAGTCAACTTGACTCCCTTGGGTCTCTCTCACCGCCATGTTGAAGGCATGATAACCTTCTACAGCTGACGGGTTTTCTCACACCAACTCGGACCAATCCTCCTGAGTCCAACCGGGTTTAAGCTTCAACCGGTAATGCTTCCCATACAACAGCATATACTTCTGGTATGTTGATTCATTGTGGGGTCTATTCTTTGACTCTAGTAAAGTCTCTCTTTGATTCCACATTTCTATCCACTTATGGTGTTTGTTTGCCCCATCCGATATATCCTGATAGTTCCTTCGATCGAACCTACAAACAATGCATGTTTTAAACCATTAGCGAACATAGACTTTATGCTCAATTACAAATCTCAAAGACATTTTTGCTCACCGATGCACAGCTAAGATTGCCTACTTGCTCTCCTCCTTTGATATACCTTGTAGTTTTCCAAATTTCCTAGCAACATGGTCTACAAAGTGCCACTCAACCGCGTAAAAGTATATCATTGGACACCTCGCCCGCCAAAGATGACTATCACACGTGCACATCTTGTTGATGGAGAACTTACGATCGTTCACATAAGGCTTCTAGAAAACCTACAACAGGAGTACCTAACTTGTTAGGTATATATTTCGATCTTCACTACACTTTATCTCAATTAACTTGTTGGTACCTGCTCAACAGTCAAGGTGTTAAGCTCATTCACAAAACACTTGTATCGCACATGAGAGTTTCCTGTGTAAACGTTCACCTGATCCCAACAATGTGCAATTGTGGGGTGCCGATATGGATCATCATGATGAATCCCTTCATGCTCATCCGTGTTTGGGTTCTTGGGGTTCTTAAACACGGGCCGTCCAATAGGTAACCGCTCCCACATCCACACAGATAGGCCCAACACAAATCCGTATAATGAGGATGCACCTCTTGTCCTCTTACACGAAAGGTCCAACTACAATTACACAAACATGTTACCAATGTGTGGCCTTGTGGCGCATGACAAATGCAAGATAAATGTGTGCAAATTGTTGTTACCTGACGATATATGTATGCTAGTGCCGCTGAACCCCAGCTATACTGAATATCCCACTCACTGAGTAGCTCCAAATACATCTAGAAGGCTAAGTTCTGGTTGCATCTGAGAAGACTACTTTGGTTAATACATACCAAAGATAAGCCCGATCATATTAATGCACGACGATCTCATTGGCATCCTCAGGGCAAAGATTGTTTACTCCTCTCACTTGTTTCAGCCAAGAATGCTTCACTTTCGCGCTGTCAGCTTGCCCTGTCTCTGGCTGCTCGGGCTCAACACCAATTAAAACACCAACATCACCACGCTAGTTATTGGAGCTGACATGACCCGTAATAGCTAGTCCGCTGATAGGAAGGCCGCTTATCATGGCCATGTCCTCTAGGGTCATCGTCATCTCCCTAGAGGGAAGGTGAAAAGAGTGTGTCTCGGGCCTCCAACGATCCACAAGTGCGGTGAGTGCCACACTATTCACCGGTGGCGGGGGTCGTCTGAATTGCAACACAAAGGGAAGAAGACCCAATCGGGCAATGTACGGCTCGTACCGCTTGTTGTACGGGAAGTCATTAGCACCATGCCCCCTCATGCGCATAGCTAATATATTCTGCAAAAAAATGTGAGGTTCATATCAGCCGAAGAACTCACATGAAAACACACAAACAATTGATAAGTCTTCCTTCTTACCTTCCGATTCTCAAGGGCATGAGCACGATGATTTTTGTCGAACTCCTAGATTAATCCGGCATACCAAGGGCCCTTGTCATCATCATCCGCCATCCTCCCCAAAAATCATATCATGATATTTAAATACATGAACAATATATGCAATATTTCCTCATAAGGACCATCTCTCTAAAACATTCCTATTGACAAAATATGCAAACATATATCATCTTGACTACACAAACATATCATCTTGAACAACCCATTCATCACACAACCATCATATTTCATCATCTCTTTTTCAAAAAAAATATGAAAAAAATATGTTCCTCTACAGATTGAACAAAACGAAATATAATTGCATACATATTAAACAACACATCATCTACAACATACAAATGATCTATTGCATCTAACAACTACACAAAAAATCCTAAAACTAAGAAATCATCTACTAATCTAACATCACCTAATCTTCAATAATGCTCTAAAAATAAGATGTTCAAACAAAAACAAATTGGAGGGATTGGGGGAGAATACCTAAAGGTTGCATGGGGGGTTCAGATCCATGGATTTTGGTGGAAGATGGAGTAGATCAAGGGGGTGTGAGGGGGAAGAGGGGCGAGAGAGAGAGAGAGGGGCCCGATCTGTTTTCGGGCTAGAGGAAGAAGATGTGAAGGGTGGGGTGGGGCCATGCGTGTGGTTCACTAACCAGTACCACACACCAGACTCCTTGTCGTCTGGCCCTTCGCCACGTCAGCGTGTCAGCGGGCTAGTCGGTGATACGTCTCCAACGTATCTATAATTTTTGATGATGGCATGATATTATATTATCTGTTTTGGATGTTTTATATGCATTAATATGCTATTTTATATTATTTTTGGGACTAAACTATTAATCTAGAGCCAAGTGCCAGTTTCTATTTTTTCCTTGTTTTTGAGTTTTGCAGATATGGGATATTAAACGGAGTCCAAACGGAATAATACCTTCGGAAGGAATTTTTCTAGAAGGAAACAAGTCGATCAAGCTTGGAGTGCATGTCAGGGGAGGTGTCAGGGCACCACAAGCCTGCTAGGCACCCCCCTGGTCATGCCTAGCAGGCTTGTCGCTCCCTGGCAGGTCTCCTAACCATATTCTCTGGCCTATAAATACCCAAATATTCCCCAAAAATCGAGGAGAGCCACGAAAATACTTTTCCGCTGCCAGAATCCTCCGTTCCCATCAGATTCAATCTTGAAGACTTTTCCGGTAATCTGCCAGAGGGGGTTTCGATCATGGAGGGCATCTACATCAACTCCATTGCCCCTCCGATGATGCGTGAGTAGTCCACCACAGACCAACGGGTCCATACCTAGTATCTAGATGGCTTCTGTTGGAAATATGCCCTAGAGGCGATAATAAATTGGTTATTATCATATTTCATTGCTCATGATAATCGTTTATTATCCATGCTAGAATTGTATTGATCAGAAACTCAGGTACATGTGTGGATACATAGACAACGACATGTCCCTAGTATGCCTCTAATAGACTAGCTCGTTGATCAAAGATGGTTTAGGTTTCCTAGCCATGGACATGAGATGTTATTTGATAATGGGATAACATCATTATGAGAATGATGTGATGGACAAGACACAAACTACAAATGTAGCATATGATCGTGTCAGTTTATTGCTACTGTTTTCTGCAAGTCAAGTATATGTTCCTATGACCATGAGATCATGCAAATCACTAACACCGGAGGAGTACCTTGTGCGTATCAAACGTCGAGGACCTTGCCGTCTGGTCCTGGAGTCCGAGAAGGAATCTTGCCTTGCGGACAAACCGACCTTGAGGAGGATTTTTCTCAAAGTTTCGACCCTAGGGCTCAGCATATAAATAGAGGGGCGAGGCTAGCACTTGGGACACATCAAGAAACCCTAAGCCACGTGCTGCCTCTCCTCTAGTTCGTAGTTTCTATTCTAGATCGGTTAGCAGTGCTTAGGCGAAGCCCTGCTGGAATAGCTCCACCGCCATCGTCGCAACGCCGTCACGCTACCGGAGAACTCTTCTACCTCTCTGCTTCCTCTTGCTGGATCAAGAAGGCGGAGATCGTCATCGAGTTGTACGTGTGCTGAATGCGGAGGTGCTGTCCGTTTGACGCTAGATCGCACGGACCGTGATCAAGGTCGCGAGATGGATCGTGATGAGATCACGGGACGGATCGTGATGGGTTCGTGGGACGGATCGTGATTGGTTTGCGGGATGGATCGTGATGAGATCGCGGGACACTTGGCGATTTGGATCATGAAGATGTTCGACTACACCAACCACGCTTCTTAACGCTTCCAGCTTAGCTATCTACAAAGGTATGTAGATCCACTCTCCCTCTCGTAGATGCTCATCACCATGGATAGATCTTGCGTGTGCGTAGGAAAAATTTTGTTTCCCATGCAACGTTCCCCAACAGTGGTATCATGAGCTAGGTCTATGTGTAGATGAGATCTCAAGTAGAACACAAAGAGTTTGTGGGTGTTGATGCTTAGAGTGCTTCCTTCCTTGGTCGTGTTTTGGTTCAGCGGTATTGTGGGATGAAGAGGCCGGGACCAACCTTACTCGTATGCTTACGAGAGACCGGTTCCATCGACTGACGTGTAACTTTGTTGCACAAAGATGGCTGGCGGGTGTCTGTTTCTCCTACTTTAGTTGGATCAGATTCGACAAAGGCGGTCCTTGAGAAGGTTGAAAAGCAACCTATGTATCACCGTTGTTGTCATTGCGTAGGTGAGAATTGTTCTTACTAGATACCCGTATCAGCCACGTAAAACATGCAACAACAATTAGAGGATGTCTAACTTGTTTTTGCAAGGTATGTTGTGATCTGATATGGCCAATTACATGATGAGATATATGTGATGTATGAGATGATACTGTTTTGTATAGAATATCACACCTTGCATGTCGATGAGTACGACAACCGGTAGGAGCCATAGGGTTGTCTCTAATTATTGTATGACCTGCGTGTCAATCATTAAGCGCTATGTAATGCTTTACTTTATCGCTAAACGATAGCAATAGTAGTAGAAGCATGGTGGGCGCGACAACCCCGATGGCGACACGTTGATGAAGATCAAGATGATGGAGATCATGGTGTCATGCCAGTGACGATGGAGATCATGCCGGTGCTTTCAAGATGGAGATGAAAAGCACAAGTTCATGGCCATATCATGTCACTTATGATTTGCATGTGATGTTAATCCTTTCATGCACCTTGTTTTGCTTAGGACGATGGTAGCATTATAAGGTGATCCCTCCCTTAAATTTCAAGATAAATTGTGTTCTCCCTGAGTGTCCACCATTGCAAAAGTTCGTCGTGTCGAGACACCACGTGATGATCAGGTGTGATGAACTCTACGTTCACATACAACGGGTGCAAGCCAGTGTTGCACATGCAGAACACTCGGGTTAAACTTGACGAGCCTAGCATGTACAGACATGGCCTCGGAACACAAGAGACCGAAAGGTTAAACATGAGTCATATAGTAGATATGATCAACATGATGATGTTCACCATTGAAACCACCTCAACTCACGTGATGATCGGACTTGAGTTGGTGAATTTGGATCATGTATCACTCGAATGACCGAAGGGATGTCAATTTGAGTGGGAGTTCTTCAGTAATATGATTAATTGAACTCATTGTCATGAATATAGTCAGTAGTGTCTTTGCAAATTATGTTGTAGATTACTAGCTCAAGCTATAGCTCCCTTGAATTTTTACATGTTCCTAGAGAAATAGAGTTGAAAGATGTTGGTGGGAATATTGCGGACTGGGTCCATGATCTGAGGATTGTCCCCATTGCTGCACAGAAGGCTTTCGTCCTTAATGCACCGCTCGGTGTGCCACCCCCTCTAGCGTCGTCTGTAGATGTTGTGAACATCTGACAGGCACGTTCCGATGACTACTTGATAGTTTAGTACGTCATGCATTACGGCTTAGAATTGAGGCTCCAAAACGTTTTGAACGTCACGGAACATATGAGATGGTCTAAGAGCTGAAATTGGGATCTTAGGCTCGTGCCCGTGTTGTGAGATATGAGATCTCCAACAATATTCTTTGCTTGCAAGATGAAAGAGAATAGCTCAATAGTTGAGCATACGCTCAGATTGTCTAGGTGCTACAATCGCTTGAATCGAGTGGGAGTTGATCTTCTAGATAAGATAGTGATTGATATAGTTCTCCAAGTCATTGTCACTAAGCTACTAGAACTTGGTGATGAACTATAAAACACCAGGGATAGAAATAATGATCCGTGAGCTGTTCGCGATGTTTGACACCGCGAAGGTAGAAGGAGCGTCAAGTGTTGATGGTTAGTAAAACCACTAGTTTCGAGAAGGGCAAGGGCAAGGAGGGAAACTTCATGGATGGAAAGTAAGTTGTTGTTCCAGTGAAGCAACCCAAAGTTGAACCAAAACCCGAGACTAAGTGCTTCGATTATGAGGAGAGCGGTCGCTGAAGCAGAACAACCATAGATACTTGGTAGACAAGAAGGCTGGCAACGTCGACAGAAGTATATTTGATATATGTGTTATTGATGTGTACCTTGCTAGAACTCCTAGTAGCACCTGGGTATTGGATACTAGGTCGGTTGCTAAATGTTAATAACTCGAAATAAAAGCTACGGAATAAACGGAGAACTAGCTAAGGGTGAGGTGACGATGTGTGTTGGAAATGTTTCCAAGGTTGATGTGATCAAACATCGCATGCTCTCTCTACCTTCGGGATTAGTGACGAACCTAAATAAATTTTATTTTGTGTTTTGCGTTGAGCATGAACGTGATTAGATCGTGTTTATTGCAACACGGTTATTCATTTAAGTAGAGAATAATGGTTATTCTGTTTACATGAATAATACCTTCAATGGTCATGGACCCAGTGAGAATGGTTTGTTGAATCTTGATCGTAGTAATACACATGTTCATAATATTGATGCCAAAAGATACAAAGTTAATAATGATAGTACCACATACTTGTGGCATTGCCGCTAAATGTCATATTGGTTTAAAGCGCATGAAGAAACTCCATGCTGATGGATCTTTGGACTCATTCGATTTCGAATCGGTTGAGACATGCAAACCATGCCTCTTGGGCAAGATGACTAAGGACCCCGTTTTCCGGCTTGATGGAACGGGCAAGTGACTTATTGGAAATGATACATGTTGATGTCTACTGTCCAATGAGTCTTGTAGCATGCGGTGGATATCGTTATTTTCTTACCTTCACTAATGATTTGAGTAGATAATAGTGTATATTTACTTAATGAAACATAAGTCTGAATCGTTTGAAAAGTTCAAGCAAATTCAGAGTGAAGTTTAAGATCATCATGACAAGAAGATAAAATGTCTGCGATATGATCATTGAGGTGAATATCTGAGTTACAAGTTTGGCATACAACTTTAGAAAAATGTGAAATTTATTTCACAAATCACTCCACCTGGAACACCATGGTATGATGGTGTGTTTGAACGTCATAGTCATGCTCTATTGGATATGGTGTGAACTATGATGTCTCTTATCGTTTTGACACTATCAGTTTGGGGTTATGCATTAGAGACAACTACATTCATTTTAAATACGGCACCATCTAAATCCGTTGAGATGACACCGTGTGAATTATGGTTTGATAGAAACCTAAGCTGTCGTTTCTTAATGTTTGGGGCTGCGACGCTTATGTGAAAAAGGTTTTCACCTAATGAGCTCGAACCCAAAGCGGACAAATGCATCTTCATAGAATACCCTAAGAACAGTTGGGTGAACCTTCTATCTCAGATCCAAGCATAAAGTGTTTGTTGCTAAAACTGGGTCCTTTCTCAAGAAAGAGTTTCTCTCGAAAGACTTGAGTGGGAGGAAGATAAAACTTGATGAGGTTGTTGAACCTTTGTTTCAACCAGAGAGTAGCGTAGCGCAGAAAATTGTTTCTGTGGAGCATACGTTAGTTGAAGAGGAAGTTAATGATGATGATCATGAAGCTTCGGATCAAGTTACTATCAAACCTCGTAGGTTGACAAGGACGTGTATTGCTCCTGAGTGGTACGACAACCCTGTCTTAGAGGTCATGTTCTTGGACAACGATGAGCCTACGAGCTATGGAGAAGCGATGATGGGCCCGGATTCCGACAAATGGTTAGGGTCCCTAAAATCCGAGAAAGGATCCATGTATGAAAACCAAGTATAGACTTTGGTAGACTTGCTCGTTGGATGGTAGGCTATCGAGTACAAATGGACCTTTAAGATGAAGACAAACGCTCATGGTAAATGTCACCATCTATAAAGCTCGACTTGTCAGAAAGAAGTTTCCGCCAAGTTCAAGGAGTTGACTACGATGAGACTTTCTCACCCGTAGCGATGCTTAAGTCTGTTAGAATTATGTTAGCAGTTTTTGCATTTTCCAATTATGAAATCTCGCAGATGGATGTCAAAACATCGTTTCCTTAATGGTTTACTTAAGGAAAGGTTGTATGTGATACAACCAGAAGGTTTTGTCAGTCCTAAGGATGCTAAAAGGTGTGCAAGCTCCAGCAATCCTTCTATGGGCTGGAGCAAGCATCTCGGAGTTGGAATATACACTTTGATGAGGTGATCAATGTTTTTGAGTCTATACAAAGTTTATGAGAAACTTGTATTTGCAACTCACTAACACCGGAGGAATACCTTGTGTCTATCAAACGTCGCAACTTAACTGGGTGATTATAAAGGTGCTCTACAGGTATCTTCGAGGGTGTCTGTTGGGTTGGCATGGATCAAGACTGCGATTTGTTACTTCGTGTGACGGAGATGTATCTCAGGACCCACTCGGTAATACAAGATCACAACAAGCCTTGCAAGCAATGTGACTAAAGTTTTAGACACGGGATCTTGTATTACGGAACGAGTAAAGAGACTTGCTGGTAACGAGGTTGAACTAAGTATACAGATACCGACGATCGAATCTCAGGCAAGTAACATACCGAAGAACAAAGGGAACAACATACGGGATTAATTGAATCCTTGACATAGAGGTTCGACCGATAAAGATCTTCGTAGAATATGTAGGAAACAATATGGGCATCCAGGTCCCGCTATTGGTTATTGACTGTAGAGGTGTCTCGGTCATGTCTACATAGTTCTCGAACCCGCAGGGTCTGCACACTTAAGGTTCAGTGACGTTTCAGTAGTATAGAGTTATGCATGGTGGTGACCGAAGGTTGTTCGTAGTCCCGGATGAGATCCCGGACGTCACGAGGAGCTCCGGAATGGTCCGAAGGTAAAGATTGATATATGGGATAATAGTGTTTGGTCTCTGGAAGGGTTCCAGAATTCACCGGAAATAGTTTCGGATGCTTCCCGAAATGTTTGGGGTACAAGGCCACTTTATTTGGGCCAAGGGGTAAAGCCCATGAGGCTTTAGGAAGGTGCAAAAGATGTTTTGCAGAGTCCAGGGGCCAGACGCCAGGGACCTTGGCGTCTGGGGCCAGATGCCGAGGACCTTGGCATCTAGTCCTGGAGTCCGAGAAGGACTCTTGCCTTGCGGGAAAACCTACCTTGAGGAGGATTTTCCTCCAAGTATCGACCCTTCGGCTCAGCATATAAATAGAGAGGCAAGGCTAGCACTTGGTACACATCAAGAAACCCTAAGCCACGTGCTGCCTCTCCTCTAGTTCGTAGTTTCTCCTCTAGATCGGTTTCAGCAGTGCTTAGGCGAAGCCTTGCTGGAATAGCACCACCACCATCGCCGCAACGCCGTCGCGCTTTTGGAGAACTCTTCTACCTCTCCGCTTCCTCTTGCTGGATCAAGAAGGCGGAGATCGTCATTGAGCTGTACATGTGCTGAACGCGGAGGTGTCGTCCGTTCGGCGCTAGATCGGAAGGACCATGATCAAGGTCGCGAGACGGATCATGATGAGATCGCAGGACGGATCGTGATGAGTTCGTGGGACGGATCATGATTGGTTCGCGGGACGAATCGTGATGAGATCGCGGGACGCTCGGTGATTTGGATTGCGAAGATGTTCGACTACACCAATCGCGTTTCTTAACGCTTCCTGCTTAACGATCTACAAGGGTATGTAGATCCACTCTCCCTCTCGTAGATGCTCATCACCATGAATAGATCTTGCCTGTGCATAGGAAATTTTTTGTTTCCCATGCAATGTTCCCCAACAGCTTATCCTCTCTCTCTTTCTCTCTCTCTCTGATCTTCAATACCATGTTCTTCATGATCTTCATGGAGATCTATCCGATGTAATCCTCTTTTGTGGTGTGTTTGTCAAGATCCGATGAATTGTGAGTTTATGTTCAGATTATCCATGAATCTTATTTGAATCTCCTCTGAATTATTATTTCCATGATTTCATATCCTTGCAAGTCTCTTCGAGTTATTGGTTTGGTTTGGCCAACTAGATTGGTAATTCTTGCGATGGGAGAAGTGCTTGGTTTTGGGTTCAATCTTGCGGTGTCCTCACCCAGTGACATAGTAGGGATAGCGAGGCACGTATTGTATTCTTGTCATCAAGGATAAGAAGATGGGTTTTTTATCATATTGCTTGAGTTTATCCCTGTACATCATGTCATCTTTCTTAATGCGTTACTCTGTTCTTCATGAACTTAATACTCTAGATGCAGGCAGGACTCGGTCGATGTGTGGAGTAATAGTAGTAGATGCATAATCGTTTCGGTCTACTTGTCACGGACGTGATGCCTATATGCATGATCATTGCCTTGGATAACTAGATGATTATTCGCTTTTCTATCAATTGCTTGATAGTAATTTGTTTACCCACCATGATATTTGCCTTCAAGAGATAAGCCTCTAGTGAAACGTATGCCCCCCGGGTCTATTTTCCATCATATATTTTCAGATCTATACCTTGCTGCAATTTATTTATCTTTTACTTTCCGCACTCGTTTACATCTACCTCTTTCAGATCTAATCCTTGCAAATAACCGTGAAGGGATTGACAACCCCTTTATAGCGTTGGGTGCAAAAGTTTGATTGTTTGTGTAGGTGCAACCATTGGTGACTTGCTTGTTCCTCCTATTGGAATGATACCTTGGTTCTCAACAACTGAGGGAAATACTTATCTACTTCGCTGCATCACCCTTACCCTTCAAGGGAAAACCAACGGAATCTCAAGAGGTAGCTACAAGGATTTTTGGCGCCATTGCCGAGGAGGATACATAGCAAGTCAAGACCAGAACTTTCCCATCAACTTGCCAATTCTGGCGCCATTGCCGGGGAGGATACACATCAAGCCTACCAAGTACCCATCACAAACTCATCTTTTGCATTTACATTATTTGTCATTTGCCTCTCGTTTTCCTCTCCCCCACTTCTAAAACAATTTTCAGAAAAAAAATTGCCGTTTTA
The DNA here is from genome assembly GCA_022496015.1 of Hordeum marinum. NCBI lineage: Eukaryota > Viridiplantae > Streptophyta > Magnoliopsida > Poales > Poaceae > Hordeum > Hordeum marinum. The sequence continues at coordinate 47,581,506 of CM039678.1, forward strand.
TTCGCCCTCTCTTTTTCGTTTGCCTTTTTCTCATCAGATCTCTTGTTTGCTATGTTTGCTTGTGTTGCCATGTGCCTTCTATTTTCTTGCATCTTTGCTTGCTAAAAACCTATTGATATGGATCCTCATCCACTTGCTAATCTTTTCAAAAGACAAAATTATGATGAACCAATTTCTAGTGAGTTGAGTGCACTTGATTATCTCTATGAAGTTTTGTTTGAAAATCATGAATCTGAAAATTTTGATGAAGTGTTGAAAGAAGAAAATTATAAGGTGATTCATGATATCTCCTTGAATGAAAAGAATGATTGTCATGTTGTTAGTATGAATTCTCTGAATATCCATGATGCTAATGATATGCAAAACCACAAGCCTGGGGATGCTATACTTGATGAAGATGATATTTTTTGTTCCCCAAGTTTTGGTGATGACACGTATGCTATAATTGATCATGAAAAGAATCCTTTATGTGATAGTTATATTGTGAGATTCCTTCATGATGCTACTGAGAATTATTATTAGGGAGGAACATATGCTTGTAGGAATTGCAATAATATCAAGTTTCCTCTCTATGTGTTCAAAGTTTTGAAGTTATGCTTGTTTTGCCTTCCAATGCTAGTTGATTCTTGCTCCCATAAATTGTTTGCTCACAAAATCCCTATGAAAGTGGGTTATACTTAAAGGTATTTGTCATGAGATTCATTATTCTCTCTTGCATGTTTCAAATATTACCTTCTTTATGTGAGCATCATTGAAATCATTATGCCTAGCTAGGGGCGTTAAACAATAGCGCTTGTTGGGAGGCAACCCAATTTTATTTTTGTGTTATGTTTTTTCTTGCTTCTGTTTTTGAGTGCTTCCCACTTTATTAATTATGTAGTAATTGTGTTTTGGTTTTTTAATTAGTTTTGAGCCAAGTAAAACCTTTGGGGTGATCTATGTTAGTTGTTGATTTTATCTTGTTGAAAACAGAAACTTTTGCGCTCAGTCCAGGAATTTTTCAATTTTTTCAGAGGGTCGAATTGACCTGCAATATTTACACAAGATTTATATATAAATTCACCGGTATTTCCTAATTTTTCAAAAATTTCCAGTTACAAAATATACCAAGTTTTCAGATTGCTACAGGTTGTTCTGTTTTTGACAGATTCTGTTTTCTTTGAGTTGTTTGCCTATTTTGATGAATCTATGGGTTGTATCATGTGGTATGAGCCATGGAAAGTTATAAAACCAATATAAATAAATAATTAGTTCAAAACAGTACCTAAAGTGGTGATTTATTTTCTTATACTAACGGATCTCACGAGTTTTCTATTAAGTTTTGTGTTGTGGCGTTTTCAAGTTTTGGGTAAAGATTTGATGGACTATGGAATAAGGAGTGGCAAGATCCTAAGCTTGGGCATGCCCAAGGCACCTCAAATCATATTTAAGGATGCCAAAGAGCCTAAGCTTGGGGATGCCCCGGAAGGCATCCCCTCTTTCGTCTTCAATCCATCGGTAAATTTACTTGAGGCTATATTTTTATTCACCACACGATATGTGTTTTTCTTGGAGCGTCTTGTATGATATGAGTCTTTGCTTGTTAGTTTGCACAATCCTCCTTGCTGCACACATCTTTTGAGAGAGACATGCCGAATCGTGAATTTATTAGAATAATCCATGTGCTTCACTTATATTTTTGAGTTGGGCAATTTTGCTCGTGCTTCACTTATATCTTTTAGAGCACGGTGGTGTTTGCGTTTTATAGAAATATTTGAACTCTCGTACCTCACTTATATTATGTTGAGATTTTCTAAAACAGCATGGTAATTGGTCTAGGTTATGGATTTAGTCCTAATATGATAGGCGTCCAAAAGGGATGTAATAAAAACTTCCATATTAAGTGCATTGAGTATTTATGAGAAGTTTGATTCCTGGCATAAAGTTTTCAGATATAGAGATGGTAATGTTAAGAGACATGTTAGGAAGTAAACTGTGATTTGGTAAAAAATACTTGTGTAAAGGTCCGTGATTCCCGTAGCATGCACGTATGGTGAACCGTTATCTAAGGAAGTCGAAGCATGACTTGTTTATAGATTTTCGGCCTTTGTGTGAGGGTCGGGGGCGCGCGATGGTTAACTCCTACCAACCTCCCCCTAGGAGCATGTGTTTAAGCTTTGCTTCAATGACTAATAGAATTTTGCAATAAGTATGTGAGTTCTTTATGACTAAGGTTGAGTCCATGGATTATACGCACTCTCACCCTTCCACTTTTGCTAGCCTCTCTATTACCGCGCAACTTCCACTGGTATACCATATACCTTCCTCAAAACAGCCACCATATACCTTCCTCAAAACATCCACCATACCTACCTATTATGGCATTTCCATAACCATTTCGAGATATATTTCCATGCAACTTTCACCTTTTCCTTTTATGACATGCAGCATCCATATTGCATATAGAGTCATATTTTGTCATAGGTATCGAGTTGTAACTTTCTTTTGAGTTGTAAGTAAGTAAAAGTGTGATGATCATCATTAATAGATCATGTCCCATGTGAGGAAAGGATGATGGAAGCTATGATTCCCTCACAAGTGGGGATGAGATTCCGGACTTTATGAAAAAATAGAAGAGGTCGGCGAAGCCCAAATAAAAAATGAATAAAAGAGGCCTTAGATGCCCACATAAAAATATATGAAAAAAATGACAGAAAAGAGAGAAGGGACATTGCTACTACCTTTTTACACACTTTTGCTTCAAAGTAGCACCATGATCTTCATGATAGAGAGTCTCCTATTTTGTCACTTTCATATAGCTAGTGTAATTTTTCTTCATGATGCACGTCCATTTAGTTTTCTTTTGAGCTTTCATACACTTATAGCTCTAGTGCATCTGTTGCATGGCAATCCCTACTCACTCACATTGATATCTATTCATGGGCATCTCCATAGCCTGTTGATACGCCTGGTTGATGTGAACTATCTTCTCCCTTTCCTTGAGAACCTCCACCACATTCTATTTCACCTATAGTGCTATATACATGGCTCACGCTCATGTATTGCGTGAGAGTTGAAAAAGTTTGAGAAAATAAAAGTGTGAAAACAATTGCTTGAATTTTCATCGGGGTTGTGCATGATATAAATACTTTGTGTAGGGAATATGGAGCATAGCCAGACCATATGGTATTGTAGGGATAACTTTCTTTTGCCATTATGTTTTGAAGAGATACAATTGCTTTGCTAGTATGCTTGAAATGTTATTGTTTCTATATCAATATTAAGCTTTTATTTTAAGTCTTACGGACCTGAATTTTCATGCCACAATAAAGAATATTACATGGATAAATATGTTAGGTAGCACTCCACAACAAAAATTCTGTTTTTTATCATTTACCTACTCGAGGACGAGTAAGAATTAAGCTTGGGGATGCTGATACGTCTCCAACGTATCTATAATTTTTGATGATGACATGATATTATATTATCTGTTTTGGATGTTTTATATCCATTAATATGCTATTTTATATTATTTTGGCGACTAACCTATTAATCTAGAGCCAAGTGCGAGTTTCTGTTTTTCCTTGTTTTTGAGTTTCTGTTTTTCCTTGTTTTTGAGATCTATCCGATGTAATCCTCTTTTGTGGTGTGTTTGTCAAGATCCGATGAATTGTGAGTTTATGTTCAGATTATCCATGAATCTTATTTGAATCTCCTCTGAATTATTATTTCCATGATTTCATATCCTTGCAAGTCTCTTTGAGTTATTGGTTTGGTTTGACCAACTAGATTGGTAATTCTTGCGATGGGAGAAGTGCTTGGTTTTGGGTTCAATCTTGCGGTGTCCTCACCCAGTGACATAGTAGGGATAGCGAGGCACGTATTGTATTGTTGTCATCAAGGATAACAAGATGTTTTTTTTATCATATTGCTTGAGTTTATCCCTGTACATCATGTCATCTTTCTTAATGCGTTACTCTGTTCTTCATGAACTTAATACTCTAGATGCAGGCAGGAGTCGGTCGATGTGTGGAGTAATAGTAGTAGATGCATAATCGTTTCGGTCTACTTGTCACGGATGTGATGCCTATATGCATGATCATTGCCTTGGATAACTACATGATTATTCGCTTTTCTATCAATTGCTTGATAGTAATTTGTTTACCCACCATGATATTTGCCTTCAAGAGAGAAACCTCTAGTGAAACGTATGCCCCACGGGTCTATTTTCCATCATATATTTTAAGATATATACATTGCTGCAATTTATTTATCTTTTACTTTCCGCACTCATTTACATCTATCTCTTTCAGATCTAATCCTTGCAAATAACCATAAAGGGATTGACAACCCCTTTATAGCATTGGGTGCAAGTGTTTGATTGTTTGTGTAGGTGCAACCATTGGTGACTTGCTTGTTCCTCCTACTGGATTGATACCTTGGTTCTCAACAACTGAGGGGAAATACTTATCTACTTCGCTGCATCACTCTTTCCTCTTCAAGGGAAAATCAATGCAATCTCAAGAGGTAGCAGCCAGTCGTGCGGGCCCGTGACCAGACGCTAGGGACCCTAGTGTCTCCCGTGCAACCCAGACGCCAGGGATGTTGGCGTCACCAAAAGAGGTCAGATTTGAAATTTTTTTAAAGGTAGGTCAGGTTTGGAATTAGTTAGCCCATAAGGTCAAAACAAAAAAATTGTCTAAGAATATACGCATGATTAAACAGAAAGCAAAGGGTTTTTCACAAAATAACATGCCACGTCAGGCCCTGACCGGTGGGCCCCAATGGTCAGACACAGTGTCAATACGCTACTATACGTGGTTTAGACCGTAGTTTCATGCAGTTAACTCCCTTGTTAAGAAGCACATAGTAACATATTTACTTCTTGAAGTTTCTAGCACACAAGAAAACGCCGCCGCCCCCTTACCACCGGCAACCAGAACAAGAAAACATTATTAAGCATTGTTTAAACAACATCCCGGACAGCAACACGGGCGCCGCGCCGTCACCCCGCTGTTATACACCAGGTAAGTGTCTGTGTGTTGCAATGGGAGAACACCCATGTATGTATGCATGTTATAGTCATGATTCAGCTCAACTAATGACTTCATTCGGTTTTGCGCTCCTTTTGTTAGAGTATGATACACGCGCTTAGAAGATGCATGTATTTGCTAAATAAAGATATGTTGATGGTATATTCTTTGAATCGCACGCACTGCTATGAAGGAAAAAATATCACTGAAATGTAACTTGCTAATTTCCCAATCAAAACCTAGGCATCATGTTTCACCCTTAACTCTCTATTGCCACCCGAGTATGTGAACTTACACATACTTTGCTGTTACAATAAACAGACATGAAACTACTCATAAAATATTCCTTCATATCTACTTTCTTATATGCGGTAAAAATTAATGCTAGCAAAAACCTATGTCACCATGAAACATCGCAAATAATTTTATGAGTGAAATGAGTAATGCTTCTATGCAAGTGCAATTTAACATTAACATCTCCTCGGTTATTAGACCCTTATAATTTATTTGGGCCTTACATCTGTCTCAACCATTATACGTTGATTGAGACACATATCAACAACATGTGATGGAAATGAACAAACTACGGCAATAAAGTACTAACTGCCAAGAATAATGAACTCTCTTTAAGAACAAGAAGTTCCTCCAACAAAGGGGAACGGGGAACACTAAGTGTTTTTAGATAGGATAGGAATAGGAGAGAGGAGAGAAGATTAGTAATTATTAAAAATATGTGAGTCATCTTCGAAAAATTACGAGTCTAGACTCCGATAAATACCCCCCTCCCCTCCTCCTCTCCTTCGTCCTCAAACCTCTCGTCCTTCCCACTCTACCCACTACACGCATCCTTCTCTCCACCGAGTCCGAGCCATCTTTTTTCTTTGCAGATCTGAGAAGTTGAGGTCCACCACTTCGCTGTCGTCACTCACTCGCTTGGTGTGGTGGTTCAGCGTTCTGGTAATGTTTTTCTTTGATTTTGAAGATTTCATGTTTTTGTTTTGTGCACCCTCCTCTCCTTCCAGTACGAGCCTTCTAACTTCAATTTTTTGTAGACCTGAGAGGTTGAGGTCCACCACTTGGAATCGTCACTTAGTCTATGGTGGTTCAGCCTTTGCGTCATTTTTTCTCTGATTTCGAAGATTTTGCATTTGTGTGTATGCTCACCTTGTGCCCTCCTCTCCTTCGAGCCGAGCCTTCTATCTTCATTTTTTTGCAGATCTGAGAGGTTGAAGTCCACTTCGACGTCGTTGCTCACTCGCTTGGTGTAGTGGTTCAGCCTCCGGGTAATTTTTTTCTCTGAATTCAAAGATCATGCGAGGGTTGTGGTCGATATCCCCAGACGGCTCAGGTGGAGCTACTGGCGATGTTGCTGGTGTTAACCAGATTGTATAGGGTGGTCGAGGGGATCGCCTTCCTCATGTCTAGTTGGAGAAGCTTTGTGCAATCTCGAGGGGAGGGGGGCAATGCCCCCCCCCCCCCACTAGAAAATTTGGTGAAGCAATTTTTATGCATCATAGATTTGTAAAAGTAGAGGCCCTCACCTTGGAGTGGTTTTGTATGATGCTAAGTAAAAGATTGATGGTAATAAAATAAACTTGCCCTGTTTGTCACTAAAGTTGCCACTTCCTGTCAACTAAACTTGCCACCTTGTGGCAACTAAAGTTACCAGTTCGAAACGAGATGCTAAAATACAGACGTTCGGGATTTATCATTATCATAAAATAATATTGCCATCGTGGCTTTGCTTTATTTCAACTCAAATATAGATGCGCCGTCCACAATCCAACTATGAATGAAAGAGGGAGGATTCTCTGTCCACATACCTAGAGGTTCAACCCTAACCCTACTAGCTAGTTCATGAGCTCAAAAATAACTTGTACATTTTTTTTTGCATTTACATGGAGCAAAGAGTGTCCATAGGTGTGTATGGCTATGTTAGTAATGTCATGCACAAGCTCAAAAAAATATGCATATAAGCATACGTGCACACCTCTTTGGTTGATGTCCTGTAGCCCTGCCATTTTTTTCGGATGATTCTCTGGACCCTGCTTCATCAGGTCAGAGCTATACACGAGTCCGATTGCACAATGATGATGTATGTTATGGCGGGTGGTCCTTGTCCTCATGAGGTTGCTTCCGGTGGTGGTAGCCAGTGCCGTCTATATGTGTTGGCTGTGGGGTCAGCTGACCCATAACTTTTCACAAAAATAGCCTAATACACAGTACAATTATTGTATATCATGAAGAAAATAAAATTAAAATTTTTGCAATGACCCCACTCTAGATTTTGTTTTTGCCACTCTAAATTTTGCCAATTTTCCTTATGTCATTCTAGCTTTTGACATTTCAGTTTTGCCACTCTTATCTTTTGACAATTATCATTATTGTCATTCGATGGCAAAAGTAAAATAATTTTATTTCATTTTTGTCACTCGTTACTTTTGACAATTATCATAATTGCCATTCGATGGCAAAAGTAAAATAATTTTATTTCATTTTTGTCACACTTTATTTTTGACAATTATCACAATTGACATTCTGAGTTTTTATGCCACAAAATCTAGAGTGACAAAAACAAAAATTTCCCCTGATTTTTGTGGCTGGCTTCGCCACCGGTGGTAGGCAAACCTTGATCCAGATGGAGAAACAAAAACAGAGCCGCGAAGACGAGGGTGTGGGTTAATTAAATTGTAGTACTAACAAACACGCTCGTATGACTGCTCGACGACGAATTAGCTGGTATTTCGTCCCAATGTGCTCGAAATCAACATCGTCACGGGGGGAAACGACATCGATCGATCACATCAAACGTGCGTGTCGATCCTCCTATGCAACACCACCGACGGAATTTGAGAAATCAAAAATCGATGTTATTCATGAAGTGAACACTTCTACGGCATGGTCAACCAGGGTTGACGATCTAGCTAGATACGTACAGAGATATTACATGTAAAAAAACCCGTTAAAAGAGACATATATTACACGTACACGGGAAAAGCAGCCGGTAAGATCAATCGTGTTGATCATCAACTAGTTAATTTCCTGCTGAACCCTATCTATGAGAGAACCCTATCTGTTGGTCACACCAGAACCACATGGAGGGTGCAGTGGTGCAGCCCTAGATCCCGGAACGAGGCCGAGCCGGCGCGCACCTCGTCGGATGCGCCGCCGGCGAGCTTAACGATCCGGAACGCCCTCCGGCCGGGGCCGCCTTCCCCGAGAAGCACCGAGCGGCAGTATCGGAACAGCGCCGCGACGGGGCGTCCGGCGCCGAAGCTCCTGCACGTGACGCGGCCGTCCGGGAACCGCACGCGCAGGACGCACGCCTCCTCCCACTTGGCCGGCTCGCGGTCGTCCTCTTCCGTCGTCGTTGTCGTATCGGAGGGCACGGTCGACGGCGCAATGTTGAGCGGCGGGGTGGCGAGGCTGACCGAGGCGACGGCGAAGGCGGCGACGAGCTCCTCCATGTTGCGCACCATCTTCATCTCCGGGCTCGTCGACGTCGACGTCGAAGCTGTGGCAGGAAGGTGCGGCGCGGGGAGGCTGTTGTTGCTGTCGGACATGGTGACGGAGGCGGCGAAGGCGGCGACGAGATCCTCCATCTTGGGCATCGTGTCCAGGCTGGTCTCCATCGCCATATATCGCTGCTGAGTCGTGCAATAGGTTACGTATCGGTGCCAAATACAACCAGGTATATATATATGGCATGGAAGTTCAGGGTTACGGTGGTGACACCATAGTCATCTCTCCACATGCTATATGTTCTGCGTTCTGAATTCTGAGGCTTCTTGTTTGTGCTCGCCGCAGCTGCTGAGGATCGAGGAGGAGCTCGGCGACGCGGCGGTGTACGCCGGAGCAAACTTCAGGGCGCCGGTGGAGCCCTACTGAGACCCTGCGTCATGGATGGAACCATGAGTTTCTGTGGTGCTGCTAGCTTATTATCAATGCTGTATTTTGATCTGAGCCAGTCAAAAAAATAAAATGCTTGTTTACCCGATGTAATGGTGTTGCTGTTGGCCAACAGGTAGATTAGTGGGGTGTTTTTATGCTTCTGAAATAAAATAGTTTCTGCTCTTCTGATGAGCTCATACAAATCTTGCTGCCACTTGGTACATTGCTACTTATAAATCAACCGAAACAAAAACCAACCACTACTGACTGCACTTCAAATTCTGCTTGGATACCCATCAATCAACTACTCCCTCCGTTCCTAAATATAAGTCTTTTAAGTGATTTCACAAAGGAGACTACATACGGAACAAAATGAGTGAATTTATATTCTAAAGTATGTCTATATACATCCGTATGTAGTTCCCTGGTGAAAACTCTTAAAAGACTTATATTTCGAAACGGAGGGAGTACAATACAAATCGACCATGGCATCAACATAATCAACGGCATATCAAGGTGCAAGGCAACACAAAACATGAAAATGTCGTCGGTCGGAACAAAACCATGCACGGTTGGGCCCAGAGATTCCTTCGCCCCGTATGAACGGATGCACAATCAAATAAATAGGGAGTGGTTCCTAACTTACATGTCATGTTACACGCTACAACAGTAGGAGATTTCACTAGGCGCGAGGAACAGACAGCACCCCGGACACGTTGTCTTCGCCCTTCTGCTTGCATCGTTCCCCCAGACACCCTAGATTTATCCAAAAGGCTTTGATATGAATAATAACGGCATCGGAGTAGGCGTTCAGCAGGCCATGAGGACCACGTCGTAATACCTAGCTAATGGTTGGTTGAGCCATCACAGTGTTTTTCTCATTCTACTCGTCCTCCTCCAGTACACTCCAAATCATCCTGCAGACAAACACAGAAAGAAGAGGCGGTTATTTTCCTTCTTTGCTGGTTGCAGATTTGCAGTGAATAGCAAATAATATAGGTATATGTTATGTTTACCAGAACAAGGACAAGAATAGGAGGACGATGAGAGCAGCTATCTTGAAAAGACGGCGCTTCTTCTCCCGTGAAAGATGGTTAAATATCTCTGTCACATCTACAAGATGCTGCCGCCGCTCGTACCTGCAAAGACAACATATAAAACCAAGAATGGCGCATGCAGAACTTGCAATGAGTACATCCCGACCAAGTAGAGCTTATTATGAGTTCAAAAAACATATATAGTAGGGTTATGTGTGACACCATGTGCTGTTGTAAAGAAGTTATTCAGGTTGTGCAAACAGTAAGTGCGCAAATAATCTTAATCTGACAGCAGGTCAGTGCCCGGAAGTCCCAAAGTCAATATATGGAGACAAAAGCAGAATTTTAAGGGCGCAAGTCCTGTTCTTAACTTCGTTGCAGAGCATGTATCACCAATTTTAGGTTAGGTATAATTTGCAGCTGTATGCATCACCAAAGAACTAGCCATGGACAGGGGTGCGCGGAAGCTTGCTATCCATGTGCCAGAACCATGAGTTGGTCGCGAGATCTTATGGGTTTCACCTCTAGCCTACCCCAACTTGTTTGGGACTAAAGGCTTTGTTGTTGTTGTTGTTGTTGTTGTTGTTGTTGTTGTTGTTGTTGTTGTTGTTGTTGTTGTTTATAATTTGCAGCTGTATATGCCTAGCTGCTTGTGATTCCAAGTTTCCAACTAGTGACGCCATATTTGCAGGCCCTTTAAATAAATCTACCTTTCAGAGATTTTCACACTAACTAACATGACGATATTGTAGCACAGCACTTAGGTGCATCCAAATATCGTAGGAAAATAAAATAAAAAATCCAAGAACTTAGATCATGAAAACACCTTCGGTACATTATGTGTAAAGTACAAAGACTGAAGCAGGAGAAGACTTGGGTCCTTGTCACTAAATAATTCTATCAAAACTAACAGTCTAACAGCACATAAAATAGATGTATCAGTGTTCAGCACCCATTTCTCCATTTTCTTCTGGTTCTCAATTCTCAGGTACGATGAGAAATGAAGCATATTACGATTTTGAACTTTCAGTTAATATGTTAAACTATGCATGGTACGTTATGTAGCAGCTAATGTTTAACAAACGATATACTGGCCACAGCCTAGAGGAACCATATCAGTTGTTTTAAAAATTTGTAAGGCAAACGGAAGACAAGAGTCACTTACAATGTATAATTATAGTACACCATTGGGGCAGAAAGCAAGAACATTGCCCAGTGCCCAGTTAAGAGGAATAATGCGCTTAGAAGTGCTTGCACTACAAATTCTGGCATAACCACTTTATTGATTCGAGAGGATGAATCAAACGGATTGATATAATCAAACTCCAGGTCTGCCAAGCACATCAACTGTAAAATAAACATAAATCGTCAGGAATAAGAATAACTTTCTGGCTAAGCTTACTTATGAGTGTTGTTGATTAAAACATTAAACATGAGTAACAAGCCGTGCAGATTCCACCTAAAGCAAAATGAGCAAGAATGAACGATCCACTTCACATGAAACAAAAACAGTCAGGTTCTGCATTTAATCAGGAACATTAGGAAATACTAAATGGTAAAACAACTCGGCAATCAAAATCAATGGAAATATATATATATCAATGATTTTCCCTTTGTCCTACAATAAAGTCAAATCTAGTTTGCTGAAAATGTTCATCTCCCATGAAGGACGCATCTAAGCACAGGGGAAGTTGCAGCTAGAAGCAACAAAAGTATACAGGAACAAAAGCTAGATACTGGAAGACAGAAAATGGAACTGGGAAAAGTATAAAGTGACAAAAAAAGAAGGTTTGGGAAAAGGTGGTAGTACAAAAGTTAGATACCTCACCCAATCTATGGGCAAAGATCAGAAACCATTACCCCGGGACTTAAACACTGAATGTTTCACTTTCACACCAATCAAGCTGCAAAGATATTCTATGTTTACAACAGTCCGCTATGCTGCTCTCCACTGGTTTCATGATAGCCTAACAAGTAGCAGGACATAAGGTGGAATTCGTATAGACCTACCAAACTGGGCAAGAGCTTGATTGAGCACCACAGCGAAACCTTCAGGAGGGCCTTAATGCTGTGGCCTAAATATCTAACGGAGCACCTAATGCGTCTATCAGCAAAACAAATGAAATCGACAACTACGGAGGAAGCAAAAAAAAAAAGTGTGCAAGTACACATGAACTGAAACTGATTTTCAGAACTGCAACACTAGGGACGGCTGCCGGGCGTTAATTTTGGGGCTACGGCCTGACGGGGGACGAAGATGTGGGAGATCTGGAAGCAGAAGCCGCGCAGGAACTAGCAGCAGCAGTAGAACACGCAGCGGCACCCAATCCCCTGGCGCTTCTCCGCCAGGCAGCCAACCAGAAGCTCCAAATCCGCAATCCGGAGTCAGGCCCCTCTCTACACCCCGGATCGTCGGCTCAGAGGACGCGTAAATCCGCCGCCCTCCCGTCCCCGAAATCTCGCCGTAACTGCCAGGGGGGTTTGTTAGAAGACACCGCACCAGGGCGAGATCGCGTCGGGGCCCGGGGGCTCCGTACGGCCCAAGCCGGCCGCGAGCGGGGACGAGGCGTGGCGGGGCGTGGCGTGGCGTGGCGGGGCGGGGCGGGGGGCGGGCTCACCTGGAAGATGACGAGCACGATGAGCGTGACGACGAGGAAGAAGGCGGCGAGCCAGACGAAGACCATCTCCCCTGCCCTGGCTCCGCCTGGCTGGGGGTCGGGGGCGGGGCCGTCGCGCGCGGCCGCCGGCGAGGTGGAGCTGCGGCGCGGGGGGGAGGCGGGGAGGGGACGCGCGATGCGGGAGCGGGTCTGGGTCAGTGGGCTGAGATCGGGAAAGTGAGGCCGAAACTTACTGGGAATGGTTGAGAACTGAGCTCACACCGACCGACCGTGCGCCGGCAAGAACGTTTCCGTCCTGGTCGCTTTTCACCGCGGGGAGTTCGCGTCGCTTCTCCTCGAGGGCAGCCGGACCGGAGAGTCTCCCTCCTCTTCTCCTCTTCTTGGTGAAAACGTGTCTCGCCGTTTTCACATCTGAATTTCCCTTATAGCAACTCCAATCGGACGATCCATTTCGTCCGCCGCCATCTGTTTGGATCGGTGCGTACACAAAAGGCGGTCCAACGCGCCGACCCAAACGAACGCGCGTTCACTTTTCGTCTGCGAACGACCCATTCCCGGGCCATTTTTTAAGCCGGATTTGCGTCGGCGCGGACACGAGACGAACGAGCGCGCGCTCGCCCTCTCCCCTTCCCGGGCCCGTTGGTCGGTGTCACATTGGCCTCCCCTTTCCCTGCCTGCCTCCTTCATTGCCGACGCCGCCGCCTCCACATCCACCCATTTTTGCCGGCGGCTCCGCCAACTGCCATCGCCTCCACATCCGCACAACAATGCCGTCCAACTCCCCCCGTCGCCCGCCACCGCCGTTTTGCCGTCGGGGGAGCAAACTGCTTCCCACCGTCGCTCCCCCCACCGCACAACCGCCCGCGATCAAGAAGCCGCCTCCCCGCCCCGGCCAGACCCGACCGGCATGCTCGTCGGACGCCGGCAAGGCAGCTAGCTGGTCCGTGCCCGCCGCGACTCCCCTCGCCCGCCGTCTCCTTCTTCGACGCCTACAAGCTGTTCGACAGTTTGCCAAGGTATGAAATGGACTTCGTCGACGAGTTCTTCTTCCACAATTTTCTTTGCGACTCCGACGATTCGTCGTCCGATGATGAGGAGGAGATATTGGCTGTCGTGTTGGTCCATCACCATCTAAACAGCCAGCGATCGTTGTTCCGTGGCTCTATTCCGGGCCACCTTCCGGCGTTGAATCGCAACCGAAAGAGTGGGCATTTCCTTCTCTGGAAGGACTACTTTGATACAACAAACCCGTTGTTCAAACATCAAAAATCCCGCCGCCGTTTCCGTATGAGTAGGCATGTTTTCAACCGTATTAGAGAGGGAGTGGTCGGCTATGATCACTATTTTGAGTGCAAAGAGGATGCCGTCGACAAGATTGGTTTCTCCTCTTATTAGAAATGCACTGCCGCCATCCGAATGCTTGCATATGGAGTGCCCGGTGATCTCATTGACGAGTACATCCGTATGAGCGAGTCTACATGCCTAGAGTCCCTGTATAAATTCTGGAAGGCTGTTATTGATGTGTTTGGCTCTGAGTACTTGAGAGAGCCGACAGCTGAAGATACAGCCCGTTTGTTGGCGATGAATGCCAGAAGGGGCTTACCAGGGATGCTTGGCAGCATAGACTGCATGCACTGGGAATGGAAGAACTGTCCTTCTGCTTGGTAAGGACAGTATAAGAGACATGTCAGGGCTTGCACTGTCATACTAGAGGTTGTGGAGTCTCAAGAACTCTGGATCTGGCACTCTTTCTTTGGCATGGCTGGATCACACAATGATATCAACGTGCTTCAGCGCTCGCCGGTGTTTGCTAGGCTTGCCGAAGGCAACAGCCCACCGGTGAACTTTACTGTCAACGGACACAACTAAAAGAGATGTAAAGCAGAAAATGCGGAAAAAAATACATTTTGAAGAAATGCATTTTACATTTTTTTAAAAGAGTCAGCTTCAACGGATGATGTATATTGGAGATGCAAAAAGGCAACTTCAATAGATGATGTGTATTTGGTGAGGCAAACCTCCTACTTCGATAAATAATTTTGTCGAACGCGTTGCGTGCGAGGTGGAAGTAACTGGCTGGTGACGGGTCGAAGCGTTCATGGGCGGCACAGAGGGTGTGTGGGGTGGGCGGCTGCTTCGATTGCCTCTGGATGGCCGCATGGTTGTCGGAGGACTCCGCTCGCAGCAACGCAAAGGCGGCGTAAACGACCAAGAAACCGTCGGCTCGGTGGGTTGCAGTGGTCGTGCGAGCGCCCAACTAGCTTCGGCGGCGAGCATCGGCTACAAGGGAAGGTGGCCATGAGCTGCTACGGCCTTTACGAACGTCGGAGCTTTGACAAACCTCCGAATCGGTTTCTCGGTCATTGGCAGGGCAGACTAACATCTAGGGGTCGTCGAAGGTTTGGGTTGCGCGGCTGGTGGGGAGGATAGATCGCGGGGTCGGGGATGGATGGACTGACGGGAGGCGGAGATGGCATTTTTGTAGGAGATATGCCCTAGAGGCAATAATAAATGTTATTGATTATCTCCCTGTTCATAATTAAGTTTATGTTCCATGCTATAACTGCTATGGTTCTTGAGTCTATAATAACCACGAGGCTTGAAGGAAGACTCATATGCACGTGTGGAATAATAAACGGTAATTTGTATTCCTAGTCTGGCCTCTAAGGCTGGCTCAAGTATTGCATGATGATCCTGTTTTCCTGATCATGGGCATGTCTATGTCGGCAATTTTGAGGGCACAATGTTAGAAGAACATTTGCGTTGAATCGACTCGAATTGATGTTATGCTATGAGATACATTTGTCATAAGTTAATGGTAAATAACACAGAGAAGTTAATGTTTGCATAATTCCTTAGACCATGAGAGTATCGAGTTTCTTCATGCTTGCTTCATGAACTTTGGGGTTTGTTAAACGTCATCCGTAAATGGGTGGCTATTACGATGGCTTACGGGTGCATGAAAAAGTATGTCAAGTAACTTGATAGCTCAAGATTGGGATTTGCTCATCCGACGATGGAGAGATATCTCTGGACCCTCTCGGTGTTACGGCATCCATCATCGTCTGGCCAGACCCTTTGTGATTTGATCACGGGGATGCCTGAACACGAGTACGAGAAAAGAGAACAATACCGGTAACGAGGTAACTGGCATAGTGGACAAGTTGTTGATCCATGGGGATGCCAACATGTCTCACCTCAGGCATTTGTAACATATCGCGAAGCAACAGGAATAGCACACGACAACTGGAGGTTCACTCGAATATTCATTCGTGTGGGTATAGGGGTCAATATGGGTGTCCACGGCTCCGATGTTGATCATTTATCGGAAGGGGTTCCGGGTCATGTCTATGCTTCACCGAACCTATAGGGTCACACGCTTAACATCTATCTGCTGAATACTAGACAGGGAGTCTAAGAGAAAATCACCGAAAAAGTTTCGGACACCGGAAAAGTTTCGGACAGCGAAAAAGTTCCGCAGAGAGAACACCGGAACAGTTTTGATAAAACTGAAAAATTGTTTCAGGGGATACCATTAAGTCAAATTGGTTTCGGCACATGCCTGATAATTCTTGGAGGGTACCAGAATCATTCTGGAAACTTTTGGGAATTTTCCAGAAGAAACACGGGAAATGTTCCGGAGCTGCCGGAACCGCTTCAGATGCTTTTCGCAGATAAAAATCACTAATCTAGAATTGTTCCGGATCGCATTGAAAATTATTTTAGTGGGTTAGAAATGTTCTAAGCCCACATAAATATTTTCAGTTCGAACGGACGCTGAAAAATGTCGTCATGAATAGTAAAAGTGCTTTTTGGATTACTTTATTGGAAACACTATTTGTGAATAGTGGAAACACTATTTGTGAATAGTGATCATACTATTAGGGGATGGTGCAGGCATGATGATGTAGGCATGGTGATGCAGGCAACACTATTTGGAGGCTTTCCCTTTATGCCCTTGTGGTGTGCTGACCTCATGGGCATTTTGGTAATTCCAAGTCTCATCCTACCCCTTGGTTTTCCTATAAATAGAGGTGAGTGGGCTGCCCACAAACTCACTCCTTCTCACATACAAGTGCCATTGCAATGATCTGGCTTCTTCTCTCCCTCCCAGCGAAATAGTTTCGTAGAGCCGAAAGGCTGTCTGGGTTCCGGAAGGAACTAGTTCTGGACGGCGAAGCCCTGCCGGATAGATGACACCGTATGTGTGCAACTCTGTAGAGAGATCGTAGTTTCGGTCTTAGTTCAAGAGTGCCTCCCGAAGGGCTGTCCGTGTGACTGTCCGAATTTCGAAGGTCCTCCCGAAGGGCTGTCCGAGTGACAGTCCAAGTTTTGGAGGTCCTCCCGAAGGGCTGTCCGCGACACCGTCCGGGGATTGTCTAACCGCCTCCCGGAGGGCTGTCCGAGGGGCAGATGAGGATATACATCCTCGCGGTTGGGAGGTTGTAAATCCTAGCTGCGGGGATCTGCACCGCCGATCATCATCGACTCTACTTTCGCTGCGCTACGAGTCGGTAATGAAAAGATCAAACCTTGTATGCAGTCTTCATAGTGGTTCTGGGCTGATGCGTAGGTCGATTTTTTTTGTTTTCTGCCGCGTTACCCTACAATTTTCGGGTACAAAATGCCGGAGACAGATGCGAACGGCCGTCGTCGGGGCAGACTCAAATTGGTGGGTCGTCGACAGCTAGGGCAACGCGGCTGGTGGCGGGAATAGGCGACACGGTCAGGTTGGACTGACAGGAGGCGGCGGCGGCGTTTCCGACCACAAACTGCCAAGGCTGAGGCGGGTAGTCGCTCCAGGTTAGACTCAAATTTGCGGGTCATCGACAACTAGGGCGTTGCGGCTGACGATGGGGTCAGGGATGGACTGGTGGGAGGCGTCGACGTCATTTTCGGGCACAAAATGCCAGAGACGGATGCGGGTGGCCGTTGTCGGGGCAGACTCAAATTGGTGGGTCGTCGACAGCTAGGGCAACGCGACTTGTGGCGGGAATAGGCGACACGGTCGGGATGGACTGACAGGAGGCGGCGGCGGCGTTTCCGGCCACAAACTGCCAAGGCTGAGGCGGGCAGTCGCCTCTAGGTTAGACCCAAATTGGCGGGTCATCGACAACTAGGGCGATGCGGCTGACGATGGGGTCAGGGATGGACTGGTGGGAGGCGTCAACGTCATTTTCGGGCACAAAATGCCAGAGACGGATGCGGGCGTCCGTCGTCGGGGCAGACTCAAATTGGTGGGTCGTTGACGGCTAGGGCAACGCGGCTGGTGGCGGGAACAGGTGACACGGTCGGGATGGAGGCGGCGGTGGCGTTTCCGGCCACAAACTGCCAAGGCTGAGGCCGGCAGTCGCCTCCAGGTTAGACTCAAATTGGTGGGTCATCGACAACTAGGGCGATGCGGCTGACGATGGGGTCAGGGATGGACTGGTGAGAGGCGTCGATGTCTTTTCGGGCACAAAATGCCAGAGACGGATGTTGGCGGCCGGCGTCGGGGCAGACTCAAATTGGCGGCTGATGGTGGGAATAGGCGACAAGGTCGGGGATGGACTGACAGGAGGCGGAGGCGGCGTTTCCGGCCACACATCGCCGGATGCGAAGGCGGGCGGGCGTCTCCAAGGCAGACTCAAATTGGCGGGTCGTTGGCAGCTAGGGCAACGAGGCTGGTGGCGGCGTCGTTTTTGGGCAGAAATTGTCGGCGGCAGAGGCAGGTGGGTGGAAGTAAAATGAAGGTGGTTTTATCTGGAGGTGTTGTATTTTACTTTTCCGAGATGCAAAGACGTAAAAAAAATCATCTATTTCATTTGTAGGAGAGCGGTTTTTGGGCCTTAGAGATGCAATATATTGAATATGCTCTTAGTCTGTGACTGATAAATGCTTAAATAGATGGGAAAATTTTGCCTGCTTATCTAAAATTTACTTACGCCACGCTAGAACTTGACATTTTATTTTTGTCACTCTTACCTTTTAAAATGTACCATAATTACTGTTTCGTGGCAAAAGGAAAGAAAGAAAAACATTTCACTTTTTTCCTGGCTTTTGATGCCCATGTATGTCAATTGCCACTCTGATATGTATTGTCAAAAGTTGATAATGTATCACAATTACCGCTCTCATAAGTTTGATTTTGCCACACAAAAAATGGCAATTGTGATGTATTTTCAAAAGTTAGAATTGATAAAAGTGAATTGTTAAATTTTGGAGTGGCATAAGGAAGATTGGCGGAACCTAGAGTGGCAGAAAAACATCATCTACGTGTTTGGTTGTCGTCTCTGTTTCTTGACACTTTGTATGTGTGTCTCAATTGGACCTGACTGACACAAAATATGCAGAAAAAACATCATATGCACGTCGTTTGTTTGTCAGAGGCCGTTGTTACGCTGAATGATGTGGTGCTACCAAGTGTGTGACCATACTATCATCAAAATTCGGGAAAAGGAAGAACATACTGACAAATGCTGCCATCTGTTAATTTACAGCACATATTACAGTACCAGTTGCTTGTGTGAGCCTCACAGACATTCTTAAGCTTGAGTGGGTCAAAGTGTCCCAGTAGTAGGAAGAGAGAGGAGCAAATTCAGTTTCGTGAATTTTGTTGAAAAAAACTTGCGGACTTTAAGCACGACGGATCTCAAACAAAAGAGTGAATTGCTAAAGAGAAGACAGCAAGAACAATCAAATGACAGCAACAAACAACATCCAAACTCAGGTGCTCAACTCACAGCATGAACCACCAGATCCAATGCTAGTACTGAATAACTATTCACACAGGTTCTCAAGTTTAGAACAGCAACCGCAAAACAGATAGGTTCCTCCTGTCCGGAGAACGAATCAAGTTTAGATAGCTGATGAAACACACGAGCTACTGGGTTTTCAAGGGGTTGTTCTGAATTCTCGATAATGTGTTGCTAAAACGAGACATTAAAAGACAAATGATGCAGATGATGTACAAAACCTGAAAACAGGTGTAGTGTGTACAGTATAAACTAGCTTTCATCTAGAGCTCTTGTATGAAATCTGAATCTTGTTCATACATTAGAAATCCCTTTCCTGCCCCCTTGGCCGACACACAAAACAGCATAACTAAAAAAAACATATGCTCGCTGCAAAAAACCGCTACGTTTTCCAGTTATGATAAAATGCATGATCTTCAGAAAGTTGCAGGATCACAACTCATTGTAGGAACCCCTACAGTGAAATGCTTTGTCGCAGTGGCAATCGCATCACACGGATGAATGTCAGAAGAGCCGCACTACAGCGACTACTATGACCAGCATCACTACAAAATTGTTCAGCCATTGGAGGTCAAAAAATGACAGGTGTTACCACTTCCCTGCCAGGGGAACAGAGCAAATTTAACTAGCAGAAGAAGCACGAGTGTTGCCGAGTTTTCTCAACCTATATTATCTACCTGACTACCTATAGGCAAAAGTAGGTGTCCAGTTCTGCTGTCATTGTATCGGAGGCGGCGACACTTGTGAACAGGTGAACTTTCAGGACTCCCCCTCTGATCTTTCTCTATGCTGTGTCGACATCCGGGTGTCGAAGCTCATCATAGACTGGATCAGCAAAAATAACGAGGCAGTTAGGCGGCGTATAATGACAACTCAAGAAGGCAGCAAAACCTGAAACAATATGGTGTGCAAGTAACTAAGCTTCTATGCACTATCTATTGTAGGAGACAAGCTGAATTTTGTTCACAGGATAGAAACTTAGTATATTCTCTGCAAAGATGGAGCAAGATGACTGAAGTTGGTTTTGCATTATAGGTTCCATGATTTGCACTATCTTCAAAGTTCAGACCAACTGAATTATCTGAGTTGAGAAAAGGAATGTGGAACCACAAGTTGCTATTAGGTTCAGAGTTCAGACCATCTTTTACCTGGTGTACCCTACAGACTGATAAATCCAAAGTTTCAGACACCTACTAGTATTCCCATTCAAAGTTTCAGACAAGTCCCGAGTCCTAACAAAACCTATCATAATATCCCTTTTGCAATCATGATCTCAGATTGGCACTCCACTAAAGTAAGACTTTGTAGTAAACAGCATCTACACCAACATCTGTGCATTTCTCACCAAAAAAGACCATCAATACAGCTCAGGCACAAAACCTGAAAACAAACAGCTCATGTGCAGAAACGAACACCTTCAACATCTGAATCAAGGACAGTAGTTGTGACACGGAGGGAGAGAGAGAGAGAGAGAGAGAGAGAGAGAGAGAGAGAGAGAGAGAGAGAGAAGGCTCTCACTTTGGGTCCCGGAGAGCACGACGATAATCTCGATGGTCTCGCCGTCGCCGCCGTGGGGCAGGTCGACGACGAGTGGGGTGAGCCTCCCGTGGCGGCCGGCTCGGACGCACACGACGAAGCCGTCGGTCAGGTCCTCCTCTCCGAAAGAAGGCACCACATGACGGAGCCGTGGGGCAGGTCTCCCGTTGCGGAATCCGACGTGTATGTCCAGTTCCTCGCTCAGGTGGAAGACGGACCTCCCGAAGAACGGGAACGCGGTCCAGCCGTTCTCCGGGTACACCCCCTGGGAAAAGCCGTTCTCGGTGAAGAATCGGATCGTCCGCCACGCTCCGCGCTCTTGCCGCCCCAAGATGATCCCGGCGAGGCGTCGCGGGACGCGGATCTGCAGCAGTTTTGGAGATCAAAGAACATGATTCTGGTTGGTCAATCAAAGAAGCAGAAATGCGAGCAGGAATTGCAATCGAGGGCGCAATTTGGCAAGAAAAATCATGGCGAGCGAGCGAGCTCACCGGGATCGGGGGTGGAAGGGCAGGCGCGCCGCCCTCTCTGCGGGGGATGTGCTCGACGACCCAGCGCGCCATGGTGCTGACGTAGTCGCTGTCGACGCTGACGCCGGTGTTCCAGCGGCGGTACCTGCCGTTGGCACGGAGGTAGAGGCCGTCGACGTTGCGGAGAAGGACGTCGCCCTGGGTGCCCGCCCGGACGGCCTCCCACATGATGGACTCCACCACCGGATGGTCGTAGTCGCGCTGCTCGGCGCGGAAGCCGCGGTGGCCGGGCGGCGCTGGCGCAGCCGTGGTGGCGAGGTAGAGGCCGTAGGCGGCGCTGTGAATCATCAGGAACACGCCGCGGTCTCCATCGGGTCGGATGTGCACCGCCCACGCCGCGTTCATCGAGGCGCGGCTACGGCGGAGGAGGACGCTCTCCCCGTCGTCGGCGGCGTGGAGGTACCTGCCCAGCGCGCGGCTCCGCAGCCGCACGTGGTGCCTGTCGTGGAACTGGTCCATCGGTCGTGGTGGTGGGCGGTGGGGATGAGAGGTTCTTGGTTTGCTGGGGCTCCGGCGACGGCGAGGCGAAAGCTGTTGGTCCAGGCGGTTATGTTCGGCGCCAATGCGAGCTTTTGACACCGTCGCGGTCCCGTGCTTTGTGCGCAGATGGGCCTGCAGGCCGTTTTCTTGGCCCAGCCCACTCTCTCGAGACTCTCCATACAGGCCCGTACGGGCCCGTTGCTTCGGGAGCTCCTATTTAGCGCCGTGCAAAATAGGAAATGTTCATCAGTTTCAAACAATTGTTCAATTTTTTAATTTCGCAAATTTGTAAAAGAAATTTTTTGATGATTGTTTTAAAAAATCACGAATTTGAAACACGTTCAGGATTTCCAAAACATTACACTTTTTCAAAAATGTTCAGAAAATAAATAACAAAAGGGTATAATGAAATAAAAAATACATAAAAAAATTGAAAAGGTAGAAAAAACCGAATGAAAAAACAAAAAGAACAGTTTGGGAAGTTTTTTTTTCAAAATCGGAAATGAGCTATGTTGGGCCGGGCCAAACGAACGCAAACGAAAGCAGAGGGTGCACATGCGGTCGCCAACCGGCGACCCGTGCACCAAATAGGATCCTCGTGTTGCTTCCTTCTCCCTCTTTCCTTCTCCCACACAGCCGGTGGTGGCATCGGCGACTCCTTCCCTTCCCGGGCGAGGCTCGGATCTCCCTCCATGTTGCCCCAACGCTCTGTCACGGTGAAACAACAACCGGTGACATCGCTCCTCGGTAAAGTCGAACAAGTGAATGATAATTTGTGCGAAGGTACATGATTGTAGGTTGGTGATACTCTCCAGCAACGACGTCAGAAATCCTTCCTGATACTTGTGATTTGCGTTGGATTTTCCACGAAGAGGAATGGGTGATGCATCACAATATAGATAAGTATTTCCCTCAGTGAGAACCAAGGTTATCGAACCAATAGGAGTAGCACGCAACCCCGCCTTTAGCGACTGCACACAAAGAAGTAAACACTTGCACCCAACGCGGGCAAGAGGGTTGTCAATCCCCTTGGACTTGTTATTTGTAAGAAAATGAAGTGTGTAGATGATAGTTGATAATTGTAAATTGTAAAACAAAACAAAATAAAATAAATGACAGCAAGGTAATGAAAGCTTTTGTAAATATATAAGTGAATAGACCCGGGGTCCGTAGTTTTCCCTAGTGACATCTCTCATATAGTAGGCATACGATGGGTAAACAAATTACTGTTGGGCAATTGAGAGAAAATCGTATAGTTATGCACTATTTATTCACGACAATGACCATGTGTATATAGGCATCACGTCCATAAGCAAATAGGCCAACTTCTGCCGGCACCTATTATTATTACTCCACGTCGAGAGCGCTTCTATTGTTGACTCTCTAAGTATTAAGTTCATGACAAACAGAGTAATGCTTGGAGAACGATGACATGCTGTAGACAAAGAGAATTCAATCGATATTAATTAACCCCATTGTTTTACCCTTAGTGGAAACAATACGAAGATGTGCTTTGTCCCCTTCTGTCAATGGGGTATAGAGCACCGTCAGATTGAACCCACTCCAACGCACTCCTCTCACTGAAGAAATATCAATCTAGTTCGCCAAACTATTTCAATAGATTAGAGAGATTTATGAAGCTATAATAATCATGTAAATAAGAATCATAATAGAATTTAGACCAGACTCAAATATTTTTCATGAATAATCTGAACATAAACCCACAATTCATCGGATCTCAACAAACGCACCGCACAAAATGATTACATCGAATAGATCACCACGAAGAGGCGATGAACTTTGTATTGAAAATCAAAAGAGAGAGATAATCAGCTAGGTACTAACTACAGAACGGTAGGTCTGTAGGGAACTAATAACACATCACCATGGGAGCAGCAAGGTTGATGTAGAGGCCCTCCGTGATCGATCCCCTCTCCAGTAGGACACCGGAACATGGCTCCAGATGGGCACACGGCGGAACAGAGACTTGCAGCGGTGAAAAAAGTGTTTTGAAAGGCTCTCTTGTGTTTTTGGGAAATATTAGAATTTATAGGCCAGAGAGGGGCATCGGGAGGTGCTAGGGGGAGCCACCACACATCAGGGCGCGACCACCACCCTGGGTGCGTCCTATTGTGTGGTCCCTCCCTCGTGCAGCCTCTGATCTCCTCCGAAGCTTCTAGGTCTTCTTTTCATCTAAAAAAATCATAAAAAGGTTTTGAGGCAATTGGACTTCTTTTGGTACTGTAAACATGAAAAGCCAAAAACATGCAGAAAACAACAACTAGCACTAGGCACCGGGTCAATAAATTAGTGTATAAAATGATATGAATTGGTAAATAAATATCAAAAAGCATCCTAGAATGATAATATTATAGCATGGACCAATACAAAAATTATAGGTACGTTGGAGACGTATTAGGAATCTTCACCAACTCTTCTTCCTCTTCCGTTGCATTGATCACTAGTAAGATCATTGTTACATGTATCTCCGTAATGTTCCCGTGCTTGTCCGCTCGCGTAGAATTTTTGTTGCGTAGCACGTTCACCCATAGTCTCTATCATGTAAAAATCTTCCACTAGAGCATCAACAAACCCTTTAACACTAGAACTCCAATGTGGGAGGTTGTTACCCGGGTCCAAATTATTTTATGCCTTATGCCTATTTCTCTCTGAACTACTCAATTCTCACAAATCTTCTGTCCAATAAACTTCAGTAGGTGCCAAAGAATATGCATATATTTGTATGAATATTGTATCTATACATGACATGATGGCATATTCATATGAAAGTAAGGAGCTCTTCTAGAAATCCCAATGCCATGCCATGCATGTAGGTACGGACTCGAGTGTGGATAAAAAAGGACTCCTATGAATAGTAGTAAATTGACTAAGAGATATCTTTCAATAGTCCGGTACGATCTAGGGGACCACAACATATTGACGTCGACTTGGAAGCCAAGATAGGATGCATAAATATGTGCCCATAGGGCAAAGCAAAGAAAAAGTTACTCGTGAGCTATAAAACTCCAATACGATCTGCTAGATCTAGGGCTAGTCCTTTTAGCTACAAACTCATCTCATAGCCATATAGAGTTTGATATGAAGTTCATCTGATCATCTTTATCACATCGGTGGCCATAACCATGGTATTTTTTATCCGATCATCTTTCAAGCTTGATTTCCTTTCACAAGAGGGAATAGTCGGACTACCCTATTGATCATAACGATTGGCCATCGCGCTGTAGGAGAAGGCATCCGGCTCCCTAATCCTTGATGTGAA
Organism: Hordeum marinum; assembly: GCA_022496015.1. Classification (NCBI taxonomy): domain Eukaryota; kingdom Viridiplantae; phylum Streptophyta; class Magnoliopsida; order Poales; family Poaceae; genus Hordeum; species Hordeum marinum. The sequence goes on from CM039678.1 coordinate 47,606,624, forward strand.
CCATCCAAACATTTATCTACTTCTCGGGAATATGCTGAACTTCCTTTGTTAGTAGATTAGTCTTGATTCACTTTTGGAACACCTTCCTCACTTTGGTTTTGATTTCCAAATCGGTGTGTGGTGTTGCTCCTAAGAGCCTCCCATCGTTGAAGATCAAGTCATCGCTCAATGTTATAGGTTAACATCCTACCTGCAAATTACAAGACCAACCATAAACACCTAACAAGTGCATAAAATCACAAGGTCCAAGTCTGTATAATCTCACCTGAGAAGAGCATATATGATTAGCTCATTTGTCATGCAAGAGACAAAGGACCATTGATGGCCAGGGCACCCTGGTGCTTGAGCCATGCCAATCAGTGCAATGTCCTTAGGTCACTTAAGTCAAAGCAATTGTCAATTGCGCACAACATGATGAGACAATTGGAGCTCTTGGTATTTTTCCATGCATGGAAACCAAAGTCGATCCACATGTCCTTATATATTCTTTGAGACTAGAAGCTAAGGCCACTACCATAAAGCCCTCATTGAGGATCCCATGGAAGGCATTTTTCTAGGCGAGATTGATTTCAGAGTTTTTGCCTAGATGAGCCCAATATATAGCGCCACTGTGGGTGACAACTATTGCTTCACAATTCACACCTATCATGTATTAATGGTTATGGTTATATGTGGTAATGCGAGGTAATATGGGTGATATAAGGAACCAACCCATGATACCCAACAATATTTAAAACATGTGAGAGATGGTGTACCCATGTTTAGGCCCCCAATGCGGGTAATAAACCTAGTCTCTTCCCCACACATATACATCATCATGTCTTGTACAAGTACGGCATTAATTTGAATGTATGGGCGTGAACATGCCTTACGAACTACGAGTGCCTAGGATCTCTCAGCCTGACACAAAGTCATAGCAAGGTATGTACCCAGAGGAGTTAAGGATGTACACTACTTCGTATTCCTATTATACCTAGACTAGAAGATATACCCTAGTTTGGTAGCGATATCGAATAGTAGTATTGTATTGAAGATTGTAAACTTATTGATGAAGAATGTGGTTCTATATAAAAGGTTAATCGAGTCCTACTAAATACTAAAGCCATTATAATCGCAACTCTCATAAGTTCTACCTTGTAGATGCAACTTAGGTCGTGTACTCTTTAAGCATCATATAAACAATCATTACAGAAAGTAGTGCTATTACCAATCTAGGAGACCTAAATGTGAATAAACATTGTTTTTCATCTTCGACGGGACCACTTAGACTCCTACGCCATTGCAACACAGTGACAAGATCATCATCGATGTATCTCTAGAGCCCAGAAGTGAGATATGCTTTCTCCAATATATAGTGACAACAAAATATATCATGTTTGCATGGACAAGTATAATTAATAATTGCATTATATAAATTCTTATTGACTAAAGTATTCTATTTATATTAGTGACAAAAGGGTAGGCGTTGTGTGGATTATATGTCACACGTTCATGTTTCATCAAAACCTGGATTTGGCATTAACTCGAGTTGCCGCTCATAGTAAATAATCCACCTCCTCCACACCCGCGTGTAAACAACCTGATGGCTCTCCTCCCTCCTCCCGCGATTCCACCAAACCATACCTAGCTGACATTTGGCATCTTCTTGTCTCTAGCGGCTCCTAATCGGGAAATCCATGGCGACGATGTTACACCATCCTGACTTCTCTCCTCTTAGGGTATCCCTAACCCAAAACCCCAAATGGACAACCCCATTTCTCTGCATACCTAACGCTACCCCCCCCCCCCCAAAAAAAATTACATACTTTTTTCCGCTAAGACGAATTTCATCAATTTGCAACAATCAAAACCAGATCGATGATGCATATAGCACCTCCAAACAATGGGAAGATAAACTGTGCATGGCAAACAATTCAACATGTCACGAAATCAAAGAAAGTACATAACTTGACATTCTAAGGCCTACTTGTTGGTGTATCACTTTTGGCGGTTGGATGCTCTGCGGGTTCGGCCCGGTGGCGGCCACAGTAATCGGTTGCGGCGACAACTCGAAGGTTTCATCATGGACTCTTCCGTGGGTATAGGCAGCTCTGTTGCAATGGTCGCTTGAGGTGGGTGTGATGGCGACATCATGGTCTAGGAGCAGGAAAAGAGAGTGGGGTGCTTCTATACACCCTTTGGAACATCCGGAAATAACGGAACAGCCGCATTTTCCATGGCACGTGCATGACCCACATCGAGGTGGCGGCCTTGACTTTTGAGGATATCAACCAAAGGGCGATGGCTTTTGCTACGCCACAAGTCAGCAAGGGTACTAGTTAATTTGCATGAGTGTGTGTCAGGGTTTAGGGTTTTCGCCAAGTTCCCTCAAGAAACATGTCACCCCTGTACAAACCATCTATTTTCTTCTTCTATACGAAAAGGCACTGCTCCTGCCGGTTCGAAAAAGGAAAATCGCCTCTACGCACGGTCCAGACAAATAAGAGCAGAATGGAAAAAGCCGCTTGGATGCGTTTACACCGATCCTTTTTTGAACCATAAACCGTAGAACAATTGTTATACGGTGATTATATAAATAAGCAAGTGTACAAAATATTTACAATAGTGACAGACGTCACGAAAGGCCTAAAAAGCTTAAAATGTGTTTAGACTGATCTTCGTTCTTGTGATGGAAGGCCAATTACTCAGCTAGTCATCCAAAGGCTAGGTCGGAGCCCTCGTCATCTATCCTATCTCTGGAAAGTAAAGCCGTAACCTCACCTACTACACACAAATACACGCCTGCAGCCACGCAGACACAAACACAAGCACGGTGCACCCAATTATTGTTAGAGACACATTTTGTGGGTAACCATACACGTGTTCCGATAGTAAATAGTAATACTAGACATCTTAACACTGACAAAGCAACAAATATTTGCACATTATACACTATGTAAACATGCCACCACGTGTCCATGTACTCATCAGATAGTCTGTATTTAGAGGTTCAGTTTCATACTTTACATCTTGCTAGTTCAGTTTCATACTTCACAGCTTGCTAATTCAGCTTCATACTTTACAACCTGGTTTCAGTTTCTTACTTGTTCTTCGTAAGTTGATAAAAGAATTAATACATGCATGAAAACAGTAACAGCTAAATTTTTTTTATACATGGAAGCCCCAAAGTTTAGTTTATGTTAACTTGCAAGAAAGACAATATCTTCGTAAAGTGATCTCTTTTTACAAGAGTGTATGGAGCAACATACAACAAAAGCTCCAGTTTCTAAATTAACATACATTTTAGGTGCCAAAGAAACATACTTTCTAGGGTGTGTTGAACTTGCAAAATGAGAGATATTCTCATCCACCGACTATTTGTGATACATATGCTTCTTATATATTTAGATTTATATTTCTTTTATCAATCGACTTAGCTATTCCAAAGTGCAAGATACAAAAAGAAGCATCTCATTTGAAACCATTTAATTATACAACAACATGTATGCATGCCAATAAAGTGAATTTTTTTATATTGTAAATACCAGCATATGCACATTTAGTTCATGGCTTTATCTCTATAGATAACATTATATATCATCCCCTTTCGTAAGGAGATGGTTAATTATCTTATTCACATAAAAAATCTTTGTTTCCAAGCACTTATTAATCGGATCTTTGAATGTATTCTTATATCAACAACAACATATATTTATCAATTTTACAAAACTATACTACTGTCTGTGAGAAGTGCAATTTGCTCACATGTGTAGAACAATCCCAATGCCTCACATAGAGACAACTAGACCAATAACCGTAAAAGAAAGAGACAAGCCAGTGAAAGAAGCAAGAAACAAGCAACAATCCAAGGAAGAAACAAACAAACCACTAAAACTAATATATAGTAACGGTTGATATTTGTATATATAAATAGCTATAGGTGTTACCCAAACACATATCAACAAGGAGAACTTCAACACAAGTGTTACTAAATTGATTGCACACCTATATTCAAGTCTTTCCATGGAGAAGGTACAAGTTTTCATCGTCGGAGCAGGTCCATCTGGGCTTCCCACGGCAGCATGCCTAAGTAAACTCTCTATACCATATATCATTGCTGAGCGTGAAGATTGTATTGTGTCATTGTGGCACAAACACACATATGATCGCCTCAAGCTCCACATCGCCAAAGAGTTTTGTGAGCTACCCCACATGGCATACCCAACTGATTCACCGACCTACCTTCCTAAAGACCAGTTTTTAAGGTATATGGAGGACTATACCAAGCACTTCAATATCTCCCCAAAGCTTAACACTTCGGTTGAGTCATGCATGTACGATGAGGTGAGGAAATATTGGGTTGTCACGACACATAACAAAGTGGATGGCCCAATTATATATGCATCCAAATTCTTGGTTGTAGCAACAGGTGAAAATAGTGCGGGCTATGTTCCAGAGATCGCTGGCCTACAAAGCTTTCCCGGTGAAGCCATCCACTCATCAAGTTACAAGTCGGGAAGTGATTATGTTGGGAAAAGTGTGCTTGTTGTTGGATGTGGGAACTCTGGCTTTGAGATTTCCCATGATCTTGCGGTGCATGGAGCTAAAACTTCCATCATTATCCGTAGTCCGGTACGTACATTCCATGGTCCCACACCTATTTTTTTTTTATGCAAAAATGTTTGTTGACGTTCTATTAAACATGTTCTTACATGGGTAATTGTGAAGTTGCATGTTATGACAAAGGAGTTGATCCACCTGGGCATGGTACTCTCAACGTGGCACCTTCCACTGAAGCTTGTAGACTTTATTCTTATGGTCCTTGCATATATATTATTTGGTGATTTATCAAAGTATGGAATTGTGAGGCCTGATATTGGCCCACTCACCCTAAAAGCAAAAACTGGCCGGTCTGCTGTCATAGACACTGGCACCACTGAGCTAATAAAAAAAGGTGATATCAAGGTGAGAGAAAATTCATGCCTATAAAAATAAATATATACATACCGTATGAGGATTGTGATAGACTGATTTAAAACTATTTTTATGACAGGTATTAGGTCCAATTTCATGCATTCGAGGAAATCTCATAGAGTTTGCAGATGGGAACGAGAGATACTATGACGCCATTGTGTTTGCCACAGGTTACAAAAGCACCGCTAATATGTGGCTCAAGGTATATAGACGTTTATTATTACTTGTATATAACATCATAGTAATATGAATATCATATGATGGTAAGGAAGTCAACCAAATTTCTAGCTTAAAAGAACAATCGCTTTCCACTTATAGTCATACTAGTACGCGGGTAGGTGTACACCACGTGCAAATTTCAGTTCATGGATAGAGAGCTTGCTTGCTTCAAGCACTGCAACTTGGCATGTAAAGCTTCATCGAGTCCATTGTTGTAGCCGTTCAGTTTTCTATGTAAAGCCTTACATGCCTACAATTACTATCTTACATTACAACGAGCTTACAGAAACTCTAGCAGAAATTAAAACTCTCGTTGACACGATTATTATGCACGCTGCGGATTCTCAAGATCCATCTGCCAGTATGTGTGCCATGACCAGTTACTGCATGGATTACACCCGATAAGTGAACTTTAACTTTACCTACGTTGGCGATGGTTCTAGAAATCAGTAGTACCTTCGCTGGAATTATAGGCTTCTAGCCCATACTGTAGCTGCAAATCCCAGCATTTTGAGCCATACAATGGACTCTATCAATGGCACGCTGCATTTGTGTTGAGATTCAAAGTTTAAAACCTGTACACCATATATAGTAGTATAGAAATTTTCTCCAAACATTGTATTTTTTTTAAATAATCTTATACAAATATTTTTATAAATGCAGAATGACATGAGTATGCTAAACAGTGATGGCATACCCAAAAATGACTTCCCCAACCATTGGAAAGGTGCAAATGGACTCTACTGCGTCGGATTTGGAAGGAGGGGATTGGCTGGTATTGCACATGATGCCAATATCGTTGCAAGTGACATCCATGCCAACATAGAAATGTCATATTTTAATTAGGCTCTCCTAGTACTTCATCACATTTTCTATATCATTCATCATGAAAAACGATATTTGAAAATGCCATAGACCATGGTTTATTGTTAAGTGTTTAATTTGGTGAACTTAATTTTATTGAAAGTGACGTGGGAATGTATTATGCTTGAAGTATTGTATTGTATTTGCTTGAAGTATTGTATTGTACTTTTATTATGTCAACTTTTTGTGTGGGGGCGCTGACATGTTGACATGTGTTCACTAATTCAAATGTCTTCAGAGATTTGTTCTGTCTTGATTCAAAGATATACAAAATCTTAATAATGTCATTTGAGCAAGCTTATTTGTAGGAGATATGCCCTAGAGGCAATAATAAATGTTATTGATTATCTCCATGTTCATAATTAGGTTTATGTTCCATGCTATAACGGCTATGGTTCTCGAGTCTACAATAACCACGAGGCTTGAAGGAAGACTCATATGCACGTGTGGAATAATAAACGGTAAATTGTATTCCTAGTCTGGCCTCTAAGACTAGCTCAAGTATTGTATGATGATCCTGTTTTCCTGATCATGGGCATGGCTATGCCGGCAATTTTGAGGGCACAATGTTAGAAGAACATTTGTGTTGAATCGACCCGAATTGATGTTATGCTATGAGATACATTCGTCATAAGTTAATGGTTAATAACACAGAGAAGTTAATGTTTGCATAATTCCTTAGACCATGAGAGTATCGAGTTTCTTCATGCTTGCTTCATGAACTTTGGGGTTTGTTAAACGTCATCCGTAAATGGGTGGCTATTACGGCGGCTTACGGGTTCATGGAAAAGTATGTCAAGTAACTTGATAGCTCAAGATTGGGATTTGCTCCTCCGACGATGGAGAGATATCTCTGGGCCCTCTCGGTGTTACGGTATCCATCATCGTCTGGCCAGACACTTTGTGATTTGATCACGGGGATGCCGGAACACGGGAACGAGAAAAGAGAACAATACCGATAACGAGGTAACTGGCATAGTGGACAAGTTGTTGATCCACGGGGATGCCAATATGTCTCACCTCAGGTATTTGTAACATATCGCGAAGCAACAGGAATAGCACACGACAACTGGAGGTTCACTCGAATAATCATTTGTGTGGGTATAGGGGTCAATATGGGTGTCCACGGCTCCGATGTTGATCATTGATCGGAAGGGGTTCCGGGTCATGTCTATACTTCACCGAACCTATAGGGTCACACGCTTAAGGGTCATCCATCTGCTGAATACTAGACAAGGAGTCCGAGAGAAAGTCACTGAAATAGTTTCGGAGACAACGGAAAAGTTCCGGAGAGAACACGGAAAAAGTTTCGGTAAAACCGAAAAGTTGTTTCGGATAAAACCATTGATCCAAAAAGGTTTCGGCAAGCACCGGGAATGTTTTGGAGGTTGCCAGATCGGTCTGGTAATTTCTGAAATTTTTCGGAGAAAAAACCGGAAAAGGTTTTCGGAGCTGCCGGAATTGTTTACCGGGTAAACGAAGATGGTTTTAAATTAAACCACCATACCGGAAATGTTCCCGAACGTGTCCAGATAATTTTAGAGGGTGCCAGAAATGTTCTGGGATCTTCCAGAATTTTTCAAAAGTAATAGTCGCGGAAAACATCTTGTCCCAGCGTGAGGGGACAAGATCCCACGTTTCGTGGGGCTGTTTTGGGGTGCCTCCCTTTTTGGGGGCAGCCCCTTGTGGCTGGACAAAAGGTGTTGGGAGAGCCCCCCATGGTGGGGGCAGCCTCCACAAATGGTGGAGAGTGTTGGGAGGAAGGTGGGGCCCCATGGGGGAACACGATGGACAAGGGAACATGTTTTCTCCATGTTTGGTGGGAACATGCTTCCTTGTTTTGTGGGTGCTTGTCATGTGGCTGAAATTTCAGCCACCACCACCCCCTCCTTCCCTTATAAAAGGAGGTGGATAGGAGCTCTCCATCCGCACTCCAACTCTCATACACATGCCATGCATTATCTGGCTTCTTCTCTCCCTCCCACGAAAAGAGTTTCGTAGAGCCGAAAGGCTGTCTGGGTTCCGGTGGGAACTAGTTCTGGATATCGAAGCCCTACCGGATAGATGATACCGTATGTGTGCAACTCTGTAGTGAGATCGTAGTTTCGGTCTTAGTTCAAGAGTGCCTTCCGAAGGGCTTTCCGTGTTACCGTCCGAGTTTTGGAGGTCCTCCCGAAGGGCTGTCCGAGTGACAGTCCAAGTTTCGGAGGTCCTCCCAAAGGGCTGTCCGCGACACCATCCGGGGGACTGTCCGACCGCCTCCCGGAGGGCTGTCCGCGGGGCAGATGAGGGTATACATCCTCGCGGTTGGGAGGTTGTAAAATCCTAGCTGCGGGGATCTGCACCGCCGACCGTTCGTCATCGACTCTACTTCCGCTGCGCTACAAGTCGGTAACAAAAATGATCAAACCTTGTATGTAGTCTCCATAGTGGTCCTGGGCTGGTGCGTAGGTCGGTATTTTTTTGTTTTCAGCTACGTTACCCAACAGTGGCATCAAGAGCCGTGCTATGTGTAGATGCAGGTTGCGATCTAGAATACATAGAGATGTATGGGTGTTGCACAATATAATTAGGTAGTAGATGAGATCTATTGCTGAAAATTATTTGTGCGGGTAGCATATGAAATCTGTTACCCGATGTTCCTTTTGCTTCCCCTGAATTTGCATAGTCCTGATCTTGACGGAATGGTCGAATCTCACAAAGTTCTGGCAATCCGCGATCCTTTCATGCTGCTCCTGAGTATGCTGATTGACAGATCAACGAAGTGCTAACAGTTCTTTGGGTTCCACCATAGTTGAGAAAGGTGGATGTTTGCAGACGAAAGGGCAATGCAGATGTGATCTGCACGGGGGTCACGCGTATGACGAAGTTTAGTATGGGGCTCGAGATTTTATTATCTCGTGTTTTATACACCCTGGAAAGTTAATCTAGCAACTTGAATTATCATACTTGATGATGGACGTTGGTAGATTCGGTTTGTTTCAAAACCTTAGAAGCCACATAAAACAAGTTTTTGCATGAACCGATTAGAGGCGTCTAACTTGGTTTTGTAGGATGGTTTGTATGTGCATATGATGTGGTATAGCAATGCTCATATTAATTTGATTATGTATGAGATGACTATATGATGTAATATTAACATGACCTACGTGTCATGATTCGGCATGATGGCTGGAGCCATATGATTGTCACTTTAATGACCTACGTGTCATAATTCGGCATGATGGCTGGAGCCATATGATTGTCACTTTAATGACCTGCGTGTCAACCTTAGGTAATGCACTTATTTTATTAGCTATAGAGATAGCAATATTATCTGGTGCATCGACAAGGTGGTGGCAATCTTCGCGAAGGTGAACACCGACGCGAATGCCAAAGACGAAGGAATGAAAGACTTCTCCGTCAGAAAGGGCTATACCATATCATGCTATTATGAATTGCCTGAGATGTTTATCCCTCTTGATGCACCCTTCTTGATTGTGCGGTAGTCGCTTTTTATTAGGATGATCTCTCACAAAATATCAAGTAGTTAGTGTTCTCCCAAGTGTAGCACCGTCACGACACCTATCTCTTCAGGGTATCACATGGTTACATGGGTACGAACGATTAGAGAAGTGTGAGGCGGGTGAGTTGAGACCTCGCAGCAAGATCACTTGGTTGTCTTGACGTTCAGGCATGAAAGTCATGAGCTCGGAACACACGCATTGAAAGATGAACAAGAGTCACATAGAGATGTGATTGGCAAGTTGGCCTACCAATTGAAATTCTCGTCACTTGAGATGGTTACATCCTTGACATTGAATTGAAAGTTGGGTCTTGCATCACTCAAAATCAATTATGAGAGATATTGATTTGAGTGGGAGCGCACTGTAGAATTAACTTTTTTAATTCTCAGTGCAATTAGTTTTGAACAATGTCTAAGTGTGATTTACATAATAGTTATAGAATAATGGCTCGCGTTTCCACCTTCCCTATTAAAATTGAATAGCTGTTAAATATCTGGTTAAAACTTTATGGTTGGTAACGTAATGTGAGGATTATCCTCAAGAGTGCCGAGAAGGACTTTGTCCTATCACATGCTTTTGGTATTCTCCCGCTAATGCTATGGATCATGACACTCTCGTCCTTCGATCCAAAAGCTAGAAATCCTTTTCAGTCAAAGTGCAATATGTTTGCTTCCATGAGACCTGAACTTCGAAAGTTTGGATAGTTGTTTGATATTCATGGAATCTGAAAATCATTTTCAGAGACAGACAAAGGCTAAAAGATATGAGATATCCAAAGCAATGTTTGTTTGCAAACTACTAGTAAAGAAGTTTACTATGCATTAGACTGATAAGAGAGGGATCCAGGAGAACACCTGTCATATGATGAAAGGTGAATAAAACAACAACTTAAAGAGAAAAGAAGTGTCCGAAGGGTGTTAGTGAGACTTTCACGCCTAGGAAATTCAGGGCTAACGCCACTGTTAAGTTGGATGCTTCTTCTGAGAGTAGGAGAAACACTGAAAAGTTAAACTGTTAGAAGTATAATGGCAAAAGGAAAGAAGACTGGAATATCCAGCTCATGTATGAATGTCATACAAAGTTTTTGATGTATAGAAGGCTGGTCAAAGATATAGTTCTTGGGAATTATGGTTAAACATGTTAATCACTAATTCTTGGGTATTGTGAGTTAATCACAAAGATATCTGCTCGATTGCATTCTGTTGCAACTCGATGTAAGAACTACTATGGCCTGAAAGACTAGCCAGGGATGAGGTTTAGATACACGCAGGGAACATAGTAAATGTTACTATGCCTTCCATCGGTGTATTCCCTATGTATTAAGTTTCATAATTCATTTTAGAGTTTCACACTCTAGCCCTTTGCATAAGTTATCTTGCAAGAAGGTTGTTCATAAGAGAACTTTTCATGTTCGGTGTTATGAATAACATAAGAGCCATACTTTCATTATGAATGAGACGTATTTTATGAATATTGACAATATTACATTACCTCTTGGTTTACTTTTATAATTCATTTTAGAGTTTCATACACTCTAGCCAATTGCACAATGTTTGTTGCAAAAGAGTTGTTCATAAAAACAACAATTGTTGTTCAGTATTATGAATAACATGAAGGGCCATGCTTCCATCCTAGATGGGATGTATGTTATGAATATTGATGAAAATATGATACATCCATAACACTGACGCTAAATGTCGCATGACTAAAAGAATACCACATATGTGTGGCACTGCATTTGGTCACATTGGAGAAACCCGCATGGAAAATTCCATTATGATGGATTTTAAAGTCGTTTGATTTTGAATCATCTGACACTTGCAACTTTCCTCCAAAACAGGTGAACTAACTAAAATACCATTCAGGGCCATAAGGAACGAGCAAAGAACTTATTGGTGATCATACATTTGATGTATGTAGTCCGATAAATGTTGTTGCAAACAGTGGATTTGTCTACCTTAAAAAATTGACTCAAGTAGATATATGGATATTTACTTGATGAGACGTAAGTCTGGATCTTTTGAAATCATTCGAAAGGTTTTCAAAAATAAAGTAGAAGTTATTGTACCAAGAAAATTATGTTTCTGCAATTTGATTGCGGAAAGGAATATTTGAGTTACAAGTTTAGCGAATGTCTGATGAGTTGTGAAAAAGGTTTCATAACTTGCACCTCCCGGAACACCACAGCAAGTGGAAAGTCCGTGAAGATGTAATCGAACCATTTATGACATGGTAAGATTAAAGATGACATAAATAGATTTGCCATTATCCCTTTTATAGAGTGATGCTTTAGAGACTGAGGCTTTTACACTGAAAAGAGATCCATCAGGTCTGTTGAAATGACGCCATGGTATGGTACGCCCAACCATGTTATATCTTTTCTTAACATTTGGAATATGGGGCTTGTGTAAAAGGTTACAAACCTATTCCAAATCAGACAAGTGTTACTTTGTATGGTTATCCCAAGTCATTGGGTATTCCCCCACCACTATACCGAGGCAAAGGGTTTTGCCACAAAACGGTATGCTTTTAAAGAGAATAGTTCTTAAAAAAGGTGAGTGGGAGGACAGTGCAACTCGACGAGATAACCAGTATCTTTGTCATCAGTTCAAAGGAAAGAAACCCTGGAAATGATTCTGTTGTTTCCTACTACGACTGATACGGAAGTCTCTACAATAAAATGTATGGACTTCGGTCGAACGTGTAGCTGAACCACGTAGGCAAAGCTCGTGCAAACCTATCAGGTGCGCAAACGAGATATTGTTGTTAGACAACAGTATACCTATAATACACAAGCAAGCGTTGATGGGCCCTGACTCCGGGATTGGCTAAATGCCAATACAATCCGAGATAGTTTCCATATAAGTGATTCAAGATTAAAACCTTGATACACCTTTCAGAGGACTTAGAGTTTAACGAATATTTATGGAACTAAAAACTGATACGGATAAAAATGTTTCATCCATAAAGCTCGACTTGTTGAAATAACAAGTTCAAGGAGTTGACTACGATGAGGTTGTTTCACCGTAGCGATGCTTAAGGTCAGTTCGGGTTGAACTAGCAATTAATACATATATCAATCATGAGATATGAAACCTGGATGACAAAAGGATTTCCATCTGATGGAAATGAAACCTAGGACTTGTATGTGATATAGTCCAAAATAATTTGTCGATCCAGAGGATGCTAGTAAGTATGCAAACTTCAGAGTTCCAGCAATGGACAAAAGAGAGCAAAATGGAGTTGGAATCTTTGTGGTTTGATGAAATGGTCAAAAGGGTTTTTGACTTCATCAATGGTAACGAAGATGCTTGTGATTCAAGAAAGTAAGTGGGAGCATAATAATATTTCTAAAAACGTTGTGTGCTTGAACACATTGTTTATTGGAAATAAATTTCTTGACACAAATTAGGACTTCATTTGAAAATAGTTATTCGATGAAGTGCTTAGGCTAAATAGCCTCCATATTAGGCATGATGATCTATGGAGATAGATTTACCTAATGGGGCAAAGCAATGAATACATATTGACAAGGTGCTAAAACCTTTTAGCATTTAAAAACGCCAAGGAGTGATTCTTGCCGAAGTCACATGGAAAGAGTTTTTGCAAGACTCAGTGTCCCAAAACATTGACGAGTAAAATACATGATGGAGATTCCACACACTCTAGTGTTTGGATTAATCATGTATTCCATGGTATGTAAAAACAACTAGATATGTCCGATACTCCCAAGTTGTTGCGAGTATAGATACCAAAGTGATCAAAGCACTGATCATGGGACAACAGTGAAAGATGTCATTAAGTACTAGAGTAGTGCTGATGACATGTTTTCTCGCAAGTAGAGATTATGAAGTGCTCGTTGTAAGTAATTACATCGATACAGTCTCAATCAATGCTCCATGCGATTTTTGATTTAAGTTAAGGATTTTGTGTAATACACAATATGGTGGCATGGTAGTTGGAAATTGTTCCAAACAAGATACTGTGGCGAATTCTATAACAAAGGCTAAGTATGTTGATGCTTTGGAAGCGACAAAGAAGTTGTTGAATCATATAGTTCATTCATGAACTTAGTATGGTTCCAAGATGGCTTTGGTCTATGTGACACTATTGCAGATAGTTGCTCCATAGCTCAGTCTGAGGAATCAGGTTTCGACCAATGATTCACACATATGCAAAGCCAAGTTCACACAAAATACGAATTTTGTGATAGCATGAAAACGCGAGGATATGCAAAGTTACACACGGAGCTGAAGTTGTCAGATTCGTTGGACATCACACTATACCACAAGCGAAGCATATTTTACACCAGTATGCCATAGGTGTAAAGTGCATTAGCATTGACTAGATTATTGACTCTAGTGCAAGTGGGAGTCTATAGGAGATATGCCCTAGAGGCAATAATAAATGTTATTGATTATCTCCCTGTTCATAATTAGGTTTATGTTCCATGCTATAACTGCTATGGTTCTCGAGTCTACAATAACCACGAGGTTTGAAGGAAGACTCATATGCACGTGTGGAATAATAAACGGTAAATTGTATTCCTAGTCTAGCCTCTAAGACTGGCTCAAGTATTGTATGATGATCTTGTTTTCCTGATCATGGACATGGCTATGCCGACAATTTTGAGGGCACAATGTTAGAAGAACATTTGTGTTGAATCGACCCGAATTGATGTTATGCTATGAGATACATTCGTCATAAGTTAATGGTTAATAACACAGAGAAGTTAATGTTTGCATAATTCCTTAGACCATGAGAGTATCGAGTTTCTTCATGCTTGCTTCATGAACTTTGGGGTTTGTTAAACGTCATCCATAAATGGGTGGCTATTATGGCGGCTTACGGGTTCATGGAAAATTATGTCAAGTAACTTGATAGCTCAAGATTGGGATTTGCTCCTCCGACGATGGAGAGGTATCTCTGGGCCCTCTCGGTGTTACGGTATCCATCATCGTCTGGCCAGACACTTTGTGATTTGATCACGGGGATGCCGGAACACGGGAACGAGAAAAGAGAACAATACCGGTAACGAGGTAACTGGCACAGTGGACAAGTTGTTGATCCACGGGGATGCCAACATGTCTCACCTCGGGTATTTGTAACATATCGCGAAGCAACAGGAATGCCACACGACAACTGGAGGTTCACTCGAATATTCATTCGTGGGGGTATAGGGGTCAATATGGGTGTCCACGGCTCCGATGTTGATCATTGATCGGAAGGGGTTTCGGGTCATGTCTATACTTCACCGAACCTATAGGGTCACATGCTTAAGGGTCATCCATCTGCTGAATACTAGACAAGGAGTCCGAGAGAAAGTCACTGAAATAGTTTCGGAGACAACGGAAAAGTTCCGGAGAACACCGAAAAAGTTTCGGTAAAACCGAAAAGTTGTTTCGAATAAAACCATTGATCCAAAAAGGTTTCGGCAAGCACCGGGAATGTTTTGGAGGTTGCCAGATTGGTCTGGTAATTTTTGGAATTTTTCGGAGAAAAAATCGGAAAAGGTTTTCGGAGCTGCCGGAATTGTTTACTGGGTAAACGAAGATGGTTTTAAATTAAACCACCATACCGGAAATGTATCGGAACGTGTCCAGATAATTTTAGAGGGTTCCGGAAATGTTCTGGGATCTTCTAGAACTTTTTAGAAGTAATAGTCACGGAAAACATCTTGTCCCAGCGTGAGGGGACAAGATCCCACGTTTCGTGGGCTTGTTTTGGGGTGCCTCCCTTTTTGGGGGCAGCCCCTTGTGGCTGGACAAAAGGTGTTGGGGGGCCCCCCATGGTGGGGGCAGCCTCCACAAATGGTGGAGAGTGTTGGGAGGAAGGTGGGGCCCCATGAGGGAACACCATGGACAAGGGAACATGTTTTCTCCATGTTTGGTGGGAACATGCTTCCTTGTTTTATGGGTGCTTGTCATGTGGCTGAAATTTCAGCCACCACCACCCCCTCCTTCCCCTATAAAAGGAGGTGGAGAGGAGCTCTCCATCCGCACTCCAACTCTCATACACATGCCATGCATTATCTGGCTTCTTCTCTCCCTCCCACGAAAAGAGTTTCGTAGAGCCGAAAGGCTGTCAGGGTTCCGTTGGGAACTAGTTCTGGACGGCGAAGCCCTGCCGGATAGATGACACCGTATGTGTGCAACTCTGTAGTGAGATCGTAGTTTCGGTCTTAGTTCGAGAGTGCTTCCCGAAGGGCTGTCTGTATTACCGTCCGAGTTTTGGAGGTCCTCCCGAAGGGCTGTCCGAGTGACAGTCCAAGTTTCGGAGGTCCTCCCGAAGGGCTGTCCGCGACACCACCCGGGGGACTGTCCGAGCGCCTCCCGGAGGGCTGTCCGCGGGGCAGATGAGGGTATACATCCTCGCGGTTGGGAGGTTGTAAAATCCTAGCTATGGGGATCTGCACCGTCGTTCGTCATCGACTCTACTTCCGCTGCGCTACGAGTCGGTAACAAAAATGATCAAACCTTGTATGCAGTCTCCATAGTGGCCCTGGGCTGGTGCGTAGGTCGGGAATTTTTTGTTTTCTGCTACGTTACCCAACATTATTAACCTCTACAGGAACTAGTACCAACTGCACATAATGAGAAACAACAAACTAGTAATTCATAATGGTGGATTTATTTAGAGACGACCTATTTTGTTGTACGCCACAAAATATCTCCTCAAAATACCCAAAGATAAGCAAGAAGAATGACCATATTGTTTGGTAGTTTCCCTATGATAACACGAGTTCGTATTGAGAGGTTTCTCACTTTTCTGTGGAACATTGACTACATGGCTGGTTTCGAAAAAAACTGTGATAGTGTACACATCACCATGGCCAGCTTCAAAACAATCTGCGATAGTCTATACGAGTTCAGTTGCATACTTTTTTTGGAAATACATTCTAAGTAATATTAATACAGAATTACAATCATCCTTTTTAGAAGAAGGTGCTATTGTACTATTGAACACGTATTTCTATCATTACATGGCCTGAAGAAAGTATTTTTTCAGGTTTGACTGCTCCCCTTGTCCAGAATTGTGCTCCTCTCCCTCAGTTTGTTGATCCTTCTCCTATTCTGTAATCCATTTTCAGCATACTGGCTGCCATTTGGTAACAACCTTTTATTTGTGCGCGACTAGACAGCCCACTCACCTGGCTTCTGTCACTACTACGACATGTACAGACATTAGATTCCTATCTGTCATGCTGAATGTTGCAAAGCTACCGAGTATGTGACCTTACCATCATCAGAATTCGGAAGAAAATAGAACATCACTGAAAAATGCTAGTCATCTGGTAATTAAGAGCACATATCAGTACAGTATCGACTGCAACTTGTGTTACACACTTCAGTTGCCCGTGCTTCACATACATTCCGTCTTAAGCTTGACTGGGTCAAGAGAGAGGGGCAAATTCATCATGGTGAATTCTGCTTACAACCCTTGTGACTGTTTCTTTTTTATGCACGAAACCTATCAGTATGACTGTTCTTACATTAAAGAGTAAATTGCTAAAGAGAACATGGCAAGAACCACCAAATCACATCAACCCACAACATCTGAACTCAGGTGCTCAACTCACGGCAAGAATGAAACCGGGCATCATGTCCCGCCATTGGTTGAATTAAGCCGGAACAATGACATGTAGTGCAACCATTCCAGTACATCAGTAACCTCATGTTGCTAAAACAAGACAGTTGACAGGCAGCTGATGTGCAAAACCTGAAAACAGTGTAATGTGGACAAAGTAGTTTTCATCCAGAGCTCCTGGATAAATCTGAATTCTGTTCACACATCAGAAATCCCTATCCTGGTGCTTAGCCGACACACAAAACGACACAACTGAAAACACAGTCAGTAGATCACAGGAAGAACCCACTACATTTTTCATTTCTACACAAAAGGAAAGCAGGACCATCCGGTCGCTACAAAAACCACTGCGTTTTCCAGTTATAAGAGATGCATGATCTAAAAAAATTTGCAGTGACTCCTACAGTGAAATGCTTCGTCTAAGAAGCAGTGACAGTCACATCATGGAGGGTGACAATGCAGCGAGTATTACGACCAACATCACTACAAAATTGTTCAGTTCAGCAATTCTGAATCATAGAACTGCAAGGACAAAACAGACAAGGGTTCCCCTATCACGTCATGAGAAGAGAGAAAGTTGAGCTAGCAGAAGAAACACTGTTGCCGAAAGTGCCTATCTGCTCCGAGCTCAAATGAGCTCGGGTGAATAGTGAAGTCGAAAACAATTCAAAAATTTCCGATTTTCTTTTGTGAACAACATTGTCAAAAGTTTTACATGTGTGCAAAAAATTGACATGAAATAAAGTTCCTACAAAGTGTGGCAAAAAAAAAATCGATACTCTGAAAATGCCACGCCTTGTAGGAATGCTATTTCATGCCGAATTTTTGTACGCATGTAAAACGTTTGTCAATGTTCACAAAAAAATTTCAGAACTTTTTGAGCTGTTTATGAACTTTTTTCGATTTTACTGTTCACCCAAGCTCATTTGAGCTCGGGAGCAGAAACTCCACGTCCTACAGTTGACTTTTCTCAACCTATATATATATATATATATATATATATATGTCTATCTATAGGCAAGAGTAAGCATCTGGTTCTGCTTTCATGTTATCCGAGATTCCGAGGCAGCGAAATTTGTGAACAGGTGAACTGTCAGGACTCCTCTCTACGATGCATTGACATCTGGGTGTTGCACCTCATCATAGACTGAAACAGCAGAATGACGAGGCAGTTAGGTGGCAGACCAATAATCAATAGCAATATAATGACAAGATTAAGAAGCCAAAACCTGAAACAAATGTGCAACGAACTAATTTTTTATGCACCATCTATTGTAGGATACAACCTGAATTTTGTTCATAGGTGAGAAATTTTGTATATTCTCTGCAAAGATGAAAATGAATGTCTAAGCTTGATTTGCCATTTTAGGTTCCATAGTTTCTTCTAGCGGACAAAATATTACAAAATGGACGAACCAAATTATCTGAAACAATAGTAAAATGTGGAACCACTAGTTGCTACTTGCTACTAGGTTCAAATTTCAGACCATGTTTTACGAGGTGTGCCCAGACCATCTTTTACGTTTCAACAAGAGTACAACAGTGTCAGAAAAGTCCCAAGTACTAACAAAACCTATCGTAATATCCCTTTTTCAAGCATGATCAGATTAGAACTCCACTAAAGTAAGACTGTAAATATAATCTTCAGTAAACAGTATCTACACCAACATCTGTCTATTGTGTAAAACAGATTGGAGACCACCCGTGCATTTCTCATCACCAAAGAAGATCACTAGGAAGCAGATCAACAATCTAAATCTCAGAGTTCTGATGCGGTACTGCATATGCTTGGCCTTATATGGTCAGCTTGCCTATGCTAAGGATATCTCTAGTGGATCCCCTATACCTTAAAAAAAGGATTACTCCTGGTCTCTGCATCAATTAATGCACACGACCATATTATTAAACAATGTCTCCACAAAGTGCGAAATCCGATACAAGTTCACAAGTAAAACCGATAAAAATAGAAAGCTGCCACAAGATGACTAGACACTTACTCTATTGCCGGACCGTCATCCAAACCGATTGTAGATATCCCGTACTACCATCTTTCAATGTTTGCATCCATAAGCCATATGCTCTTTGACTTTCGCATGGCTGAGTAACGGCCACGTACTGATCCAGCGAGTCACCCGGAAGATAACCCGCAAACAATTTGTGATCTTTTGTCTGTTAAAAATGAAGTCATCCTGACAATTTCAGATTGCCCTAAGTAATGCACACACTCCGAATCGAATATGCGTCGCTGTCTTAAAGCTTCACCGGGTTTAGCCATGTCCTAAATAAAGTAACAATGCTTTTAGGAGGATTGACATTGAAGGGCACATGTATTGTACGCCAGAATAATTTAGCTAGTGGACATTTGAGAAGTAAATGTTGTATTGATTCGTCCCGATCGCAGATCCCCTATAATAAAGAGCATGTCACCATCACTTCTTGTAGCGTCCGAATCTCCCGTCATCATCGACCGATGGTGGAGGGGTTTCTTGTGTGGCGACAGGAGGTGGGGTAGCACTTGCAGGAGCCGTGTCGGGTCGAGGGGGAACGGAAGGTTGCTGCATTCTTCTTTCACTTTGCTAGCGCCGTGGTGTTGACCACCACCTTTTTCTCCTGTTGACAGTCCTTTTTACCGATCTGCTTCGCCACAGTCGGTATGCTGACCGCGTTCGAGGGACTACCGGCGACCGTTGTCAATGCTTTGCTGCCGATGAGGTTCGTCGCCTGTTGTCGAGTTTTTGGTGGCTGCGCTTCCAAATTCTTGGCATCTATGCGTCTCATGTGCTGTTGCTGGTGTCCAGGGTGAGGCGGCGGGAGATGGCCTACCCATTCGTCCGATAATTGGGGAAGGGGAAGCCCGGCAATGGCTCATAGGGTGACAACGTCAGGGTGGTGGGAAGTGTGGTGGTGGGTGGGAGGAGGCGTGTGAGTTTTAGTTTGCTGAATGGCCACATGCCAAATTTGAGAGAATAGGGGCAAGTTTTGGGGGTCAAAATACTCAAATTTACTAAAGTTTTCGGTTTAGGGGATATGCTATTTCGCTCTTTTTGGCGCAAATAATACCTTAGCTCCTCGAATGCATGATATATGAAAAATATGCTTGGCAGTATACCAAAATTTCAAGCATATTTCAAGTACAGAAGAGTTTGTATGCAGATTATATTAGCGGCCCAAATGGTTACCAAAATGGAAAGCATCACGTTCACATATCGTTTGTATCCTTTTCGTTTCGAGGGAAGATGGTATGTAGCATGATAAAATTTGCCGGCACATGCTGAAGCTAACTTCCCATCTGCTCGCCGTCACTCCGGGCTGCAGTCACTGTTGTCGGTTGCAGCAGATTGAAAATGCGGTTCTAGCTCTTCTAGATCATGGTTCCAGCTCCCGCGTGGCAACTGTCGCAGATGGCCGTGACCATGGCAAACTCGTTGTGGTGTTCAATGTTTTAAATAGCGGATAGCGGGATGATAGCGAATTTAGGTCGGCGTAGCGGAATGCAGATAGCGGGCGATTTTGCGGACGCTGTGCCCCCATAGCGGATTTGTAAAAACAGTTGCAAATCTGAGATTATTATGTATGTTTCTAAGCCGTTCACAACAATATGACAATTGAATCGAGCAATCGTCATTTATATAAGCATATAGACTATATAACTGGTCCATCTGCACAGTATGACAACACATATACATATTATGACTAGTCCATCTGACAATATTCGACCATGTAACCATGCAAAAAGAGTTATCAATATGAGTGTATGACACACCAGAATTATGAAACCAGACATTGTGCTTCCAGGCTGGATCTTTTCATATTCTTCCGGCGGTGCTCGCGGTGGAAGCCCTTGATCCAGCTACAGGCATTATGCTAGTAGCCTAGTACTGCAGAAAAAAGACCATAAGATATTTGACTGAATTACAGGTGCACATAGTTGATTAGTTCAATTTATAAATTACCAGTAAACTGAATTTGTCAATACAGTACAAAAGAAATTGCAAGTAAACTGAATTTACCACTGACAGTAAACTGAATTTGTGCAAGTTTCATCAGCCATATACAACTTGAATGCAACGTGAGGTACAAGTTGTGTTTTGAATTTTGGCCGGAAAAAAAAACGGATTTCGGTCATCTCGGCCTCGGGCGAAATCTATCTTTGGGCGAAATTGGTCAAAATTTAATCAAATTCAGTAAAATTTTGATAAAATTTTGGCCGAAATTTTTGAAAATGGCCGAAATTTGGCCATCTCGGCCTGGGATGAAAAAAAATGTCAAACCGAAAATCAAACGTATTGTTCTATAAGCTGAGCTACCGAATGCAACATGAATCCAAGTATCCAACACGATACAGAAATGTAAGTTCCATCTTGTGCTAGTGGTACCAAATGCAACAGGAATCCAACACGATGCATCCTTGAGGAATTTTTTCTACAGTAACTGCAAGTGCTACCTTGAGGAATTGTCTACAGCACTAAATACTAAGCTATGCATCGTAGAGACTGAGAAGAACTGTGAATAGTAACTGTAAGTGCTAGTGCTACCGAAGAGACTACATAGCTATGTACAGTACAAATTCAGTGCACGCAGCAGGATAATTTTATCTACGAAATACTAACGTATGCATCGATTAGTGTAAACATAAAGCAGAGAAAAGTTATACCTTATAGGCATGGCATCCAACCAAGAAGAGCTCTTCGTCAGCGCGCCCTGGGTCGCCGGGACCCGTGCACCGCCTTCGCCTTCGCCTAGGAGACACCTGGAGATACTTATATGAGCTATAAAGCTTTGACAAGCGTCGTACCTTGTTCGAGGTAGCGCCTGCATGTTATATAGGGCAGGGGCTAAACCCTGATGCGTACAGGTTGTTTGAGATAGATTACAATCTTGAGAGAAAAGAAAGAATCTAAACTAGAGATAAGATTACATTGGAAGGAAGTATCCCATCTCTATCTTTAAACCTGATACTCAACCTCTCCTTGCGGTTAGGTGAGACATGATCACATCATACGTGACAACATGATGTTTAACATCCTCCCTTAATCACAACTTTCCTAAGCTGAGATTACGCTTGAATTCTTCAAAATTCTTTGTAGGCAAAGCTTTAGTGAAACCATCAGCAACTTGATCCTTGGAATGGATGAAGCGTATGTCCAATTTCTTGACAGCAACTCTTTCTCTGACAAAGTCAAAGTCAATCTCGATGTGTTTAGTTCTTGCATGAAACACCGGATTAGCGGAAAGGTATGTGGCACCAAGGTTATCACACCACAAGCATGGGATGTTGTCTAGAGTGAACACCAAGTTCTTTTAACATAGACTGAACCCAAATAATTTTCGTTGTTGCATTTGCCAATGATTTATATTCCGTCTCTGTACTTGACCTTGATGCGGTTGCCTGTTTCTTTGCACACCATGAAATAAGATTTGGCCTAAAGAAGACTGCAAAACCACCAGTGGACCTTCTATCATCAAGACGACCCACCCAGTCTGAATCAGAAAATGCACTAACAAGAGTGGATGAGGACTTGGTGAAGGTTAAGCCAATAGTTGTAGTATCTTTGACATATCTAATGATACGTCGTGTTGCTATCCACTGAGCAGTAGTAGATGCATGAAGAAATTGGCACTTTATTAAAAGCAAATGAGAGATCAGGTCTAGTCAGAGTCAAGTACTGCAAAGCACCAACCATACTTCACTACTTGGTGCTGTCCTCTTGATCCAAGAGTGTCTCTTCTGTAAGAGAGTGTTTTTCTGAGCTAGACAACGGAGTTGGAGATGACTTTACAATCTTTCAATCCTGCTCTTGTCACAAGATCTTTAGCATATTTCTCTTGTGGTGAAGGTTGCCTCCACTCCTTTTCACTTCAATGCCAAGGAAAAAATGCAAATCTCCCAAGTCCTTAAGAGCAAATTCAGACTTTAAATTTGTGAGCAATCCTGCTATTGCATCATCAGAGGAGTTTGTAACAATAATGTCATCAACATAAATAAGCACAAATATGAATGTGTTGAGCTTATTAAAGATAAAGAATGATGTGTCAGACTTGGAGGGAACAAAGCCAAGTGCTTGAAGTTTAGTGCTCAAACGTGAGTACCATGCCCTAGGAGCTTGTTTCAGTCCATACAATGCTTTGTCAAGTTTGCACACATGAAAAAGTCTATTTTTATATTCAAACCCAGGAGGTTGTTTCACAAACACTTCCTCTTTCAGAACGCCATGAAGGAACGCATTCTGTACATCTAGCTGTTTTAGGCTCCATCCTCGTGATACAACAATAGACAAAACAAGACGAATAGTGGCAGTCTTAACAACAGGACTAAATGTGTCCTCATAGTCTATTCCATAATGTTGCTTGAAACCTTTTGCTACAAGTCTCGCTTTATAACGTTCTATGGTACCATCAGATTTTCGCTTAATTTTGTAAACCCACTTACAGTCAATCAGATCTTTACCTCGACGAGGGGGAACAAGATGCCAAGTCTTGTTTTTCTGAAGTGCCATGCACTCATCATTCATGGCCTGCTTCCATCGAGGAGTACTGAGAGCTTCTGCAAGAGTGTTGGGTTCATCTGTGCTGCAAGTCAAACCAAATTTAGCTATCGTTTTGTAAATCTTGGGTTGTGTTACTCCCCTTTGCAAACGAGTCCTTGGAGGTGAAGATGCTGCACCAAGGACACCAGCAGCAGCACGAGAAGCAAAAGATCCAACCACTCCTGACGCGGGCAGTGGCGAGGGAGAGTCGCGCGACTCAGAAGACCCGGGTAATCCAGCACCGGAATCATCCACCAATGATGAGGTGGGTCCAGCCGGATCAGCATGGGATTCATCATCGGGCGCTGCGCGATGAGTGCGCCTCGTGTAGATGCGTGGGTCAGCGAGGAACCGCAAGTGCGCTTGCCCAGCCTCAGAATGCTGAGTGGCACAACTTGGTTGGTGCGGGTCAACCTGAGACGGGCTGAGGCAGACGCGGTCGGGTCGGTCGCTGTCGCCTCAGTCGTTGTTGCTGGCAGCCTAGTGAGGTGTAGATCCCGAAGGTGATGGCGCATCAGTACCGGGAGGTGGGCAGGACACCGATCCCGAGCCAGATCCTCCGTGGATTTCGTTCGAGCTGTCTCCCAGCCCTGGACACATGAAATAAGGGCCAGTTTCTGCTGTTTCTGCAAGATTTCGATCAGATTTTTTTCTGCTACATCACAACACTCGGGTTCATCATTAGTACAAGAATTAGTTAGCAATGGATCATCAAACTTATTAATTTCCCCGTCATCAGAACCGGTGATATGGGATGGTAAAAGAAGAATTTCCTTTCTGAGGAGAGCACCGGCGTTAGGATGAAGATGAGCAAATGGAAATTTTGTCTCATCAAATACAACATCGCGTGAGATATAGATACGACCAGTGGGCACATCTAGACATTTGACACCCTTGTGTTGAGGGCTATAGCCAAGGAAGATACATTGGGTGGAGCAAAACATAAGGTTGCGATTGTTGTAAGGTCTAAGATTCGGCCAACAAGCACAACCAAACACACGAAGTGATTGGTAGTCTGGTTTAGTGTGAAAGAGACGTTCTACCGGAGTTTTCATTATTTATGACATGACTGGGAAGCATGTTTATGATATGAACAGCGGCAAGAAAAGCTTTATCCCAAAATTTCAGGGGCATGGATGCGCCGGCAAGAAGAGCTAGACCTACTTCTACAACATGACGGTGCTTACGTTCTGCAGAACCGTTTTGTTGGTGAGCATGAGGGCATGACACATGATATGATATTCCTATTTGTTGAAAAAAGGAATTCAGGTTGCGATGTTCGCCACCCCAATCTGATTGGAGTGCAATGATTTTGGAGTCAAACTTGCATTCAATGAGTGCTTGAAAACTATGAAAAACTTGGAAAACATCGGATCGCTTCTTTAAAAGGTAGATCCATGTATATTTGCTATAGTCATTAATAAAACTAACATAATAAGAATGTCTACCAACAGAGGTGGGAGCAGGCCCCCAAACATCAGAAAAAATGAGTTGTAATGGTTTGGTAGAAACACTAGTGGATGCAGGATAAGGTAATTGATGACTCTTAGCACACTGACACGAATCAAAAATTGTTTCACAATTCCGCTCACCAACATACGGGAGCTTATTTTTCCTAAGCACTCGTTCAACTACTAAAAAAGAAGCATGTCCTGGTCGATCGTGCCACTGGGTTGAGGATAGTTTGATGGCACCATAAGCTTGTTTATTGAACCTCCTAATCTCCGGAATCAATGGGTAAAGCCCTCGAACACATCTACCTCAAAACAGGATTTTCTTTGTGACCTGATCCTTGATCAAAAAGAAGAAGGGGTGAAATTCAAGAAAGACATGATTATCGAGAGCAATACGATGAACAAAGAGAAGGTTTTTAGAGGCACTAGGAACATGCAAGATTTTCCTAAGATGAATTTTGCAAGTGGGATTTTTAATAATTGAGTCTCCAATGTGACAAATTCTCATACCTTCACCGTTTGCAGCAGTGTGGACTTGATCTTGCCAACGGTATTTCTCCCGCATGGTCACCTTCTCCAGTTCTCCGATGATGTGATTTGTGGCACCATTGTCAACATACCAATTTGTGTCGAGGCCGTAGGAACCATCAACTGCAGCGACCACCTTTTCATCCTGAGATGGCTCGTCATCCTCATCGAAGCGGTACCAGCAGTCCCGCGCCGTGTTTCCTGGCTTGCCGTAGATTTGGCAACGCACGGCGTCAGGGCGGGAGGTGGAGTTGGAGGCGGGCCGGCCCTGTTGTTGTTGGAGAAGGGCCGACCGCCATGGCTTCTATTGTTGCCGTTTCCCCCACCAGATTGCTGCTTGCCCTTGGTGCGCCCTGACCCTCTGTAGCAAGAGGATCCGCCACCTCGGCCACGAACCGCGGCATTTGCAGAGGACTTGAATCCCCCACCGGAGCTTGTGCCGTGGAAGAGGGTAACCCTTTCATCAAAGTTAATCATTTGGGAAAAAAGATCGTCAAGGGTTACCGGTTCAGAGGCTGGCCGTGCATCGAGGGCAGACACCAACGGCTGGTAGTCCATGTCGAGGCAACCGGTGATGTAGGAGATCAGCTCATCATCATCCGGTGGCTTTCCAGACGCGGCGAGCTCATCTGTGAGGCCACGCATGTGAGCGAAGTAGGAGGCCACAGACTGATTTCCCTTCTGCGCGTTGGAGAGGGTGATTCGGATGTTGTTGATCCGTGATCGGGACTGCGAGGAGAACATGCTCGACAGTGCAGTCCAGAGCTCGTGCGGCATTGCGATGGATGTGACCTGCACGAGTACTTCTTTGGAGAGGTTATTCAACAGATACCCGAGAACCTGCTGACCTTCTCTGACCCAGTTCGGATGAAGAGGGTTGGAGCAGTGTGCTCCTTCCCGTCCTTGTCCGCGGTGACCAGGACGTTGACAGGCTCCGGCATGGATCCATCGGCATAGTCGAAGACCCCAACACCTCTCAGTTGCGGCGTCACCTGGGCATGCCACAACATGTAATTGGTGCGGGTAAGCTTCTCGGTGACCTGACCACTGAGGCCGGCCTGGAAGGAGCCGGTGGCAGACGACATGGCAGCATCGACGGCGAAAGGCGAGGTGGGTGGCTAGATGAGACGGGAAGAGGTTGCTTTGATACCATATAAAGCTTTGATAAGCGCCGTACCTTGTTCGAGGTAGCGCCTGCATGTTATATAGGGCAGGGGCTAAACCCTGATGCATACAGGTTGTTTGAGATAGATTACAATCTTGAGAGAGAAGAAAGAATCTAAACTAGAGATAAGATTACATTGGAAGAAAGTATCCTATCTCTATCTTTAAACCTGATACTCAACCTCTCCTTGCGGTTAGGTGAGATATGATCACATCATACGTGACAACATGATGTTTAACAGTAGCAAAAACATCGATTGGTTGCTGCTCACCGGCAACTGGTTGTACCATATCCCACTGGTTTTACAGTTGGGCATTTGGGTGCACACGCGAAAAAGGCAACAACGAACAATTTGGTGGAAGAATTGAGAAAGATGATGATGTGAAAGAATAAGGTCGTGTGTGGGTGTGGTGGATGTGGCAAGCTAGTAAAGGAATGCGGCCGAGTTGTGGCAAGGTGACTGGCCAAGCAATAGGCCAGTCGACTGGCACCAACTGTTGTCCCAGGCAAATCCGCCCGCGGGTGGAAAATAGAGGCAACTTCGCTGAAGGCGCCCAATCTGACGCCTCAGTTTGCCCCAGTCCACGGACGGGTTCCACTCTTTCTTCTCTTTGTCTGTTTCTTTTTTTTCTGTTACTGTTGCTAACGTTTCTTTATATTTTTTTATATTTTCGCTTCTTCTCTCTTTTAAAAAAGGTTCAAAATTCCAAACTTTGTTCAAAATTTCAAAACCTGTTCACATCATGAGAAAATTTAATGTTATAAAAAATCTTCTTATTTCAAAACAATTGTTTGGAATTTCAAAAAAAATCATATTTTTAAAAACAATGTGCTCATGTTCTCCAAATTTTCATTCCTTTTCTAAAAGTTGTTTAAAATTCAAAAAATTGTTAGATTCAAAATTTATTCGTAATTTCAAAGTAAAGCTCACCTTTTCGAAAAAAAACATTCACGTTTTTCAAATTTTGTTTAAACTTCTAAATATTTTATCGAAAAAAAGATCAAAATTCCAAATTTGTTCAGAATTAAAAAACGTTTACATTTTTTTTTGAATTACTTTGGAAAGTTTTGCTCAGAATTCAAAAATATCATTTGCAATTCAAAAATACGTTCACATGTTTTATAGTATTTTTTCTTTTTTTAGAAAAGTATGTAGATTCTAATGCCGCTATTTTTGAGTGAAAAACAGACTAAATCTCTTATTTACTAATTGGAGGCACCTTTCAAGACTTCTAATTAATCCATATCATTAAAATTAAGTACACCGTTGGATTGTAAAATTAACGTCCAAGATAAGAAAAAAACTTTCGTAACGTAGATGGTTCTGGCCGTCCAAAAATATGGAATATGACACGACCTAGTTTTGAAGAAAACTTCCATCTGGTCCTTTTAAAAAAATGATAAGACTCCTTCCATAACAACCCTACAGGATCCAGATCGGTGAAACTTTTTTTTGTTGACATGCAGCATCCGTGAAACCCTTCTACCCATTAAAAATGCAAATACATCGATCATTAATACAAAGAGAAGCCATCTCCCTCGCTCCTGTACAGGTTTTTTAGCAACCTGGGCTTTAAAGGTATCCGTCCGTTCTTTTAAAGAAGAGGCAGCCTGCGTTTCAAAAACATCTAATCTCTGAAGCTCTTCTTCTTGCCAATTAAAAAAACAAAAACATATGTCCGTAAAAAAGAGAGAACATCTCCATTGGCTCCTGCATATGGCCGGACCTTTCAAGCTTTCAGCCTTTCACACTAATCAATGACCACTGATGTAAATCTATATCCACGTCATAAGAACTAAGTACACCACCCGCAAAAAAAAACTAAGTACACCACTAATGTAAATGTATGACAGAAAAAAAAGAAAACTTGCCGAACATAGATGGTGCCGTCCAAAAAATGGCATGTGACACCTCCAACGTTGAAAATAAAACATCCATCCATTCCTTAAAAAGAAAACATTGCGTCCTTTGAAAATAAAACTCTACCGCTAAAATGGAAAAAAAACGGAATCCAGTTGATCACCCACGAAACTACATGAATAAAATATTTTGTCGATAAATTTTAAAAAGAAAAAAACATCTTGCTCGGCTCCTGTGCATGACCGATGACTCCACCTCCCCTTCAGTCCTGCTCTACTACATATGACTGGTGTTGGCGATTTCTCTAACCAATGGATGTCCCAAACTCCCCATCACCATCAAGTGCGCTCTCCCATCCACAGGGCTAACAGCCTAACATCACACCACAAAGGAACCTGAAACCAAGTGTTGCGAGTGTTGCGAGGTATGACGCGAGATCGACTGCGAGTGGTGTCGCCGCGTCTCCCTCCATCCACGCTTGGCATCAAAGTACACCCACTTTTATCATTGAAAAAGGCCAATTATCAAGTACAACCTCTACCACGTTTCTCTGGGCTTCATGTTCCGAGAAGACTACGATCTAACCATGATAATAATGGATTAATGGTCGATGCAGCACAAGATGAGGTGTACAGATCATGGTCTAAAGTAGATCGTGTTGCTGTGCTAATTGGTAAGCTCACCATCGAAGAACCTACAGCGAATAGGAAGCACAATAATTTATCTTTGTAATGTCGTTCATCGTGGGTTCTCCAACTCCACATGCAAATAAAATCTATCATGGAGTTTTTTTATGTGCGACTTGATTTTTGGCCCTTTGAACTCATGACTATCCGTGAGCACACTTCACCCGATTGTGTTTTAGAGGAGCGAACCAGATTCAGCTGCATCAAGTGTGACCAGGTGCAAAGTAGTGGTGTCGTGATGTATAAGTGTTGAATAATCTGGAGTGTCAATTACTATTTTGCATATGCATAATGCAATTTTTTAAATATACACTACATTGCCTAGCTTGCATTCGATTTGTGAATTACATGGATTCACATAATTCTTTTGAGATGTAGATTGCTAATACATATCTGCATATATAGTACACATGTATGTCTTTATTTTGTCCTTAAGACAAATAGAAATTTAGCTATTAATGCATCTTTAAATACATATAAATTACGAAAGTAATAAGAAAATCCGAATGTATCATGCGCCACGAAGATCTCATATTAACACATGATTATCTATGTGATATAGATATGTATAAATTATGGATACAAAATGTTAAAAACTGGAATCCATATTAAACATAATACAAATTCTTAAAGAATTTCTTGGTTCAGAGAAGAACTTAAAATTTGAATAATCAATGGTACATATAGTAATGAGAATATACTACATAATATTGTTCGCCATCACACAATGGCAATATTGATAAGGTTGTCACACAATTGGAGGAAAATAATCAAATGGGAAAATAGTCTGAAGCAATGTAACATTGTGAACATTATGTCCAACAAAGATAAACATGCACGTGTAACAGTAAAAATCCATGTCAAAATATTCATATTATTGTCTGACATATCTTATTCGTAACAACTTTGTTGTATCTAATACAGAAAATGGTAGCCCGTGCAAGTGCACGGGTTTGTCGAC
This sequence comes from Hordeum marinum, assembly GCA_022496015.1. NCBI lineage: Eukaryota > Viridiplantae > Streptophyta > Magnoliopsida > Poales > Poaceae > Hordeum > Hordeum marinum. Next base: position 47,636,935 of record CM039678.1, read on the forward strand.
TAGTAAAGAAAATCAGGCACGTGTAAAGTGGGCTGGCCCATTTATGCTGCCCTTCATAGCAATATTCTTTGTTTGACGCTTGTGAGCGTCATACAAGAGCTATCCTTGTCGGACTTCCATTGAACTCGCCATTCAACTAAGCCAAGTTACACATATTTAAATATACTTATTACTTCGCTGCTCCTTATCAATTAACCCGTTACGAAGAAAGAGTCCCAAGCCTGATGACATAAACTCAGGGGCAAGATTTTGGAATCATGTCATATAGATGTCTCTAGATTCAAAACTATAGCTAATAGGGATTTTCCAAGACTAGATTAAATTTTGAAGAGAAGTGGTATTTCAATGTGTGTGTCCTCTGTACCCCTAATTTCATTATCTTCAACTATCAACATTTTTTCTCCTACACTTTGCCCCTGAAAATAAGAACAATCGCCGTGCTTCTACCTTAATGTATGCGCACACTTCATAAAAGCTAAACCTTTCACAGTGTGAATTCCTACCATTGTATGTCAAAGTTGACGGACGCCGTCATCATTGATCTAGTCCACATGAGAACAGTATATCATGGGATGGTACTGACCATGGGTTCGGCTGGACCGTGGTCCTGAACCACCACTCTATGTTTATGGTGCGGGGTGAATTTTGATTCACTTGCCGGTGTTCGACGGCGTTGCTTGAGTCCACTAGCTGGCCTAAGGAAAAAAATATATGTCTTTATCACCACAGATGTATGCCAACTAGTAATAAGAGCAGTGAGAGGCATCGGGTAAACCCTACTCCTAAAATAATAATAACAACAGCAACGACTTCTATATCGGTTATTGCAGATTCAACGTACAACGCCGTGTGAATAATCAGCCTACTTTGTTCCTGGACTCAATCACAAGGCAGCTGTCAGGCCCAACTACACTTCTCTACTCTTTTGGCTCTGTCTAGGACACATATATGAGTTCCAGTATGAGGGGTGAGGAGGGGGGGGGGGGGGGGGGGGAGATGGGCCCATAATGAAGAAGTGATTGTCCTCACGGGTTGGTAAGATGGTAGCAGTACAGGAAAATGACCGTCTATTTCCCGAGATCTCCTATTCAAGGATTGTATTTCATAGCGTTCTGTTTTCCTTTTTCAATGTACTCCCTCCGTCCCAAATTACTTTTCATATAAAGACATATTTGATTGCAACAATAGAAGTTTATGCACCAATTGGTAGCTTGTGGAGCTGAACTCTCCTTCAGTGGAGATTGAGTAATATATATGGGCCAAAATTATTAGTATCTTGTAAGGTGGTTGACGAGTATGTAATATTTCACATCAATTTTACGGCGGTAAGCAGTGCAGTTGGTAGTATGGCAATGAGCTTGTAAGGCATCAGTTAGAGTTCTCCTCAACAAAAAAGTGCAAATCAAAGCACATGTGGCTGCAGCTAACTACACTTTGAAATGGCCCCCTTGTTCCCGGTGCCTCCTATTCCTCAGTGCTTTCTCTATGGAGGCCAATAGCTTTCTCCATTTGTCATGGATGCCGTATTAATTTGCGAGTAAAGAAGGTTGTCACCTAATAGAGTTTGAGTTTGATGTTATGTGCTCGGGTGAGAATAGTGAGGCAGTATATATACCCGCACACAACATCGCTCGGTAGAGTCATACATGTTCGAGCAACAAAAAGATATGGTGTGTATCAAGCGCCAACACTGTGTTGTCATTACTTACTTTAGCATGGCCTACATCACATTGGGTTCATCCGGTGCAGGTTCTCAGAGCATCTACAACCGTCCCCTCAAATCCTTGTTCAATATTCACAGACCCGTCCGGACAGTGCCAGGACAGATGAGAAAAGAAAAAAAAATGACCCAACCGGACCCCACATACCATCTCCATTCATCTCGGGAGTCCGCAAACCAGAACATTTAGACCATACATATATATGGGCAAGATATTAGGGCTCGCGGACGCCCGGTCAATCCACCATGTAGGACGTGGCCTATCCCGAACTATTTTTATTTTTCTTTATTATATTTTTCTCTTTTCATCTTCACCAATCACATGCATATGATTGAATGAATATATAAAAAAGAAAATAAGGAGCATCGCTGCATGCGTGAAGAAATAGGGGTTCAAAACGAAAATACTCGGACACTGACCGAATGAGTCCGTGGACTTTGAGGTCCAAATTTCCCAAGTCTAGCTATAAATGCCGTCACCCACTAGTTGAAGCGGGTTGCCAACTCAATTGTATTCTGCGTGAAATAGTTTTCTCTTTATTTCCACTTTTTGTGCAGTCATCACTTTCTTAAAATATAGTTTACCTTTATGGCAAGAAATAAAAGTCATTAAACACATTAAGGCGCGGTAGAAAGGTGGTCAACCAGCTATGCCATGTGGTGCATGCTGGTTGGCCACGGTGAGAAAGTTTCTATTTTTTAAGATGGAAGTGATGCTTTTTTATTTAATTTTTTGGTGAACTTTTTTCTAGCATTATTCATTTTCTTTTTAAGATGGATATGATTTTCACGTGATGCGAGAATGTTTTTTAATTTTGGGATAAAGATGATGTGCGCACAAATTCCTATTAAGCGGCCCGCAACGACGGCCCCAACCACTTACATCAAGGCGGAACGGAGTGTCATGTGCTAAGCATCACGGCATGCGCACGCTCATCAAACGTGTCTGCGTGCAACCAACATATATTGGAGAATATTGCAAATGAATCATAGTTTCGGCATTTAGGCACTAAAGTGATGTAATATTTAAAGTCAAATTACTATATAGTCGACTTGAAACATAATTACTTATAAAGATAGCATAAATATAGCAGGTACTATAATGAAATAAACCACTATTGATCTCGCCAAGAAAAATATAGCAGGTACCACAAATTTTGTGTGGGATACCGTACTAGTTTATCTCTACTCCTAAATTACTGTTGAGGAAATTGTTAATGGGTAGCTGCTCAGTTCGTTGGGAGTAGGGAATTAATATGCTAATTGGTAAGTTAATGAACCAATTAATCAATTAGTTGGACGAATTATCATTTTAGCTACTCGATGACCCTATAAGTAGGAATTAATCGGCAAGCTAACAATTTAATCGGACGAATTCTGGAACATGGCCTAAATGAGGACTTGATGTGTCATTTAGTTTCTGTCTCTACCCCATCGACCGACTGCTACCCTCACCTCCATCGATTTTTTCCAACATAAGCCTCAACCGCAAACAAATCCGTGGTTGAATGGTTAGGAGGACTGTAGTATCCCCTGCCCACCAGAGTTCAAATCCCAGATTTGACATTGGTGCTTGCATTTTTCTGGATTTATTCTAGGCCTTCCGGGGATGTGCGTTTTAGTGGAAGGCGATGTTCCCATCGACTACAAAGACATCTATGGCGACTTTGTCAATCTCAAGATGATGTGCCGGCTTAGTCTCTAAAAGGTTCTCATGGGGGTATAGTATGCATGCATGCGTTCATAGGAATGAGTGTATATGAATGACTTCGATTGTACTCTTGCTAAAAAAACATAATCCTCAACCCCCGCCCCCTCCCCATAGATTTTTTATCTTCTGTTTTTTTCTCTTATATTTTTCCTATAGCGAGAGGTCACGTCGTAGTATAATTCCTCCCCCCCCCCTGACTAGGGTTTGCTCCACAAGGCATTCCACCTCCTCAGATGGGCGCCGACGGCTCACCTGCTCCTTGTTACCAAGCAAATCAATCTCGCGAATCTAGTCCCGCCTCTCCTCTGACTCTCCAACACGCGACGATGCGGCCAATGCACCAGTCAATCGATTCTGTCCCCATGTCCATCACATCTCCCTTTCTTACATCCTCTCCATGCTCTCCTCTCGCATACTTGTGCCTCACTTCATGGTGGCTTGTGCACGTTCATCACGTGCGAATAGCCGGGCAGGGCTGTGCTGGCCATTAGCCGGAACGATTCCCACGCCGTGCATGGGCTGTGCCAACATGGTCGCGGCGGGCGCGAGCGAGAACATATTGATGCTGTTTTGGTGGTAGTGGCAGGCATCGGATGATCAGGGCTAGGCATGGTCTAGCCACCGTGGTTGAGGTTCGTCGGTTAGGATGAGATGGACATCTTTGCGCTGGCAGGAAGGAGCAGGATGAAGATTTGTCTAGCCAACGACAGTCTGCATACGAAGTGGAGCGCCGCTTCAATGGCAGAATCGATGAGAAGTCACGTCCGCTTTGGATCGTCTTTAATGTGGAGCGACCACTCTACAACAGCATGATTGCCTGCAGCTGGCACCGGGTGGGAACCCACACGAACGGGGGAGGAGGGTTTTGGGTGAGTAAGGATGGTGTGGGTGCGTGTCAGGACGATCACGAAGCCGCCTACCTTGTTTTTGGTTTGCTGGAAAAAATATTCTGACCATTCGGCGGATCGATACAGGCAGGGGTGAACTCACGTTGATCCAACCGGTGTCACTAGACATCGGGTAGATTTAATTTGCCCTTATATATGATCCACGTGTTACGACTAGGACACCGGTAACTCTAGACATGGACACCGGCTGAATCGTGCGACTTAAAAGAGCTAGCCAGCGACGAAGCACTCGGCAGGCACGGCCCATCTAGACTCACTCGTGTGTGCCTGGTAGCGGCTCATCTGGCTAGCGAGGCGTTTTGATCGATTGGACCGACCCTCTGTACGTGCGTGTGTTCGTGTGCCTGCTCGCCTCTCCGTTGGAGTACCACCTCGCGGCCTCGCCCACTCGCATTTATTATTATTATTATTATTTTCGAAGAGAATAAAAAGGAAAAGATCTTAACACTTTGCAAGGTCGCCAATCTCTCTGAATTTCAAGTGCATGTATGTATTTTAATTGTTTTCTCTAATTCACGTTTTCTAAATTACATGGTTAAGGATTTCAAAATTTGAGAGTAGGGAAATCGAATTGCCACGACTTGTCAATTTCTCAATACCACCCACTTGGATTATTCTCGACCATATGACATGAGTAAAACAAATGAGTAAAAGTTTCATAACCTCGGAACACTTTATTTTGCTAAGCATTTTTACCGTTCACCATTTTAAATTGTCAACTGTTTTCTATTTGTATATTTATTTTGCCAAGCATTTTTACCGTTGACCATTTTAAATGTCGAGTGTTTTCTATTAATACATATTATTACTTTGCATCTACGATGTATAGTATACAAGTGGACACCGGGACATTGTTCTGGGTCCGCCCCTGGATACAGGCCGAACTGTGCAATCCGGATGACACAACACCTCCGCACCGTGCAATTTGGATGCCTGCGGGCAGTTTGAGAGTCGGTGTTGGAATGGCCTTATGCGGTGCTATAGGTGATTGGACTTGTATGGCCTACATGTCTCTTCTAGTTGACGCTTTGAACAACTAGGACGTAGGGTCATGGAGTAGCTAGGAAGACTTGCTATTCAAGTGGCTTGCAGATTACTTTGGTGTATTGTTGCAACTAGCATACGAAGCAGCTCCTTCCTCACAATTTCTTCAACCGCTTATGTCCGGATTTAAGCCTTCTACGCATTATAGGTTTGGATCCAATTTTGAAGTATATCCAGACCAGAGAAGGCGTGAGAGGACAAGCAAGTTTATTTAGCATTCCTGGTGTCTCCTATTCCCTAATGATCTTTAACGTCCTCCTTCTGTTCTCGTCCCTTCTCGACTGTGCCATTGTATAGCTACAGAAAAGTGTAGGTCACCTACCAAAGCTTGATTCTACTCGGATGAAGATTGAGCATCAATATATATATGCACGCAAATATGCAATTAATCCACAATGGATATGCATGGTTGAATATTGTGGAGCCCATGTGACCAACTAGCAAATACATTGTGTACTGAGGCATAACTTGGAAAAGACAGAGATGAACATAATTGGCAGAGTGATGTACAATATTGTTAGATCATGTTATTAGGCCCATTTGAGACTCAACGCCCATCCGCCTCCCAGACCCTACTCCTCCTTGTCGGAGTCCACAACCGTTCATCCTCAGTGGACGTGGATGGGCTAGCCTCGTCGTTATACCAGCTTCAACGAAGCATAGTTGGCAGCACGAACGACGGAGAGCTCTAGCATTCTCGTCCACGATCGCCAGGGCTGCCTGCGCCACTGCCACCAATGACTGTGCCGGGGCCACGTTGCAGGCAGCATGAGCGAGCGCAGCCTTGTACAATGCCCGCTGCTTGGCGATGGAGTTGGAATTCTCCGTGACCATAGCTGCCACGGCTTTCTCTTTTGCCGTCTCGCCATAGATTTGTCCCTCCGTCCTTCGATGCTTCTCTAGGAGGGAGAGGTTATACCATCGCTCCTCCTGCTCCTTCCAGAACACCGACACTAGCTGTTGTGCCTAATACTCGTCCGTAATGGTGGTGTTGAAATGCATCTGCGCCTGCTCCATGTCAAGCAGGCATGAAACATTAACGACGCAGGCAATGGCGTCGATTCATCGTCCGAGGCCGTCCTCATCCTCCGGGACCTCAGGGGAGTTGGCCAACATGTCGTCCTCCATTTACCTCGTAGGACAGCCCTACTAGGCGATCACAAGGGCATCCAACTCATGCTTCTGCTTTGTCGAGAGACTCTCTCACAACACATTAGAGCTCGTGGACGTGGTGTGGGGCGGTTCGTGCCGGGCATTGCCTCGTTTAAAGAGAATGTCGGCCACGCGAAGTACGTGGTGTGTCAATACATACGCCAGAGTTGGTTTCTTGTCTGGCGTGCCTGTTTAATGATGGCAGACAGGCGAACGAACAACCCGTTTGAATGCGGTAGATATGCACCGCTCGTCATGTCTCTCAGGCATTGAACAACCGCGAACACCGGGATGCGGCACAATGACTCCCTCGACCAGCACGCCGCTTTTTAATGCTAGCATCAGTGAGACGCCACGCCCGATTTGGTCCGGGTTGAATGAGCAGTAACCACTTTGCGCAAGTCGCGTAGGAGTGTTTCGGGTGGGTCCGGGGTGTCCGTCGGGTGCATGATAGCGGTCCAGATGCTCGCAAAGCCCTAGGTTTTGACTCCGGTTTGTAGGAAAACACACGTCCAGACAAGTCTGTGGACAGATTTGCTTCCACACTAGCTAGCAAAATGATTTCGGACTAGCTTGGACCATCTGGACGATTTAAGCTGTTGGAGATGCCCTTAGTCGGTATCAACATTAGTGTATTTTGTGTGGTTCTATATTAATTCCTCCAATCCATATTTACTTGTGTTAAATTCAGATCGGCTCTGGAGGGGGGCGAACGCCCAGGGCCCGAAAAGTTAGAAGCCCCGTCCCAGGTATACATAAGTAGTGTCGTGAACCAGATTTAGAACGGAAAAAATGAAGCTCGTGTATGCGCAGGCCACACACAGAGACGAACGTAGAAACAAATAGTCATTTCCTGTAGATCGTTCGGATCACAGGATCCGAGGACCATGATTGCGATCGTCCCCGTAATCCCTTCCTTCTTTTGCGGCTTTGTTAGTTCGTCTGAGTTCAACAAGTTTGACGACTCTTCTTGACGAACGAGAACGACTACGTCCATCAGACCTGACCAGGGGAGCACACTTTTACCTTAGATGTATCATGTACTATCTGCGTGTCAGTAAAGGTAATCCTCTACGTGTACAACTACATCTCCTCACGTCCTCTGACCTCGCGTGTACTGTTCTAGTGTTGTTCGTATTTCTTCTCTAATCCCGAATTCTCGAATCCCGATCGATTGAACAGGGAAATGTGAAATTGTCGCATTGTCGGGTGCTCGAATCACTGGGCGCAGAATAAAATTACAGCCAGATTAGATTAGAGAGAAGGTACTATACTGTGCCCTAGATTTTATGTAATTGATCTAATATCTACAAATCTTTGTCCTAATTTTAATATTTAATTATTCCTTTTAATGTCAGCACTATCATGTCAGGCTCAGGTAGAAAATATCCATCCAGCGGTGATAAACGAAAAAGGAAGAAGGAGGTAGAGGAGATGAAAGGGTCATTGAGAGGATCCCTTTGTAAATATTTTATTAGTGATACAAGCACTTCAAAATATGCAGATGAGTTGACGATAGTTCTTACCCATGACCAAAAGGGTCATTGAGAGAAGGTACTATACTGTGCCCTAGATTTTATGTAATTGATCTAATATCTACAAATCTTTGTCCTAATTTTAATATTTAATTGTTCCTTTTAATGTCAGCACCATCATGTTAGGCTCAGGTAGAAAATATCCATCCAGCGGTGATAAACGAAAAAGGAAGAAGGAGGTAGAGGAGATGAAAGGGTCATTGAGAGGATCCCTTTGTAAATATTTTATTAGTGATACAAGCACTTCAAAATATGCAGATGAGTTGACGATAGTTCTTGCCCATGACCAAAAGGGGCAGCCCGGTGCATGTAGTTTCCGCTTGCGCAGGGTCCGGGGAAAGGTTTGACCATTTTGAGTCTATTGTACGCAGCCTTTCCCTATACTTTTGTAAGAGGCTGTTTTTCTGGATTTGAACCCGTGACCCCATGATCACAAGGCAACAGCTTTACCAATGCACCAAGGCTTCCCTTCAGTTCTTGTCGATGACCAAATTAATGCTAATTAGAGGGATGCAAAAGATGATTTTGACATCAATATGGATGATACCAGTGTGAGTTATCCTGAACACATATAGTGTTGAGGAGAAACTAGTTATTATTATGGATATTTATGATCCAAGAAATTGGGGTAATCTTGATAATAAAACGAGAGACATATTTGTGAAGAAGGGGCCTAAAAGGGAAGAAGAAACTACTAGATATCCTTCAGATGAAAATTCAGGACCTTTTTCGTAGCAATGGTGAGGTCCGTGATATAAGGGAGTGTCTAAACGTTTGGTCTCATTCACTTTTTTTACCTGGGCAATGGGCTGGTTGTGAGTTGTTGTTATCCAATTTATTGTTTGGCCTGTTTGTTTAAAACTTTGCCTTGGCCTGTTCATTTTGTTTCCTTTTTTTTTTTGCATTTAGCGTTGTACATGCTTTTTTTAGTTGGCGTTGACTCTGGGTTGCAGGCATTTAGACTCTAGCTCATGTCTTCTCATTTTCTCTATTTGCCTTTTGCAATTCTGACCAAACACGACTCTGTACTTGCTTTCTTGTTAAGCTGAACATATTTTTATTTTCTAACTGAAGGCTACATATTAAGGGCTATCTGCCACCGACCATTTCTTATTTCTTTTTGTAACTACTAATTCTTTCTTCAATAAAAGGTAGTATTATTTAAGAGAAAAAAATAGCATTTGATGAACCAATTTTGCAAAGGGGAGAAACATAGATTTTTTCCTTCAAAATACCCAACAAATAAAAAGTACTTGCATGTGTGTGTGTGTGTGTGTGTGTGTTGTGTCATGGAAGAAAACAATAGACACCTGGTTCACATATGTTGTAATTCGTGCGGTTGTGTGCGGGCACGACACATGTGATTGCATTTCAAAGGCAACCTGCAACTAGTGGGACATTATTAGTAAAACCAATCCAAAAAGTTATTGCATGTCCATATTGTAAAAATAAATAAATAAAAATGAATACAAATAAATAAGAATCCCATCTAGTTGCACATAAGGTGTTAGTTGCGTCATAGGTGGACATGCAATTAGCCCTGGCAACCCCTTTCTACCCTAGTTGCGCTCTCTTTGTGCCTCATGCAGTTGCAGTCGGGTTACAAAACTCCCCGATTTATGTGTTTTCATGTGGGAAATGACGGAGTTGGATCATGCATTCTGAAAAATAAAACACAAAATATGGGCCAAAATGAAAAATGCTTGTATCTACCCATGGCCATGAGAAATGATAGAAAACCCACCTATGTGATGCTAAGAAAAAACATCCACTGCCGACAACCCCCGATAACCCTCCTTGATCCGGTTGTGGTCACTTCATACCCCTTGCAGTTGTGCCTCAGTATGATGAGTTGCAGTTGCATCCGGGATGCAACAGTTGCAACTACTACAAACAAAAACTATAAAACTCCCACCACCGACACCCCTCCCCTCCGACAACCCTTCTTGACCCGGTTGCGGTAACTTTATGTATGGCTAGCACTTGCGCTTGAGTAGCATGAGTTGCAGTTGCAATCGGGGTTCCGATGGTTGCAACTACTAAAAAAATGCCCACCGTTAACAACAACAACCCTCCTGACCCTGTTGTGGCCCCTTCATACTCCTTCAGTTTCGCTTCTGTATGATGAGTTGTAGTTGCAGTCAGGTTGCGGAGGTTGCAACTACTACAAAGAAAACCCTAAAAAACATCCCATTGCCACCCCCACAACCCGGTTATGGTCACTTTATACCACTTCTAGTTGCGCTTGAGTAGGATAAGTTGCAATTGTAGTTGGGTTGCGATGGGTGCAACTACTACATAAAAAACCCTAAAAACAACCACCGTTGACAACCCTCCCCCAACCCTGATTGTGGTCACTTTATACACTTTGTAGTTGCGCTTGAGTAGAATGACTTGTAGCTGCAACCGGTTTTGCCACGGTTGCAACTACTACAAATAATGCCCTAAAAGAACACCCCGCCATTAACAACCCTGACCCCGGTTGCGGTCGCTTTATACCCCTTGCAGCTGCGCATGATTTGGATGAGTCGCAGTTGCAGCCGGATTGGCGGCGGTTGCAACTACTACAAAGTAATTCTAAAGAACATCCCATCGACGACAACCCTCTCCCGCCTGAGGTTGCTTTATACCCTTTTGCAATTGGGATTGAGTAGAATGAGTTGCAATTGCAACTAGATTTCCTACGGTTGCAACTACCACAAAAAAATAGGTTGCCGACAACTCCCCCTACCCTGATTGCGGTCACTTTATACCCCTTGCAATTGTGCTTGATTAGGATGAGTTGCAGTTGCAGCCGCGTTGCGATGATTGCAACTACTACAAAAAAACCTAAAAAACATTCTGCCGCCGACAACCCCCCGACAAACCCTGCATCGACCCTGGTTTCGGACGCTTTATACCACGTGTAGTTGCGCTTGAGTAGGATGGGTTACAGTTGCGGTCAATTTGCGGAGAGGGAAATTACAAACCACCCCCATACCCCCTAAAAAATGCCCACCGCCGACAATCCCCTGACAACCATCCCCCGACAACCATCCCTGACCCTGGTCGCGGTCACTTTATACCCCTTGTAGTTGCATTTTGGGTAGGATGAGTTGCAGTTGCTGTCAAGTTGCACTGATTGCAACTACAATCACCCCCCTCCCTGAAAACATCCCACCACTGACAACCATTCCCCGAACCCGGTTGAGTAGGATAGTTGCAGTTCCGGCGGTTGCAACAACAAACAACCCCCCCCCCAAATAACCACCCTTTCAGAAATAATAATAATAATAATAATAATAATAATAATAATAATGATGATGATGATGATGATGATGATGATGATGATGATGATGATGATGATGATGATGATGATGATGATGATGATGATGAAAGCAAAAATGTAGCTATAAAATTAATGGGTTGACCATTAGAAAAATTGCCACGACTCTTGCGATTACATATAATTTGATAGCACGTGCGGTTACACACAAGGGACAACCCGTATGAATAATACTAAAATTATAAAAACAAATAAAAATTCTGAATCTTTTATATCACCGCTACCTCTTTCTCTGAAACAAAATAAAAATAATAATAACATGAAAAGGAAAAGGCGATAAAGGAGCAATTGTGATGAGAAAAAACAGCTTGGAGACACGAAAAAAAATCAATGGCGAATAGGAAAGGAGTGACACGGAAGAGCTTGGATTTATTCATGGATCCCGGGGACAGCGCATTAGCTAGCGATAGATTGTCGACCTCGATTTGGAATGGTCCATTAAAATGCTTTGCTAGCTCTCTTAGACCCTGCAGCAAGGCCAAACCTTCTGCCTCCTCCACCGACTCACAATGGTTCAGTGTCATTCCCATCATGAACATGGCCTGGCCCTGGGTGTTTGTGGCGATAGCCCCACCCGCGCTCGCTCCAGAGGAAATCTCGAAAGCTTGTATTTAGCTTGGCCACTCCCTCCGGTGGCGAAACCCATCTCGCTGTGATTGTCGCTGGCGGTGACAGTTTCTGGTCCCCATAGAGACCCTGAAGACAGGTATTTATCCCCGACTCAGACATGTCCTTGGCTGTCCTGATTTCCATGTCATACTTAAGAAGAAATGTTACAGAACCTGAGATTGTCTCCTTGCCACTTCCATGCACGATGTTCTCTCAGAGATGCCAAGCTCGCCACAACAGAAGAAGGATTTTGTCCCTCGTGTCACCATCGCATGAGTTCAGGAGACCTTGGAGCCAATCCTCCCCCGTGTACCAGAAGCCATTCTCTTTTGGTAGGTTCCAGTGACTCCTCATTTCCTGTCGTAGAGCTTTGCTTTTAGTACAAGACACGGTCGCATGATACTCATTCTCGTCTGCGTTCCCGCAAATGTCACAAGTATTGTCAGTCGTTAGTGTCCTCTTACACTTATTCGTTTTGGTTGCAAGAGTATTGGTAGCCACCCTCCAGGCAAAAATCTTTATCTTTCCCGGGACTCTCGCTTTCCAAATAAGGTCCTAGATGCCCTGATCATCGATATTAGCAGATGAACTGGAGGTTTGTGGACCGATTCCCTTTTCCTGCATGGCCAGTTTGTAGGCACTCCTCACTATGAAGACCCCCGAATTTTCATAGTGCCATGCGACGCAATCCTCCGTCTCCCAATGTGGGATCCGGATCTTGAGAATTTCCGTGGCGTCAAAAGGGCCAAAAATCCTGGTAATGAGCTGGTGTTTCTAGTTTTTTGAAATAGGGTCAATTAGTTGATTTACCCATCTAATTTGTGATCTGCATATGAAGCTAGCCGCTTTGAGGCCTTCTCTCCTTGGTATCCACTGGTCTCTCTGCACCTGGATGTTTTTACCATTCCCAACTCGCAATATCAGCCCCTTCTTGAGGAGCTCCAACCCAAATTCGATACCTCTCCATGACTGAGACGCATCCGAGGCAAACACTGTGTCAAGCAGCTCACCATTGGGGTAGTACTTAGACTTGAGTACCTGCGCGCATAGGCTATCTGGGTTTTGGATCAGCCGCCACCCTTGCCTGGCCAGCAAGGCTTGGTTAAACAAGTGCATATCTCTGAACCCGATGCCTCCACCCCTCTTCGGCTTCGTCATTCTGTCCCAAGCCATCCAGTGTACCTTCCGTTGGCCATCTTCCTCGCCCCACCAAAATTCTCTTATCAGCCTCTCATATTTTTTGCAAAAACCAACAGACATCTTGAACATGCCCATGGTGAAGGTTGGCAATGCCTGCACAACTGATTTTATGTGCACCTCCTTCGCCGCATAGGACATGTGTCTTCCCGCCTAGTTGTTACACCTTTTCATGAATCTTTCCATCATGGGCTGGAAGTTCTCGTCTTTCATCCTACCTTCCGGTGTCGATAACCCAAGATATTTACTCTCGAAGGTTGACGTCTCTACCTGCAGTACATCTCTGATTCCCGACTGAGTGGCACTTGGGCACTTCTCACTAAAGAGTAATGAACACTTGGTTGCGCTTAAAAGTTGGCCAGTGCCCATCTGAAAGGTATTTAGAGCCTGCTTGACCACCTTTGCTTGATCGACTGACGCTTTGAAGAACAACAAACTATCATCCGCAAAAAGGAGGTTAGAAATGCCTGGGCTCTTCCGAGCGATTTTGATCGGGGTAATATTTCCACTTTCCACCTCTTTCCGTAGTATCCTGGTTAGGCCTTCGGCTACAAACAAAAATAGATATGGGCTAAGGGGATCCCCCTGTCTCAGTCCTCTTGATGGTTTAAACCTCTCCAACAGTTCCCCATTGAACTTCACTGTGTACCTGACTGACCGAACGCACACCATGATCCAGGAGATCCACTTGCTGCTGAAACCATATTTCCTTAGCACACCCTCTAGGAAATACCAGTCTACCCTGTCATATGCTTTGGCCAGGTCTAGTTTGTAGGCACAATGTGTGTTTTGTGACGACCTACTATGATGGATTTTGTGGAACCACTCAAAGGCAATCAGGGCGTTGTCCGTAATCATCCTACCGGGGATGAAGGCACTTTGGGTCTCCGTGATGAGCTCGTCCAGCAGGGGCCTGAGCCGGTTCACTAAACATTTTGATATCACCTTGTACAACACATTGCAAAGGTTAATGGGTCTGAGATCTTTCAGGTTTTTGGGGTCGTTTCCTTTGGGGATAAGGACGATAACTGTGTCGTTCATTCCCTCGGGCATTGTACCATCCATGAAAAAATTCTTGACCGCCCCGACCACCTCATCCTTTAGGACTCCCCAATTCCTCTGATAGAAGCGTGCATGAAAACCGTCAGGCCCTGGAGCTTTCAATGGGCCGATCTGAAACAGAGCATTGCTTATCTCTTTCTCTGTGAACTCCTTCTCAAGGTCATCATTCATCTCCTGGGACACCAATTCAGTGAACAACTCTAGCAAGCCATTGGGGTTAATGTTTGTATCCACTGAATATAGTTCTCTAAAAAAATCAGTTGACATTTTATGTAGTTCTTCCTTCTGTTCCACCCACTGTCCATTCTCTTTCATGAGTTTGGTGATGGTGTTCTGTTTTTTCCTCCAGGTTGCCTGACGGTGGGACCATTCCGTGTTTCTGTCCCCTACTCGTATGTACGTAGCTCGGGAGCGTTGGCGCCATAAAATCTCTTCCCTTAGCAGCAGCTCATCTAGCTCACTCGCAGCCCTTCTTATATCTCTATCATTCTCCGCGCTCACTGGTTTATTCATCAGGCTTTGCATACGTTTCCTCACCTCTTTTGTTTGTCGTATGATTGACCCAATTTTCTCCGAACTCCATTTGCTCTGGCACTGTTGCATGACTTTCAGTTTTCCCTGTATGTCCGTTAGGTTGCCAGCCGGAGCTGTGCTATTCCAATTAGCTTCTATTACTGATTGAAGTGACCCCTCTCTTTCCCATAGAGCTTCGTACCTGAACTCTTTCTTTCTTCTGTATTCCAACCTCCGTCCAAACTGCAGGAGTAGCGGTAGATGATCTGATCTAGTGGAGCAGATGTGTTCCACCTGTGCGTTCTGAAATCGCCCGATCCACTCCGGTGTAGCCACCCCGCGATCCAACCGCGCTTTGACATTTTTACTTCCTCCCTGTTTGTTGTCGTGCGTCCACCCAGGAACACGGTATCCCAGGTCGGATAAATTGCACCAGTCCAAAACCTCTCTGCAGTCTGCCATTTGCTTCTCTGATCTCTTAGATGCTGAGAAGTGTTCGCTTTGCCAAAGTGTTTCATTAAAGTCACCTATTACAAGCCATGGTGCATTCGAATTACTTTTGATCCTCCGTAGCAGATTCCACATGTGTATTCTCTCGTGTGCTTTCGGTTCTCCATAGACGAAAGTACCTCTCCACCATTGTTCGTTTGGGTTGTTGCGAATCAACACATCAATATAACGCGGGCCAATAGAGAGCTTTTTTATTTCAACTGATTCGTCCCAGTACAATGCAATTCCAGCACCCTTACCCCTACCATCATGAAGCATGCAGTTCTTGAGGCCCAGCCTCCATCTCAGATTGCTCACCCGCTCTTTATTCTATCTAATTTCAGAAAGGAAAACGACCGAGGGACGATGTGTGCCAACCAAGCACACCAACTCTTGAACTGTCCGAGGCTGCCCCAGGCCCCGACAGTTCCAGCTCAGGATCTTCATGGCTCCTAACGGACGCTGACATTCGCGTCCGTCAGTTCACCAGGAGCCCCAGGCCCGGTTGCTTCCGCTTCTCCCTTGTGCCCAGTTTCCCCCTGTCCTTCCTGTCTGCATCGCCTTTGTTTTTCTTGTACATGTCAGGCTTCCCCTCTACAAAACCTTTCTCTGTATCCGAGTTTCCATCACCCTTGTGGTCCCCTCTCTTTCCTAACACCGAGCCCTCTGTCTTGGCCTTTTCCTCTACCCGCTTCCTCCCTCGCTGACCCTGTTTCTAATCTTTTCCTCTAATTGCTGGGGCCTTTTCATAGATCCCAACATTGAGCTGCACTGTCTTTCCGCCCTGACCCTCTTCTGCCTCTAAGATCTGCAGTGCCTGCTCATCATGTCCCTCATCTTCGGCGTTGCCCACCTTTGCCTCTGGCAGTTTGGTATTGCCCATCTGGTTGCTCCGCCCCTCTCCGATACTTGTTGTAGCGAACACCTCCTGATGCACTGTGTTCACAGCATTCACCTTCTGCTTTTGGACTGACAGAGGTTCAAAACCCAGCGGTAATTCCAGGGTCTGTGCACAAACTCTTTTTGCCTGTTCGACAGTGCACAGAGGGGTTTTCTCGCTGTCGACCCCCTCCCTATCTTTCAGCTGGAGACTTTCATCTAGTGCAACCTGCTTGTCTTGCTTGCGTGTCTCGTCCTTTGATTCCCACTCCGGTCCCAGCTTGATGGCGCTAACTGCAGCGATTGCTTCCTGTACCAGTGGGTCGGCTAACACTTCCTTCGGGATCCCTCTGTACTTCTCTGCGCCGAGCCTAGGCGGTGCAGATCGAGCATCTCCTGTGGCCTCGGAGTCAAAATGCAGAAACCGCCTAGCACTGGCCACCTCTGGGACCACAAACCCCCCTCTCATGTTACTTCTCTTGAACGGGGATGCGCGCAGCGCCGCTGAGAACCTCATCTCTTGGAGGTTCACAGGCAGCTTACATTCGCGCTGACCATGCCCTAGATGGCCACAAAAGCTACAAAAACGGGGAAGCCTCTCGTATTTTACATTGAGGCGATACATCACATCCTCCCCATAATCATGGAATTCTATTTTGCTACGAAGAGGTTCATCAACATCATGACTAATCCTGACCCTAATAGACTCACCCCAAATTCTACCATCTCTGTCTGAGTCTACCTCGATGACTTTTCCCAGCTCCCCTCCTAGCACACGAGCCACATAATCAAAGAACATAACTGGGGGAGCATCGAAGATACGCGCCCAGATCGGCATATGAGCGACTTCCACGTCGCCCGGCCTGGCGCTCCCATCCAAGGTAACCATCAGGAACGGGTCTCCCTGGTGCGTCCAGGGCCTATTGTTGAGGATGAATTTGAGGTCCCCCTTGCGCTCGAACTCGAGGAGGAACCTGTTGTTCTTGAGTGGCCCATAGTTGAGCCGTCCTCTCAACCCCCACTTGTTCTTTAGCTCTTGGAAGAGTCCACCAACACTAAACAGCTGGACAGAGAAGAACAAGCCAATGGCGATCCATCTCGACCTCATGGCCGCCCTCTCTCTGGACAGGTCCAGAGCAACCACATTGGGGACTTGCACCCCCATGTCAACAGGGAACACTGGGGTCACCATGTTCCTGGCGTCACCGTGCCCGGCTCTCTGGGCGTCGGCTCCTCCCTGCACCGCTGGGGTGCGGTACAGGTCGTTGCGGCTGCGGGACGAGCCCCCGCGCTCCATCGATCTTGCGCCAAGGCTGGTCCCGGCGTTGGACTCAACCTCCTCACTCTGGTTCATGACCGCCTTGTTCTTCCGAGGGTACTGGTCCGCCATGGCTTGTTTCTTGTGCGTGGGTGTGGGGGTTTGTTTCATGTGGATGACCCTCTCACCGTTGTGGACTTTTATACACCGGATATTTTCCTCCATCAGCACCTCCTCTGTCCCTTGGTTTGGAAAGATCCGATCTCCATCCGATAAACAAGCACGCAAATCACCAATTTTTGGATCTGATCTCCCTCCCCCGTCAGGCGGATAGCCGAGCTGCGCTTCGTCAATCCCGTCTTTCTTTGTCTTCTGATTTCCTTCTCCAAATCTCCCCATCAGATCCTTTCTCATCTGTCTCATCTTGTCTGTGATTCTTGCCATCCCTTCGTCGCACCGAAACTCTCCCTTGATTCCTTGAGTCCCTTTGATAGCATTGCTCCTCATCGCATACCTGCGCACCCCGTTCCTAGCCTTGATCCATGATTCCCTCAATCCTAGCGCATCCTCTACATCCGCAGTCCTCCTATTCACTTCCAATCCTGTCTTTGCGCTCTTGGTATCTCGGATTTCCTCTCGTGATCCAGCCCCGGTAGGTCTCCCCGCCGATCGCCCCTCTGTCGCCCCGACAGGGGCACCGTAATTTCCGCTAGCATTCATAGCCCTAAATGGCATCTATCAATAGGAAAGGAGTTCTGCACCTTTGAAGTGTCATGTTCTCATAGAAATAAAAAGAGAAAATTAGTTTCCTATAAAAAAATTACACAAATTATACATGGTCTAAGAAAACAAACAACTGCAAAAAAGCGAAAAAAAAGAGGGTAAAAAAGAAGCTGCAACAAAAGTAACAAAGCCTGTAGCATCAAGTAAAACACATGCCTAGCCTGATAACTAAAATGGTACAGCCTATCAGTCGGACGCTTGCCAGACTACGAAAAGAAAACACGTAGAAAACGGGCCGGACGAGCATAGCTGCACAGGTTCAAAATATCTAGTCGTTTTGCACTAATGATGATGTGTTTGATCTAATGGTTGACAATGTGAATGAGACCAAATTAAATCTCAGCTAGCTGAGTTTTAGCAACCCCGGTGATATAAAGTGTTTAGTTTTTTTCAAACAAATGAATGTTGTGTTTCTCGTTACAGCTCTCCCTTCGAAAAAAAGGACACACACAGATCTTTATCGGGATTGTCCATATGCCGGACGCACATGTGTATATTTATCAGTCGACACTCTTTGGCCAAACCTAACCTAAGTATGCAGAGGCTGGACATAATGATCGATCGAAAAAGGATCGAACTACACTGGACACAACCATGCGTCAGGTTCCCACCAGTTTGCAATTTACAGGTTTACAGGTAGGCTATTTCGTTCTGGACAGCCGCAAGGGCGACCAACTCGTGATTATGCTCCGTTGAGAGCATCTCACAACATGTTAGAGGTCGTGGTCATGGCAGAGACGGTGCACATAGAGAGGATATGAAGCCGGACATGGTGTGGTGCAGTTTGTGTTGGTCATGGCCTTGTTTAAATAAGGATGCCGGCCAAGCGAAGCGCAGAGTGTGTCAATACAAATGCCGGAGTTGTTTCTCGTCCAGCATGCCTATTTAACGACGACAAACGGACAAACGAACAGCCCTTGTGAATGCGGTAGATATCCGACCCATACCACTAGTGATGTCTCTCAGTCATTGAACATACGGGAATATTGGGATGCGGCACGACAAATCCCTTGACTGGCACGCTGCTTTAATGATGGCATTAGCGAGAGCCGCGGCCGTTCTTGTTGGGCATGAATGAGCAGCGACCACTTTGTGCAGCCAAAGCAAAAAAGTTTGGTAAACGATTTAGACCCGCCCGCCGGCCAAAACTTCGGCCGATCGCTTCCACGCTGACAAAAGGCCCACCCACTTCTGCTTATCCCCTCCGCACGAAGCGTTCCGCCCTTTCCCCTATGCATCGCCAGTAATTTCTTTCTTATCCCCTTGCCCTCCACCTGCTCATGCTGCTCCGGCGAGCGGTCATCGTCCACCTGCATGCGCTGCTCCGGCGAGCACCTGCCCGTGCTGCTCCGACGAGCAGCCGTCCATCCACCTGTCCGCGTTGCTCTGGCGAAAAACTAGCATCGCAGTTTTGCTACATGCTTCAGTAGGCATATATTTTGCTACAACCGACATAGAACTTTGTTACAATCATTGTCATGTTTTGCTACAGCACACAAACGACGTCACAGTTTTGCTAAAACTAGCATGATGTTTTGCTACAACCGGCATAACATTTTGCTACGTCCATCACGGTTGAGCTGCGACCCGCGACGGCGACAACTAATTTTTGCTACAACCGTCCACTAGTAGAAAAAGGTCCATTTATCCCGCTTCGTAAGGCCCATTTGTCCCGGTTTTGGAACCGGGACTAAAGGATCGGGACTAAAGCCCAAAACCTTTAGTCCCGATTCGCTTACCAACCGGGACAGAAGGGGCTCCACGTGGCCGGTGCTGGGAGCCCAGGCAGGAGGACCTTTATCCCCGGTTGGTAATACCAACCGGGACCAAAGGGCATCCACGCATGAGCATCTAGCAGTTGCTGTTTTTTTTTTGAAAGGGAGGGGGGGTTAGCGGGTTTTGGACGGTTAATTTAGGGGTGTTATATTGTTTTAGCTAGCTAATTGATAGAGAGAAGTGTCCTCCCTTTCTCCGTGCTTGGTCGACGCTAGCTACTATAGAGAGAACTCGACACCCTAGCTAGTAAGCAAATGAAGGAACTATTAAGTACAGAAGATCATCATGAACATATAGAGATAGAAGTGATCGACCTCTCTTTCTCCGAGAGATTGGTCGTATAACAAGTTTTCGTATATATATTTGACGCTACTAGCTACATATATACAATATAAGATCTCTTACAATCCCTAACATCTAATGTCAACTTTTAAATGATATTCTCCGGCTTTATTTATGATGTGGTCAAGAAAAAATCTCGCCAATTCTTCTTGAATTGCTCTATGCAATCATGTGGCAGGAGTTCATCCCGCATCTGCCACATCTAATTTGAAGAAGAGGGTCAATACATATATATGGTAATAAAATAAAATTGTGAATATTATTGCTTACGCATTTGAAATTGCTTTTCAGAGTAGCCCCCCTTAGGGGTCGTCGCGTTGTAGATGAACTCGCAAACGTAGTATCTACATAAATTATTCCCGGTTTCTTGCCACAAGTACTTTACAAGAAAGAGAGTTTAATCAAACCGAGAATCAAGCATGATAAATGGTATTGATGAAACTAAAATCAATGGGAGATGCGCGGAACTAGCTAGTAGTACTTACTTTCGGGTGTGTAAATCGCAGCTCCCCCGGCAGTGGCGGAACAATTGCAGTGAACTCTTTCCAACCCTGCCAGACAAAAATAATAATTACTTGATATCAGGAAATGAACAAAGTTGCCGATATGATGTGATAATGATCGATTGAACTTACTTCTGCAGAATTTCAGTCATGTCCGCATATTCCTGGGGATCTTTTCGTTTCGAGTCTAAGACGGTTACTACTCCCCGCTCAAGCTGAATCTCTAGCAGAATAAAGTGGAAACTGCGCACGCATGCATAACTCATCAATTACATTACTATAAACCTTGAGTAATAAGGGAAACCGAATATGCACCAGACAGTAACACTCACTTGAAGTTATAGAGAAAGAGTATTGTCCCTTTGTTTTGATTTTTAAGCAACGATTGTAGCAAGTTGTCCTCGGTTTGTGTGGGATACTTTTGAAAAGTATACTCATGTATGCCATTTAGATTAATGAACCCAATGTCATAGATTTGTGCTTTTCTGCATTCGATGATCTTCAATCTGCATAATATAGTAGTGACAATAATTATATATACAGGCAATGAAAGAGCTGAGCTATATACATAGAGAGACTTAATTACAGAAGTAGTACTTACAGACAGTAGCATGTCACGATTGTTTTGTCGAGGGCCTTTTGACTGTATAACTGAAATATCTCCTCAAATTCAATATTCAACAGTTCCATTCCAACGAGGTCATGCTCCTCTTTAACTGACAGTATCAAAGAATCCTTCCCAGACTCACGACAGGTTTTCATGTACCATTCATGGATTTTTCGCATCATCGTTGTTAGAGGATGGTGATCAGGTTTGACGAGAGGCCGCCCGTGCCGGTAACGGAATTCGTCCACCTCCAATGGCTTAAACTGTACATCATTGCTCAGGTAATCACCAGGTTTGATACCGGGCACCATCCCCGGATGATTAGAGACGATATCGCTAGACACCTTGAGCGGGGGTCACGATTGGTTCGCCTGTTCGCCCAGCTAGGGAATTTTTTTCCACTTTTTCGTTTTGCTAACCTTGCATCACTGGAAGTACTTCCTGACCGGGACGCATCTTGATATGTATTTTTAATACAACGGTCAAAGTTGGAATCCGGCGGAGGCGGTGGTGGTCGCTTCAGGGCATCGATAGTGTGCATCGCTTTCACCGGATCTATCTTCTCCTTTGGAGGTGGAGTTTTCTTTGCAAAATGGGCCCTCAATTTGGCCTGACATATCTCCTCGTTTTCAGACTCTGTCTTCTCGTATGGTAACTTTTCCAGAGGCTTGAGAGATGGACCATATCTGTATCCCCTCCTGCCTATGCTTGTACTGCTAGCCGCCGGAGCGGCGGCGGCTCCCTTCCGTCGTTGCTTACTAGGCGCCAGAGGAGCCAGAGCAGCAGCGTCTGTCTTCCGCCGTTGCCGATGAGGCAGAGGAGGAGGCGTACTGCTCCGACGTGCCGGAGTAGGCAAAGGAGGAGGCGGAGTGCCCTCATGTGTCGGAGGATCCGGAGAAGGAGGCGGTGTGCCCTGATTACTCGCCGGAGGAGGAGGAGGAGAAGGAGGAGGAGGAGCCGGAGTGCCCTGATTCGCCTGGGGAGAAGGAGGAGGCGGAGGCGTCCAGTTTGGAAGCTTGATGTACTCCTTCTGCCATAGACATGTACTCCTCATGGCACGAACCAACTTATTCTCTCCTTCACCTGTACAGTGGTCAAGCTCGAGCTCCTCAAATTCCTCCATTACTTCATCCACCATCACAACAGCATAGTCATATGGAATCGGACGGCAGTGAAAAGTTCCGTTGGGTTGAGGAGGTGAACAGAGCCGACAACTGCCTTGAAAGTGAGGTTCCGGCATTTCGTCATAAGCTCCAATGTTGAGCCTCCATGATAGTATCCACGGGGTAGCTAGGAGATGTGAAGTCAGGCTGAATGGGCTCTGTGGAAGCGACACTGCTTCTCTGCTGAGATGGCGGGGTAGCTTAGTGCCGCTGAGATGCTTGGCCGACAGCTCGCTGGCTCTCAGCTTCCTCTAGCTTTTGTACTCTTGCATTGAGCTTCTGAATTTCGCTCAGCTCTGCTTCTGTAACTGCCTACGTCGGGAAACCCAACCTTCCACGAAACGAAGCCTGGTGTGCCTCGTGTTCATCCAGGGTGCTCAGCATGCCCTAGGGCCTTAGTCAGCTCGTCCTTCTCTCTGTCGAGACTGAACGTCCCTTCCTGCGCCGCGGTGATATACATCTGAATCTTGTTCATGGGTATTGCAAGTTGCTCGTCTGTCCAAAGGCACTTCCCTGTTTCAGGGTTCAAAGTTTCCCCAACCCCGAAGAACCAAGTCCTTGAACGGTCTGGCCAGTTAGATGTCTGTGGTACGATGTTTTTAGCAACTAGGTCATTCTCAGCTTTGTCCCACAACGGCCGGGCTTTGAGGTAGCCACCTGACCCCATGTGATGGTGATACTGCTTCTTTGCAGCATTGACCTTGTTTGTCTCTGACATTTTCTTACTCTTGTCCGATGTCTTGTAGTCCACAAATGCGGGCCAGTAATCTCTTATCTTCTCAAATCGGCTGGTGAATTCTGGAGTCTTCCCTTTGTTGACAAATTTGGATTTCAACTTATTCTTCCACCTCCTAAATAGATCTGCCATCTTATTAAGAGCACACGCCTTGACAAGTGGCTCTATAACTGGCTTATTCGGATGCTCCTCTGGCGGTACGGTGCAATTTGCCTTCAGCGCGGTCCAAAGATCATCTTTTTGTCTATCGGTGACATAATCACCTTCAGGGCGCCATCCT
This sequence comes from Hordeum marinum, assembly GCA_022496015.1. Lineage (NCBI taxonomy): Eukaryota > Viridiplantae > Streptophyta > Magnoliopsida > Poales > Poaceae > Hordeum > Hordeum marinum. The sequence goes on from CM039678.1 coordinate 47,660,527, forward strand.
TAGTCTTATTCCATTGCTTGATGCTGATCGGGATGTTGCCCCTAACAATAGCTCCGCACTGAGCAGAAAATGCGTTCTTGGTCTGCTTGGGTTCAATCGGATGGCCATCGTTCGCGAGTGCTGTGATCGTGAACTTTTCATCCTTGCACAACTTCTCTTAGGGCCTCGTCTCGTTACCAAAGTTTGGCTCGATCCGGAGGGTTATAAAAGAAGAAAGAAGAGTTAATTAATATATGTACATGCCAAAATAATTAATGCATCAATTAGCTAGTCACCAGAGCCAAGACTTAATTAATATATATACCTCGCTGGACTTTGCAACAGCTCCCTCCTCCGATTGGTCATCGGAGCCGTCATCCTGGTCTCCTTCTTCCTCCAGCATTCGGTCACCGGAGCCATCATGATCATGTCCTTCCTCCTCCATGCTTCGATCACCGGAGCCGTCATAATCCTCTCCTTCTAGACCATCACTGTCGTTGAGAAACGACAAGATATCACGTCCACCGTGGATTATGTCCCGCAACAACTGTTCTTGTTCTTCATCTCTTGGATCCATAGTTTCTGCAAATATTACAACATGGCAATTAATATACAAACATGAATGTCTGACTTCCGGACCGCCTCTCTCATGAATGTCCTACGTCTGAACCGCCTCTCTCATGAATGTCAAACAAGGGATTCTGTTAACCTTTAAGGGATTTAATTAACAAAATGGCGCCATTCTGAATGTGTAGAAAATGGTCCATATTTTTCCTGATCTCATCTACCCTTCTATATGTCACGTTGTCTAGTGTCAAAGGATTCAAGAAAACCAAGGCTTCATCATTAGCCGGAAGTAACAGGCGCATAATGGTACCAAGCTCTCCAAAATTGTTTTGTAACGGAGTCTCCAATAGGATAATTAATTAGCTTTTTGGTATGAAGTTCAGCAAGAGCCTTACGAATATTGCTAGTTGGTCGGGTAGGGATGGGGTAGATCGACAACGAGGCTCTTTCTTCTAGTGTTTGGGTGGCTCGATAGTTGGTCGGGTGAGCGGACCGCCTCTCTCTCATGCATGTCCGACGTCCCCTCTCATGTCGAAGTTATTGGGGAGGGGGTAGATCGACAACAACGCTCTTTATTCTAGGGTTTGGATGGCCTCGATAGTTGATCGGGCGAGCGGACCGCCTGTCTCACTCATGCATGTCTGACGTCCCCCTCATGTCGAATTTGTCGAGGAGGGGGTAGATCGACAACGACACTCTTTCTTCTAGGGTTTGGGTGGCCTCGATAGTTGGTCGGGTGAGCGGACCGCCTCTCTCTCATGCATGTCCGACGTCCCCTCTCATGTCGAAGTTATCGGGGAGGGGGTATATCAACAACGACATACATTTCGGATCTGTTGGAAAGCTCTCGGGGAGCCGAGGCCAACATGATGATAGGGGGCCGGGGTGCTCCCATGGCCTTGTTGATAGATAGAGTCGATGCCAACGTGATGATAGAGCCGATGCCAATATTTTCATTTAACAAAAAAAAACTACCTTCAAAAAAATACTTGCTTCACAGCGGGTGCTCGGTGCGACGTGGACTCGGTGGAAAAACTTTATGCGATGGTGGCCGGGCCGGGCGGTTTTCTTTTCCTTCTTCATTTTTTACTTCATTTTTTCTTATATGTTTGTTTTCGTTTCCACTCTACATTTTCGTACATATGAAAAACAACGAAGACTTTTTACATGAACATATACACACATCTACATGAACATATATATACATGAACATATACACACATGACACATATACATGAAAAAAACATATACAACATATACATGAAAAAATACAAGGGGCGGCAGCGGCGGCTCACAGCAGGGGCGGCCAGCAAGGGCGACGACGGGGGTGGCGAGGGTGACGGCGACAGTGGGAGCGGGCTGGGGCAGGGGCATGGCCGGGACGACGACAGGGACGACATCAGCTAGCGAGGGCGATGGCGGGGGCGGCGCATGAGGGAGCCGGCGACGACAGCGACGGTGAGGGCGGCCGGGGCGTAGGGGTGCGCTCGGGAGACGGCGGACGGTGACGGCATGGGCGGCGGATGGCGTCGGCATGGGCGGCGGACGACGTCGGCATGGGCTCGGGGGAAGGGCAGGGGCACGGGTGATGGCGACGACGTGGGCGGCGGACGGTGACGGCGTGGGCGATGGACGACGTCGGCATGGGCTTGGGGGGCAGGGCAAGGGCACGGGTAATGGTGAGGGCGTCGGGGCAGCCTGGCAGCGTCGAGGAGGACGACGTCGTTGGGGGAAATTGCGAGATGAAAATGAAAATTTTCACGAGTGCTGCATATATACACACACCATTGGTCCTGGTTGGTGGCACCAACCGGGACCAATGCCCACCTTTAGTTCCGGTTGGTGCCACCAACCGGGACCAAAGGTCTCTTTTCGGCAGCCCAAAGGGCGGGAAGCAGAGACCTCTGGTCCTGCTTGGTGGCACCAACCGGGACTAAAGGTGGGCATTGGTCCCGGTTGGTGCCACCAACCGGGACGAAATTGCTGCATTGGTCCTGGTTATAGCCACTGACCGGGACTAAATGGTTGGTCCTGCCGTGGTGGGAGTTTAGTCCCACCTCGCTAAGCGAGGGGCGCTCGCACCGGTTTATAAGCCCACCCTCCCTGCCTTATTGAGTTCCTCTCAAATTGAAAATAGATGCCCTTATGTGGGAAAATTTGACCTGAAATCAAACTGAATTTCAGTCTGATTTCCGGTCGAATTTTACTTACATAAGCGCATCTATGTTCATTTTTGTTATTTTTTTATGTTATCTAAAGGGATTTCATTTTTTGAACTTATTTGAACTCCATACTTTTTGTGTGTTCAAAATGCACCATTCAAAGCCACATCATCAATTTTCAACCCTTTCTGACTTCATTTGGTATTTTTCATGCACTTACTGATTTTTTTGAGCCAAATAACCCTGGAATTGAAAAGCACTTCTAATGAACTCTAAAAAGATTGAAAGTTGGCATGGTATCATCATTTCACCCACATAGAATGTGCTAAAAATTTGAGATGGTTACGGCAAAAACTGGATGCACTTCCTGTACAAAATGGACAATCTCTTTCGAAGTATCACTGTTTCGGAAGAAAACTTATCTGTTACAAAGGGATTTCATTTTTTGAACTTATTTGAACTCCATACTTTTTGTGTGTTCAAAATGCACCATTCAAAGCCACATCATCAATTTTCAACCCTTTCTGACTTCATTTGGTATTTTTCATGCACATAATGATTTTTTTGAGCTAAATAACCCTGAAATTGAAAAGCACTTCAAATGAACTCTGAAAAGATTGAAAGTTGGCATGGTATCATCATTTCACCCACATAGCATGTTCTAAAAAGTTGAGATGGTTACGGTAAAAACTGGATGCACTTTGTGTACAAAATGGACAATCTTTTTCGAAGTATCACGGTTTCGGACGAAAACTCATCTGTTAGAAAGGGATTTCATTTTTTTGAACTTATTTGAACTCCATACTTTTTGTTTGTTCTAATTCAGCATTCAAAAACACATCATCAATTTTCAACCCTTTCTGACTTCATTTGGTATTTTTCATGTACATACTGATTTTTTGAGCTAAATGACCCTGAAATTGAAAAACACTTCAAATGAACTGTGAAAAGGTTGAAAGTTGGCATGGTATCATCATTTCACCCACATAGCATGTCATAAAAAGTTGAGAGGGTAAAAAAAAAACTGCATGCACTTCGTGTACAAAACGGAAAATCTCTTTCGAAGTATTAGAGTTTCGGACGAGAATTCATGTGTTACAAAAGGCATTTCATTTCTTCACATGTCACAACAATGATATAGATGTGGAGAGAAAGTCTTCACTTTTTCTTCGCTTGTGTCCTTTGCTTATTGCGCCGTAACCATGGATAATCTTCATCGTTTAACAGGGTGCTTGGGTAAGCCTTGACTTCGAAGGGAGGAATTTCATGAAACTTTTCATAATCTTCAGACATGTCTGTCTTGCCCTCCAATCCCACGATGTCTCTTTTTCCTGAAAGAACTATGCGGCGCTTTGGCTCATCGTATGATGTATTCGCTTTCTTATCTTTTCTTTTTCTCGGTATGGTAGACATGTCCGTCACATAGAAAATCTGCGCCACATCATTGGCTAGGACGAATGATTCGTCTGTGTACCCAAGATTGTTCAGATCCACTGTTGCCATTCCGTACTGTGGGTCTTCCTGTACTTCGCCTCTTGACATATTGACCAATTTTCACCGAAACAAAGGGACCTTGAACTCATGTCCATAGTCAAGTTCCCATATGTCCACTATGTAACCATAGTATGTGTCCTTTCCCCTCTTGGTTGCTGCATCAAAGCGGACACCGCTCTTTTGGTTGGTGCTCTTTTCATCTTGGGTGATCGTGTAAACTGTATTCCCATTTATCTCGTACCCTTTGTAAGTCAATACAGTCGAAGATGGTCCCCTGGCCAACGTGTACAGCTCATCAGAAACAGTGTTGTCACCCATGAGACGTGTTTGCAACCAACTGCCGAAAGTCCTGATATGTTCATATGTAATCCAGTCGTCACACTGCTCCGGGTGTTTGGAGCGTAAAATATTATTATGTTCATCGACATGCGGTCTATTTTGTGCCATTGCATCAACTCGGCATGATTTTTGTTTCTGAAAAGATGTTTCAACCGTGGTATTATAGGAGCATACCACATCACCTTGGCAGGAACCCTCTTCCCTATGCCCTGGCCCTCAACATCACCAGGGTCATCTCTTCTGATCTTATATCGCAATGCACCGCATACCAAGCATGCATTCCGTTACTCACCATGGTAGAGGATGCAATCATTAGGGCATGCATGTATCTTCTGCACCTCCAATCCTAGAGGGCATACAACCTTCTTTGCTGTGTACGTACTGCCGGGCAATTCGTTATCCTTTGGAAGCTTCTTCTTCATTATTTTCAGTAGCGAACTAAATCCCTTGTCAGATACACCATTGTCTGCCTTCCATTGCAGCAATTCCAGTGTGGTATCGAGCTTTTTGTTGTCATCTTCGCAATTTGGGTACAACCCTTTTTTGTGATCCTCTAACATGCGATCGAACTTCAACTTCTCCCTTTCACTTTCGCATTCTCTCTGTGCATCACCAATGACCCGACGAAGATCATCATCGGGCACATCGTCCAGTTCCTCTTGATCTTCACCTTCCCCCATTGCAGCATCACTGTATTCAGGGGGAGGGTAGTTGTCGTCATCCTCTTCTTCTTCGTTGTCTTCCATCATAACCCCTCTTTCTTCGTGCTTGGTCCAAACATTATAGTGTGGCATAAAACCCTTCTGAAGCAGGTGGAAGTGAAGGGTTTTAGAGTTGGAGAAAGACTTTGAATTCTCATAGACAGTACATGGACAAGGCATAAAACATTCTGCTTGTTTGCCTCAGCCGCTTCGAGAAAATTATGTAGACCCTTAATATACTCGGAGGTGTGTCGGTCACCGTACATCCATTGCCGGTTCATCTGCGTGCGTTATATAATAAAGTGTATTAAAAACCATTACAACATATCATTAATAGAGAAGTGAACAATAATAAAAGTAAGAAAATCATACGAGTAAGTATATTTTATTTTAGCAAGAAGATAAGATCAAGAGGCTCACCACGCGCGGGCGATCGACGGCGGTTTCAGGACGGGGACGGGACAAGACGGACCGCCAAACCTAGACAAATCTTGACGAAAATGGAGTTTGGACAAGGAGCTTCGAGAGAAAAAAGCTTAAGTTTGGATTGGGCATTTCATCAAACACCTCATGTGCATAGGAAGTGAGCTAGAGCACCACAAAGCTCTCCCCTCACCGGCAAACAAAAACAGAGCAGTGTGAAGTGCTTTGCTCGCTGGCGAGGGTGTATATATAGGCATTTCATTGGTCCCGGTTCGTGGCTGGAACCAGGACTAAAGGACCCCCTTTGGTCTTGGATCCAGCCACGAACCGGGACCAATGGTTGTGGGCTAGGAGCAAGGCATGTTGGTCCTGGTTCGTGTCTGGAACCGGGACCAAAGGTTCCAGACGAACTAGGACCAATGCCCCACGTGGCCTGCCTGCCCCCCTGGCCTCACGAACCAGGACCGTTGCCCCCATTAGTCCCGGTTCGTGACTGAACCGGGACTAATGTGCTGGCCCGGCCCGAACCAATGCCCTGTTTTTTACTAGTGGTCGTAGGTTTTTGCTATGTCCAGCAAGTGATTTTGTTACATCCGTTCATTTTTTGATGCAATGGCGAGCTACAACCAACGAGGACAGCGATGTCTTTTTTTGCTGCAACCGTGTATCCATTATTCTACGACCGACAACGAAAAATACTACAACGGTAAATTCTATTTGAAGGAACCAATCAATCGTCGGCGAGGCGAAGCTGCATCCATGGCGAGCGCGGGCGGCTTGCAAGCACAGGATCTCCGGGGAATGAGGGAGGCCGGCGAATGTGGTTCTCTCGCTGGGGCAATGAGGAAGCACGCACTAACGGACTGAGACTAGATGGTTTAATCGTGTGGTTTAGAAATGCCCGCATCGTAAGGCTGCTAGGCGGCTAGCCCAAACTTTCGGCCGGCGCGCCGGCGCCTAGTACTGCCCCAAAATGTTTTGGTTGGGTTCGAGGTGTCCATCGCCTGCATGGCAGTGGTATGGGCGCTCGTAAAGCCCTATGTGTTCCTCTGTTTGTAGGAAAATGAACATCTGCATAGGTCCGCTAACAGATTTAATACTGCGTTACATGGAAAAATCATTTCAAACAGTTTGGACCAAACGTATGCGGGCGGTTTAAAGCATTGGAGATGCCCTTAGTCGGTATCAACATTAGTGTGTTATTTGTGCATCTATATTACTCTATTCAACATTAGTTTGGCCAAATTTGTGAATGTTCAACAAACACAAGCTTGAATTCCACTCTAAACAATGTGGTTTCCTAGGCTATAGTACTCTTCATAAAGTTTATAAGTGCCTTGATATTGCCTCCGGTCGAGTCTATATCTCTCATAATGTCGTCTTTGATGAACATGTTTTCCCCTTTCACAGTCTTCATCCCAATGCTGGCACTCAACTGCGCAAGGAGCTCATCCTTCTTGCATCACATCTCCTACCTTCACCACACCTTGATCTCAGAGCACACGACCGGACAAATCACATGTCAATATCTAACAATACATTTGATCAAATCTCTGAAAGTGTGCAAGACACACGAGGTGAAACTAGTGAAGAAACAGGTGAAAATATGCCTTATTTTATGCAGGAACAGGAAACTGGCGCATCCGCCACGGAAAATCCATTCGATCCTGATCTCGGAGCCATTTCTGGCGCATCTAGCTCCTCGGGATCGGTCACTGCCGCGCCAGGCAGATCTTTCGGGGAATCCGCTGACCCATGACCCGGGGGGGTGACGATGTGCGCACTGCAGCTGGCCCGCCCGCTCGTCCACTTCTGCATGCGGGAGGTGGTGCGGTCCTCTCGCCAGCCGCAAATTGGAGAACGCCAAGTGGCGAGTCTAGAGAGGGCACCAAATTCTGATTGTTTGGTTCCTTCTGGTGTTGATTTATACGTGTAGGATTCTCCTGGTGCTACTGTTTCAGCCCTATGTGATGTCTCTCCTGTAGAAAGCCATAAACTCATCTTCAGAGATTCAAACACTCCTGGCAGATAGCGGCCCATGGTGACGGACACAGTTATCGAATGTTGATAGTTGATCTACCAAATTCATTGATCGGAAGAAGAAGGATTGGTCCAGTTTACGAGAAAACCCGGATCCCAAAACCATACAAACAGTGCCTTTCGGCATACAACACACACAACCACACTAGCCACGGGTCCCTCTAACTGGATCCACCTCCAAGACGATGCTCCCAAGAGAGAATATGACACTAGATAGTGCAGCCATCGTCCGATCTAAACTAGATCAAGGGTTTTCCATGGAACACGCGTGAAAGGCAAGGTGAGGGCAGCTACATCGATGCCTCCAACAAGGGAGCAGCGCCTGAAGACATCACCATCGATGACTCCGGCCTAAACCGGAGTATGACTTTCGCCGACAGTCTCACTTGCATAGCCCGAGCCCAGGATCCGGTCAGTCAATATACCATACCACTACTTCTACCTCCATGGCCAACCACACCTCCCCGGAAAACTTGACGTGCTTCCAAACCTTGCATTCGCGTCCCCTACTGGACGGAGGATGCAACCTCTATGTGGCGCCATTCATCTCCCATCGGAAGGATGCAAACCAGCATGACACCATTCGTCTCCTCGAGGATGCAATGCCTGCATGCCATTCATCTCCTTACGAAGGATTGAACAACCATACCGACGCCATTCGTCTTCCACCAGCCATCACCATCTCGTTCTCCCACCCGAAGTAGCATCGAGCTATCCGAACCATCATGAGACAAGGTTGCCACCTGCGGATGTCATGCCTCCGACTACCGTGAAGCAACCGCATGCACCTCCTTGCGCAGAACAACTCCAAGCAGGCACCAGAGGCAACACAAGACCAGTCGCCCGCCCGCAGGCTGCTGCTACCTCTTGAGCGTGCGTTCGTTTTCCCTTGAAGAGGAAACGGTGATGGAGCTAAGTAGATAAGTGTTTCCTTCAGTTGTTGAGAACCAAGGTATCAATCCAGTAGGAGGAACAAGCAAGTGACCAATGGATGCACCTACACAAACAATCAAACTCTTGCACCCAACGCTATAAAGGGGTTGTCAATCCCTTCATGATTATTTGCAAGGATTAGATCCGATAGATATAGATGTGAACGAGAACGGAAAGTAAAAGTTAAATTAATTGCAGCAAAGTATTTTTGATATTTTTTTGCTTTAAAGATCGGAAAATATATTATGGAAAGTGGACTCGAGGGCCTTAGATTTCACTAGAGGCTTCTCTCTTGAAGGCAAATATCATGGTGGGTAAACAAATTAGTGTCAAGCAATTGATAGAAAAGCGAATAATCGTGTGGTTATCCAAGTCAATGATCATGCATATAGGCATCACGTCCGTATCAAGTAGACCGAAACGATTCTGCATCTACTACTATTACTCCACACATCGATAAACTCCTGTCTGCATCTAGAGTATTAAGTTCATAAAGAAAAGAGTAACACATTAAGAAAGATGACATGATGTAGAGGGATAAACTCAAGCAATATGATGAAAACATCATCTTGTTACCTTTGATGGCAACAATACAATACGTGCCTCGCTACCTCGACTATGTCACTGGGTGAGGACACCGCAAGATTGAACCCAAAACAAAGCACTTCTCCCATTGCAAGAATTACCAATCTAGTTGGCCAAACCAAACCAATAACTCGAAGAGACTTACAAGGATATGAAATCATGCATATAAGAATTCAGAGAAGATTCAAATAAGATTCATGGATAATCTGAACATAAACTCACAATTCATCGGATCTTGATAAATACACCAGAAAAGAATATTACATCAGATAGATCCCCATGAAGATCATGGATAACATGGTATTGAAGATCAAAGAGAGAGAAGAAGCCATCTAGCTACTAGCTATGGACCCGTAGGTCTGTGGTGTACCAATCATGCATCATCAGAGGGCCAACGAAGTTGATGTAGATGCCCTCCGTGATCGAAACCCCCTCCGGGAGATTACCGAAAAAGGCTCCAAGATTGGATCTCTCGGGAACGGAGGCTTCTGGCGGCGGAAAAGTATTTGCGTGGCTCTTTTTCGTGTTAGGGGAATATTTGAGAATTTGTAGGCCAAAGATTAGGATTAGGAGACCTACCGGGAGACGAAAAGCCTGCTAGGCACGGCCAGGGGCCCCGCGTCTAGCAGGGTTGTCACTTCCTGGCAGGTTTCCTGTCATGCACTCCAAGCCTGGTTGATTTGTTTCCTTCCAGAAAAATTATTCCCGAAGGTTTTATTCCGTTTGGACTCCATTTAATATTCCATATCTGCAAAACTCTAAAACAAGGAAAAAACAGAAACTGGCACTAGGCTCTAGATTAATAGGTTAGTCCCAAAAATAATATAAAATAGCATATTAATGCATATAAAACATCCAAATGAGATAATATAATAGCATGCTATCATCAAAAATTATAGATATGTTGGAGACGTATCAACATCCCCAAGCTTAATTCCTGCTCGTCCTCGAGTAGGTAAATGATAAAAACAGAATTTTTGTTGTGGAGTGCTACCTAACATATTTATCCATGTAATATTCTCTATTGTGGCATGAATATTCAGATTCGTAAGACTAAAAAAAAGCTTAATATTTATATAAAAACAATAATATTTCAAGCATACTAGTAAAGCAATTGTATCTCTTCAAATTATAATGGTAAAAGAAAGTTATCCCTACAATATCATACGGTCTGGCTATGCTACATCTTCCCCACACAAAATATTTATATCATGCACAACCCCGATGACAAGTCGAGCAATTGTTTTCACACCTTTATTTTGTCAAACTTTTTCAACTCTCACGCAATACATGAGCGTGAGCCATGGATATAGCACTATAGGTGGAATAAAATATGGTGGAGCTTGTCAAGGAAAGGGAGAAGATAGTCTCACATCAACTAGGCGTATTAACATGCTATGGAGATGCCCATTAATAGATATCAATGTGAGTGAGTAGGGATTTCCATGCAATGGATGCACTAGAGCTATAAGTGTATGAAATCTCAAGAGGAAACTAAGTGGGTGTGCATCCAGCTTGCTTGCTCATGAAGACCTAGGGCAATTTGAGGAAGCCCATCATTGGAATATACAAGACAAGTTATATAAGAAAAATTCCCACTAGTATATGAAAATGACAAAATAGGAGACTCTCTATCATGAATATCATGTTGCTACTTTGAAGCACAAGTGTGGAAAGATAGTAGCAATGCACCTTCTCTCTTTTATCTCATTTCTTTTTTTTGGTGGGCACCTAAGGCCTCTTTTTTTATTTGGGCTTCGATGGCCTCTTTTATTTTCATAAAGTACGGAAGCTCATCCCCACTTGTGAGGGAATCATAGCTTCCATCATCCTTTCCTCACATGGGACATGCTCTAATAATGATAATAATCACACTTTTATTTACTTACAACTCAAAATAAAATTACAACTTGGCACCTATGACAAAATATGACTCTATATGCAATATGGAAGTGATGGTGCAAGTCATAAAAGGAAGCGGTGGAAGTTGCATGGAAATATATCTCGGAATGGCTATGGAAATTCCATAATAGGTAGGTGGTGGCTGTTTTGAGGAAAGATATATGGTGGCTGTTTTGAGTAAGGTATATGGTGGTTGTTTTGAGTAAGGTGTTTGTTGTACCAGCGAATGTTACGCGGTACTAGAGAGGCTATCAAAGGTGGAAGGGTGAGAGTGTGTATATTCCATGGACTCAACATTAGTCATAAAGAACTCACATATTTATTGCAAAAGTCTATTATTCATTGAAGCAAAATCTTAAACTCATGCTCCTAGGGGAGAGGATGGTAGGAGTAAACCATCGCGCGCTTCCGACCCTCACACAAAGGTGGACAAACTATAAACAAATCATGCTCCGACTTCCTTACATAACGGTTCACCATACATGCATGATACGGGAATTACAAACCTTTACACAAGTATTTTTACCAAATCATAATTACTTCCTAACATGACTCTTAACATTACAATCTTTGTATCTCAAAACTTTATGCAAGGAATCAAACTTCTCATAATATTCAATGCAGTTAATATGGAAGTTTTTATTATATCCCTCTTGGATGCCTATCATATTAGGACTAAATTCATAATGTAGACCAATTACCATGCTGTTTATAAACTCTCAAAATAATATAAGTGAGGTACGAGAGTTCAATTATTTCTATAAAACGCAAACACCACCGTGCTCCAAAAAATATAAGTGAAGCACATAGAGCAAAATTACCTGACTCAAAAGATACAAGTGAAGCACATAGAGTGTTGTAATAAATGCACGATTCAGCGTGTCTCTCTCAAAAGATGTGTGCAGAAAGGATGATTGTGGCAAACTAAGAAGCAAAGACTCATATCATACAAGACGTTCCAAGCAAAACACATATCATGTGGTGAATAAAAATATAGCCTCAAGTAAATTTACCGATGGATTGAAGACGAAATAGGGGATGCCTTACGGGGAATCCCCAAGCTTAGGCTTCTTGTCATCCTTGAATATGACTTGGGGTGCCTTGGGAATCCCCAAGCTTAGGCTCTTGCCACTCCTTATTCCATAGTCCATCAAATCTTTACCCAAAACTTGAAAACTTCACAACACAAAACTTAACAGAAACTCGTGAGATCCGTTAGTATAAGAAAACAAATCACCACTTTAGGTACTGTTGTGAAATCATTCTTTATTTATATAGGTGTTATAACTACTGTATTATAACTTCTACATTTTTCAAAACCCATGATACAACCCATAGATTCATCAAACTAGGCAAACAACTCAAAGAAAACAGAATCTGTCAAAAAAAAATAGTCTGTAGCAATCTGAAAACTTCGTATATTATGTAACTGAACAAATTCTGAAAACTTAGGAAAACTTGGGAAATTTATATATCAATCTTGTGTAAAAAAATTAGACTCAATAGACACTCTGGAAAATTTGGAAAATTCCTGAACTGAGCACAAAAGTTTCTGTTTTTCAGCAAGATCAAATGAACAACTACCATAGATCACCCCAAAGGTTTTACTTTGCTCAAACACTAATAAAAACACCAAAACACAATTATTACATAAGTAATAATGTGGTAAACACTCAAAACCATAAGCAAAATAGAAAATAAAATTGGGTTGCCTCCCAACAAGCGCTGTTGTTTAACGCCCCTAGCTAGGCAAAACACAATGGATCTAGGAATTGACATCTTTGGTATGCAATCCAAAACTAGGTCTCATGATAGTTTCATAAGGAAATCTTATTTTATTTGTAGGAAAGTGTTTCATGCCTTTCCTTAATTGAAATTGAAATCTAATGTTTCTTTCTTTCATGTCAATAATTGCACCAATCGTTCTAAGGAAAGGTCTACCAAAAATAATAAGACATGTAGGATTGCAATCTATATCAAGAACAATGAAATATACATGCACATAATTCCTATTTGCAACAATAAGAACATCATTAATCCTTGCCATAGGTTTCTTAATAGTGGAATCCGCAAGAAGCAAATTTAGAGAGCAATCATCAAGATCATGGTAACCGAGCACGTCACATAAAGTTTTCGGAATCGTGGAAACACTACATCCAAATATCACAAAGCATGTCACTCATAATCTTTGGTTTTAATCTTAATAGTAGGTTCCCACTCATCATGGAGTTTTCTAGGAATAGAAACTTCTAACTCAAGTTTTTCTTCAAAAGATTTCATCGTAGCATCAACGATATGTTTAGTAAAGGCCTTATTTTGACTATAAGTATGTGGAGAATTCATCATGGATTGTAGCAAGGAAATACAATCAATCAAATATCATATATCATAATTAAAGACCTTGAAATACAAAAGAGTGGGTTCATTGCTATTCAAAGTTTTGACCTCTTCTATCCCACTTTTATCAATTTTAGCATGAAGATCTGTAGACTCCAAATCATTGGGACGCTCTTTAACTAAGGTTGACTTATCTCCAGCCCCACATTTATCAATATTTATGTTGGAAAACAAAGATTCAATAGGAGTCACACCAATCACTTTGAGATCTTCATCATTATTATCACGAGAACACACCTTTTCAAGCCATTCACGCTTAGCACGTATTCTAGCGGATCTTTCCTTATTTTCATTAATAGAAATTCTCATAGATTTTAAAGACTCATTAATATCATGCTTGAGTTGATTAGATCTAACTTTCAAAGAATCAATCTCAAGAGAAATTCTATTAACATTCCTAGCCAAATCATCAATCTTGAGCAATTTTTCTTCATTCGTAGCATTGAAAACTTTTTTTGACCCAATAAATTCTTTAACAATATTCTAAATATTAGAGGGCATATTATTATCATTTACATAGGAATTATTGTAGTAATTACCATAATTATTAGTGGAATTACTAGGAAACGGCCTAGGATTGAAATTACCTCTATACGCGTTATTACCAAAATTGTTCCTACCAACAAAATTCACATCCATAGATTCATTATTATTTCCAATAAAAGAAGACAAAGGCATATCATTAGGATCAAGAGGAGCAATCTTACTAGCAAACAATTTCATCAATTCATCCATCTTTTCACTCAAAGTATTTATTTCTTCGATAGCATGCACTTTTTAACTAGTAGGAGATCTTTCGGTATGCCATTGAGAGTAGTTTGTCATAATATTATCTAGGATTTTAGTAGCTTCTCCTAACGTGATTTTTATAGAAGTACCACCCGCGGCTGAATCTAAAAGATTTCTAGATGCAAAATTCAATCCCGCATAGAAAATTTATATAATTATTCGCAAACTCAGACCATATGCATGACAATTCCTAATCATTAGTTTCATACTCTCCCAAAATTGTGCAACATGCTCATGATCAAGTTGCTTAAAATTCATTATATCGTTCCTAATGGAGATGATCTTATCGGGTGGAAAGTACTTAGAGATAAAAGCATCTTTACACTTATTCCATGAATCATTACTATTTTTAGGCAAAGATGAAAACCAAGTTTTAGCATGATCTCGTAGTGAGAACGGAAATAGATTCAATTAAACAATATCATTATCCACATCTTTCTTCTTTTGCATATCACACAACTCAATGAAAGTATTTAGATGGGATGCGGTATCTTCACTAGGAAGGCCAGAAAATTATTCTTTCATGACAAGATTAAGTAAGGCAGCATTGATTTCAAAAGTTTCCGCACTAGTGGCGGGAGCAATCGAAGTGCTAATAAAATCGTTATTATTAATATTGGAAAAGTCACACAACTTGGTATTCTCAGACATAGTGACAAGGCAAGCAATCAAGCACACAAGCAAACGAAAGGCAAACGAAAGAAAGGCGAATAAAAAGGCAAATCTTTTTGGTATTTTGTGAAGATCGTTTTAGAAGTGGGGGAGAGGAAAACGAGAGGCAAATGTCAAATAATGTAAATGCACGAGATGAGTTTGTGTTGGGTACTTGGGAGCCTTGATGTGTATCCTCCCCGGCAACAGCGCCAGATATCCTTCTTGTTACCTCTTGAGCGTGCGTTGGTTTTCCCTTGAAGAGGAAAGGGTGATGCAGCGAAGTAGATAAGTATTTCCCTCAATTTTTGAGAACCAAGGTATCAATCCAGTAGGAGGAACAAGCAAGTCACCAATGGATGCACCTACACAAACAATCAAACTCTTGCACCCAACACTATAAAGGGATTGTCAATCCCTTCACGATTATTTGCAAGGATTAGATCCGATAGATATAAATGTAAACAAGAACGGAAAGTAAAATAAAAAATAATTGCAGCAAAGTATTTTTGTTTTTTTTGGTTTATAGATCTTAAAATATATTATGGAAAGTATACCCAGGGGCCATAGATTTCACTAGAGGCTTCTCTCTTTAAGGCAAATATCATGGTGGGTAAACAAATTACTGTCAAGCAATTGATAGAAAAGCAAATAATCATGTAGTTATTCAAGGCAATGATCATGCATATAGGCATCACATTTGTATCAAGTAGACCAAAACGATCCTGCATCTACTACGATTACTCCACACATTGACCGACTCCTGCCTGCATCTAGAGTATTATCTTCATGAAGATCAGAGTAACGCATTAACAAAGATGACATGATGTAGAGGGATAAACTCAAGAAATATGATGAAAACCCCATCTTGTAACCCTTGATGTGCCCCGCTATCCCTACTATGTCACTGGTGAGGACACCGCAAAATTGAACCCAAAACCAAGCACTTCTTCCATTGCAAGAATTACCAATCTAGTTGGCCAAACCAAACCAATAACTCGAAGAGACTTACAAGGATATGAAATCATGCATATAAGAATTCAGAGAAGATTCAAATAAGATTCATGGATAATCTGAACATAAACTCACGATTCATCGGATCTTGACAAACACACCACAAAAGAAGATTACATCGGATAGATCACCATGAAGATCATGAAGAACATGGTATTGAAGATCAAACAGAAAGAAGAAGCCATCTAGCTACTAGCTATGGACCCGTAGGTCTGTGGTGGACTACTCACGCATCATCGGAGGGGCAATGGAGTTGATGTAGATGCCCTCCGTGATCGAAACCCCCTCCAGCTAATTACCGGAAAGGGTTCCAACATTGGATCTGTTAGGAATGGAGGCTTCTGGCGACGGAAAAGTATTTGCGTGGCTCTTTTTGGCGTTGGGAGAATATTTGGGAATTTATAGGCCAAATATTAGGGTTAGGAGACCTATCGGGGGACGGCAAGCCTGCTAGGCGCGGTCAGGGGGGCGCCTCCCTGGCAGGTTTCCTACCGTGCACTCCAAGCCTGGTTGATTTGTTTCCTTCCGGAAAAATTATTTCCGAATGTTTTATTCTGTTTGGACTGCGTTTAATATTCCATATGTTCAAAACTCAAAAACAAAAAAATATAGAAACTGGCACTAGGCTCTAGATTAATAGGTTAGTCCCATAATATAGAATATCTTATTAATGCATATAAAACATACAAAAGAGATAATATAATAGCATGCCATCATAAAAAATTATAGATACGTTGGATACGTATCAGCTGCCAATCCAGGTAACCGGCCAGTCCACCTGGGCCTCCGGTCGCCACCCAGAAGCTCCGTGCTGGGGGCGTTGTCCATGGTCTTCCCGCCAGCGGCGAGCCGCAGATCCGCGGGGAACGACACCTGAGCGCCTTGCACCGTCACCCAACTAGCAGTCGCTCTACCCCGAGCATAGTAGTAGAAATGCACCGGGCCTATACCGCGCGGACCACACGCGCCTGCACACTCATGCTCCCCTTGCGTGCCCGCCAACGCAATACCACGCTGCTCCCGGACGAACAAAACCTCCCGTCGCACCAGCTCTCTCGTAGGTCTGGGCCGCGTCCGCTCGCGCACCGCCCCCGCACCACTCAAGCTCCTCGCAAGATGGAAACAGGCCCCGCCGCCGCTGACACAGTGCGGGATTTTCCCAGCGGCGCCCTCCGTTGGCGGCGAGGAGGGAGGTGGTGTTGTGTGGGGTGGCAGCAGCGGCATTTTAGGGTTCTCCCAGGCCGCTACGGGGAGCGAGACGGGATTCTTCCCGACGATGGACACACTAGACAAGCGCCGGAACTGGGAGACCGGCACCCCACTAGCGTGGTCAGATGCCCACCTCCTCAATGGGTGGCATATGAGCACAGATCGTGTGCCTATTCATCCCGTCCTAGTAAACGGTCGTGCTTGCCTCCAAGAGATCGCGTGGTGTCGTGCCAGCTCCTTGCCGATTGCAGGTACGTCGTAGACTTGCCACAATTGGACACATGGTTCCAGGATGAGAAAGAAATGCATCGCAAACCTTTTTTTGCCTACCTTGGTCGTAGCCCTCCCCGAGTGTCCCAGAGTTCCCCACGCGAGCCTCGTGTGCGTGTACCGAGCCCACCAAGAGTGCGCGGCCACATGCGAGTGTGCGTCCTGACTCCGATGCCGTCTCCCTCCCCATCGCCACCGCACCTGCAACCTCCCGCCATGATGGCGGCGGAGGAGGAGCGTCTCCTGCAGGCCACCACGGAGGACTCCAAGAGGGAGTACAAGCGCCAACAGGAAGAGTGGAAGGGCCTGCAGGAGATGCCCAAGTTGTCGGTCTTTGGAGAAGCGTACGTGGTGGAGCTAGACGTCAAGCAGGAGGTGAAGGAGAAGCCCACGGAGGAGCATGCATGGGCGCCGTGGTCACCACCCCCAGCACTGCCTCCCCGCTGCCTGCACAACACGTGCCCGACCCATTCTGGGGTCCTCCACAACACCTCTGAATGCCCCCACCCTACATCAAGCGACAAGGACCATGGTGGTGCCTGAAAACGATGGTTGCGAAGGCCACGACTTATGCATCGTGCGGGGCGGACGCATTATCTTTTTTATGTTTTTGTTAATTTCATCTTAAGTACCGTGCATGGGTCATGAGAAGCTATTCTACAATGCCTTTTTTAGTTCTTACATGTTTTTTGTTGTTTTTAATTTACCTCAAACAAGGACAAGTTGGGGACGCGGCCGCGTTGGGTGCCTCACCGGCCCAAACCGGTCATGAGCGTCCATTTTCCCACCCCAAATGGACCAAATCCCGACAAACGAACGCCTGTTTGGGGTCACGCGTTGGAGTTGGCCTAACTGACTGAAATGGTCAAGCTAGCTTTTCATGAAGTTTCAGAGTTCAACTCTCAATTCTCGGCGCTTCCCTATTCTTTCTCGTTCCATGTGTCCTTTTTGCTACTACATCCCTTGATAAATATAAGATATTTTGGATATAACAAAAAGGATTGAAATGAGTGAACAAATACACTAAAATGTAATGGAATGACCTTGTCATTAGGATTAAAGAAGGACATGTGTGAAATGCGTGAATAAATACACTAAAGTATATAGCTCCCCTTATAAAGAAGGAAATCAAACTTTTATTTCTGAATTGCATGAGATTGTTCTAATATGTCACGACCTGTCATTATTGGTGGTGATTTTAACCTTGCGAGAAAACAAGAAGATAATAGCAGTTGTAATGTCAATTGCAAGTGGGTTAATACATTCAATGCTTGGGCTTGTGGGCTAGGTCAAGGAAACAACCATCAAGCCTAATGACAAAGAGCCCAACTAGTACACAACTGTACTATGGTCCTACGAGATAAAGACAAGAGCCCACTAGCTATAGCTAAGTCACAGTGCGCTTCTGTTGTTTCAACACACACTACTAAAAAAATACACACTGGTAACCTATTTTCTGGTAGTTGTTGCTGATTTTATCTAGACCATCAGTACTTGTGGTGTAGATGGTAATGTTTGATTGGTAGGATAGTGATGGTACCCTTCCTGATAAAATGATTGAGGCGAGGTAGTCGATTCTATCATTGTCATGAAGAACAACTTTCTATGGTGCTACCAGATGAGCACGATGTTGCATAATGTTTTCTACCCATTTTCTCATTCTCAGTGCCTCCTATTCAGTAATGTTCTTTATAGATATCTCTCATTCTTGGTTCTCCTATTCAATGATGTTCTTCATATACTGTTCTTTGTCCTACTCTTGTCTCTCCATCTCTCTAGTTAGCTCCCCCCTACCTTCCGACACATGGCCTATACAAATGATAGTAGCAGAAGTGGGTGTTTAAGCCACTACATTTATAGAGAGGATTTTATGCCATGGTATACATGAGTCAAGATGGAAAAGTAGCATATATGGGTGGACAAACCCAGGGAAGACTACTGGATCAGTAAAAGGTGTACAATTAATCATCGAAAGTGTTTCTTTAGTGTCGGGCTCAAACAATCCTGGGTGAATAGTAAACTCTGAATAAATAGAAAAACTTAAAAAAATCTGATTTTTTCTACAACAAACATCTTTTAGTTTTCTACCTGCATGAAAATTTTGGCGACGAGCTAACACTTGTGGATGTCTCGACAAAAATAATAAATCAGCACTACATAATGCGTTCAAAAATAATCTTTTAGGAGGATCAATTTTGGAAAAAAATAATCCAATACCTGCATGAATGTGATTTCGTAAAAAATTTTGCACGCAGGTAGATAATTAAGCAATGTTTGTTTCCAAAAGAAATCTGACAATTTGGAATCTTTTTACTATTTTTTTATTTTTACTATTCATGGTGGTGCACTAGAGCTTGAGTGGAGAAACTCCATGTCCATATGCATTGATTTCATGTCCAAGAAATTTACTCCTTTAAGAGATGTAGAGTACCCACCATTTCACGACACTTGCGTGTGCTACCATTTTCCTGTCATCTGATTAATTTACTATCGTACATTATCACTGCTGGTGTTCGGTCGGACTCTAGTTTGTCTGACACGCTCAGAACAGGTTCACGAGTGAATAGCTTGTATGGCTAGCATAGGTCCAGGAAATGAGATGGTTTTGTTTCAGTTTGCTGGTTTTATGTATGCGGAAACGTTGTGTGGACACGCTAAGCAGTAATACCTAAATATCAATCAAATCCCTTCCCTTGAACCCCGTGCCTCACACTTCCTTTTTGCTACTCACCTCATCCTTTCTGCCTCACTTCGACCTTCGTGGTCAACCACATCCCTGTCCCCCGATGAGCCAGAGGGACCCCCCCCCCCTCGACATTGCCTTTCCTCTCAGCCGATGCATCACCTTCCTTATATTTGCCCTTCACCACTGTCTTGAAACCTCCTCGATTGACGCCGTCGTTCCCACCCCCACGGGCTCCAATAGTATCTCCACTTGACCTCCTATGTGGCACGCGGTAGCTAAGACTTGGCCATCACATGCTTTGCTTGCGCCCCTGCACGCTCTTTCTAGTTTCCCTCTCTAGATCTAAAAGGGAACCATGGGTGAATTCTTGAGGGAATGGTGTCGGGTGGGATTGTCATCGCCCCTTCCCTATCAGGCGATGCAGAGTCGGACGATCAACCAACAGGGCAGGTGGCAAGCAACAGAGGTGGCTGATCTGAATTCTAGTGTTGGGCTGAGTCGAGTGAGTGGGCCGTGGGCCGCGTGTGTGTCGTGAGCTGTATATAAGCTCATACCTGTAACTGATCCGACACATTGAAAAATATCTGAAATGAAATAGCACTTTTTCCCCTTTTCCAGTGCTCTGTTTCTCTTCCTCCCTGATCTTCTTCGCCACGCCACCACCTACTCCCAGTCCCAAATCCTAGGGTTTACCCAAGGCAAGGACACGACAGTTGGTATCAGTTTGCCTGTTCGATCCGTTGATCCCCGTTTCCTCGTGCTCGGACTGTAACATCGACCGATCGGTTGCACGGCTGCTCCGGTGGCTGTCTGTAAATCCGAGATCGGCGTTAGTCCGGTTCAGAGAGGGTGACGACGGCTCCCTTCAAGCCTAGCGCGCAAACGCGTCATCTGGTGGAAGTCATGGCGACTTCGAGGAGCGTGTGCTGCAGGAGCTGGCGGCTCTCAAGGGCATCGATGAACAAGTCGCGCGCATCGACGGCATCAGTGCTCGACTTGACGGCCTCGACGCGAAATTCTCCGAGCAGGTGCAGCACCTGGATCAGGTACAAGCTAAGGTTGATCTCTCGGTCACTTCAATTGGAGAGATCCATCAGGAGCAGGTCCATGTGGCGCGCGTGCTCAAGCAGTCCCAGAGCACACAGGATCCGAATCTGGATCGGCTCACGCAGGCAGGTTGTTTGGCGGCATCACCAACGGCAGCGCACGCTGACTCGTCGGCCCAGGCTCCACCACCACTTCGTCGCCCGTTTGATCCGGGGCGCATGCCACCGTCTCCCCGCCCTCCTGATGAGCAGAGTTCCAAACGGCCATGGATGCCGAAAATGGAGTTTCCGCGTTTTGATGGTAATGGAGTGCGCATGTGGTTAGATAATTGTGAGGTGTATTTCCAGTTATTCCAGATTCCTGATGGCTTCAAGCTCATGTCAGCTTCGTTGCATTTACAAGGCAATGTGGCTCACTAGTACCAGCCGTGCAAACATACTGATGCGTGTTCTGATTGGCCACGATTCAGAACAGCAATTCTGCAGGAATTCGATGTCAATATCCATCGTAATTGTCTGCGAGAGTTACTGTTACTCAAACAGGAAGATACAGTTCAGCAATATCGTACTCAGTTCAATCAGCTAGTGTACCAAGTGAGACTGTATGATGCAGCTATCAGTGAAACTATGTTGGTCACCCAATTTGTGCTGGGACTGAAAGAGGAAATCAGACCTGCAGTTGAGATTCAGTTACCTCAAACTGTCTTGTTGGCAGCAGAATATGCGCTGATAGAGGAGGCAGTGTTAGAGCGTCAAAAAGCGCAGACACCAAAGGTTCAGAAACAAGTTAACAGCACTAAATACACTTCATCTTGTCAGGACCAACCTTCGCGACCCCAGTTTGCTGCAGGGGACTTATGGCGTGCAAAACAACTGAAGGAGTTCAGGAGAGCGAATGGGCTATGCTATAGTTGTGGAGAGAAATACAACCAGGGCCATGTGTGTGCCAGCAAGCCACCTCTTCAGCTCAAGGCTCTGCAAGCCCAAGAAATTGAAGGGCAGTTGTCACATGAAATTCTCAATGCTATTTCTGCTGAAGAGGCTGTGGATGAAGTAGCAGCTTACTTATCTGTCAATGCTTTAGCTGGTTCCAAAAACCCTAAAACAATCAGACTTCGAGCTCTGGTGGAAAACAAGGTTATGTTATTATTAGTAGATTCAGGGAGCTCACACACATTCATTGACAGGCAGCTAGCAGATAAACTGAAACACAAGGCAACTGCTCTCAATACACCCTTACAGGTTAAAGTGGCCAATGGAGAACAACTGCAATGTGATACTAAAATGTCAGGACTATAGTGGTGGATCAGTGGACACACTTTCACCTCTGACATGAAAGTTATTGATCTAGGAGGGTATGATGCCATTTTAGGGATGGATTGGCTTGCACAATGGGGAGCTATGACTTGTCACTGGGAAGAAAAGTGGCTACAGTTTGATAAGCAGGGTCAACAGGTCAAATTACAAGGGGTGATAGAGAAAAAGCAAACTGAGCTCAAGGCCATTTCCACGGAACAGATGCTCAAATGGCACAAAGGTAATGATATATGGGCTACTGCTGTGCTATCTCCAACTATGCACACTGAAAACCAAGTCATACCAGAGTGCATTCTCAAAACCTTTGCAGATTTTGCTGATGTATTTGAAGATCCTAAACAGTTACCACCCCACAGAGTGTTTGATCATGCCATCTCTCTGCTTCCTGATAGTGCACCAGTAAATGTAAGACCTTATAGATACAACCCTCAACAGAAATATGAGATTGAAAAGCAAGTCAATGAGATGTTGGCCTCTGGTCTGATTAAATCCAGCATGTCACCATTTGCTTCTCCTGTGCTGCTAGTGAAAAAGAAAGATGGGACATGGAGATTCTGTGTGGATTACAGAAGATTGAATGCTTTGACTGTGAAAAACAAGTTTCCTATGCCTGTAGTTGATGAATTGCTTGATGAGCTAGCTGGGGCAAAGTGGTTTTCTAAATTGGACCTCAGATCTGGCTATCATCAGATCAGGATGATAGAGTCAGATGAAGAGAAAACCGCATTTAAAATACATCATGGACAATACCAATTGAGAGTGATGCCCTTTGGTCTAACAAATGCTCCTGCAACTTTTCAGTGTCTCATGAACATCATTTTTGGCAAATATGCAAGGAGATGTGTTCTGATTTTCATGGATGATATACTAATATTCATTGAAACATTAGAAGAACATCAAGAACATTTGAGACAAGTCTTACAAACACTCAGGACCAATCAATTGTATGCAAAAATGAGCAAATGTTCTTTTGCAACTCAGCAAATCAGCTACTTGGGACATGTGATTTCTGACAAAGCTATAGCCACAGATCCTGAGAAAACAAGAGCAATGGAACAATGGCCCCAACCTACCTCTTTCACTGAGTTGAGAGGATTTCTTGGGTTGACTGGGTACTACAGGAAGTTTGTTCCACAGTATGGCATTCTGGCAAAACCACTAACATCTCTGCTTCAGTTAAAGAACTTCCAATGGACACCTATAGCTCAACTGGCCTTTGAGAAGCTGAAAACAGCTATGTCTTCCACACCTGTGCTGGCCTTGCCTGATTTCTCCAAATCATTTGCAGTAGATACAGATGCTTGTGATACTGGTATTGGTGTTGTCCTCACTCAAGAGGGTCATCCTGTGGCCTACTACAGCAAAGCTTTGGGGGTCAATGATCAGAAATTGCCTACGTATGAGAAAGAATTCATGGCAGTAATGATGGCAGTGGATAAATGGAGATCTTATCTTAGCATAGGACCATTTGTGATTAAAACAGATCACAAGAGTTTATGCAACTTGGAAGACCAAGTGCTCCACACTGATTTGCAGAAAAAAGCAATGGCCAAACTGGCTGGACTACAGTTTAAATTTCAGTATAAAAAGGGCACAGAGAACAAGGCAGCTGATGCCTTATCCAGAATTGGGCATGTTTTTGCTGTTCAAGCAGTGTCTACTGCTCAGCCAGTCTGGCTACAAGAGGTAGTGAACTCTTATGCAGTGGACACTAGAGCACATGAATTACTGACAAAATTAGCTCTCTCACCTGAGGCTGAACCTGGATTTGCATTGTCACAAGGTCTCATCAGATTTGAAGGCAAAATCTGGATTGGAGCTAATTTTGGACTGCACACCAAGTTGACTGAGGCTTTTCATGCATCTCCTATAGGAGGACACAGTGGCATTGAAGCCACTTATTAGAGAGTGAAGAAATTATTTCACTGGAATGGTATCAAACAAGATGTGCAAAATTTTGTACAACAATGTCAAGTATGTCAGCAAGCCAAACATGAACATTGCAAATATCCAGGTTTGCTTAATCCTCTGCCTATTCCAGCCAGAGCTTGGGAAGATGTGACCATGGATTTTGTGGAGGGACTGCCTAAATCAAATGGATACATTGTCATTATGGTAGTGGTGGACAGATATTCCAAGTACAGCCACTTCATTCCTCTCAAACATCCATATTCTGCAGCAACAGTTGCTCAGGTGTTCATGCAAAATATTGTCAAGCTTCACAGCATGCCCTTGACAATTACTTCTGATAGAGACACCATCTTCACTAGCCATTTCTGAAAGGAACTGCTGGCCATCTGGGGCCCCAAACTACAGATGTCCACTGCTAGACATCCTCAAACCGATGGGCAAACGGAAAGAGTGAATCAATGTTTGGAAATGTACTTAAGGTGTGTTGTACATGACTCTCCCAGCAAGTGGCATAACTGGCTAGCTCTAGCAGAGTTATGGTACAACACTACTTATCACTCATCTCTGGGCTGTACACCATTTAAGGCGTTGTATGGACAAGATCCTCACATGGGCCAGTTCCTTAGACCTCCTGAAGATGCATCTCCTGATGTGCAACAGTGGCTTCAGGAAAGGCAAGCCTATGCCGAACATCTGCAACAACATCTTCAGAGAGCTCAGCAGGAATGTAAAGTTGATGCTGACAAACATCGCTCTCCAAGGGAGTTTGCAGTGGGGGAAGAGGTGTTCCTGAAACTTCAACCCTATGGTCAACTTTCACTGTTCAACAGACCATGTCCTAAGCTGGCGTTCAAATACTTTGGGCCTTTCAAGATCATGGAGAAGATTGGACCAGCAACATATAAATTGGACTTGCCCACGGATGCACACATTCACGACGTGTTTCATGTCTCTCAGTTGAAGCAACATGTGCCTGATCAAACCCCAGTGTTTCGATCTCTTCCACGACTGCCTCAACTGGATACCGAAGATCTGTCTCCCACTGAAATTCTAGATCGTCGGCTGGTCAAGAAGGGTAATACTGCACTGTTACAAGTGCTAGTGCGCTGGGCGACATTGCCGGTTGAGTTCGCCACGTGGGAGGATTACACCGCACTACAGAAGAGGTTTCCGCAGGCAGCAGCTTCTCAAGGAGAGGGCACTGTCATCGCCCCTTCCCTATCAGGCGATGCAGAGTCGGACGATCAACCAACAGGGCAGGTGGTAAGCAACAGAGGTGGCTGATCTGAATTCTAGTGTTGGGCTGAGTCGAGTGAGTGGGCCGTGGGCCGCGTGTGTGTCGCGAGCTGTATATAAGCTCATATCTGTAACTGATCCGACACATTGAAAAATATCTGAAATGAAATAGCACTTTTTCCCCTTTTTCAGTGCTCTGTTTCTCTTCCTCCCTGATCTTCTTCTTCGCCACGCCACCACCTACTCCCAGTCCCAAATCCTAGGGTTTACCCAAGGCAAGGACACGACAGGGATCCATTTGGAGCTATCAGTTGGCTTCCTCCCAAGCCGTGAAGTAATGGCAGGTGGTGACTCTGGGATGTTCGACCAGATGGGTGTATCGATGCTGGCCCTTTTTTCGACAAAGGGTGAATTTTATTGACTCAAAATGAAGCATTTTGTAGATACAAACAGTATGGATGCAAGCCTAGCCGAGTGTTCCTTCGGGGAGAGTCTCAAGCCGGAGATTGTTGGGTTAAATCCTTGGGGACTCCGCCATCACCTAGTGATACAATCATGTGTATATTTATGAAAAAAAATCATATAAGTCTCAATATGGAAAGCCACAAAGTATAGATGGTTGTGCGTGTGAAGAAGCATGAACCAGGTGTTACTGGTATGTTCGACATGAACTGTAGTTACAGGAAAAAAAGGAGTGCGGACACGAAGCACGTGTGGTTGTTATCTGAACGTAGCAACGGTCCTCTTCTTCCTGGTGACTCCTATTCCTCAATGTTTCTTCTATCAAGGCCAATGGCTCTTATTTATTTCTCAATGGTGAACTATTTGTAAGTACCAGAGAAGGGTGTCTCCATGTAGACTTTGATTCTACTGTGTGCATGCCTGAGGATCGATGGAGCGGTATACATACCAGCACAGACAGCATGGTATAAGCATTATGCCCCAAGTGATCGGCAGAGTCTCGTATCCTACATGCTAGAATGCTTCACCTTCTTATGGAACGAAACTAGTCCCAGAATCCGTAACTACAATTATGCGTTGTGTCCTAGGTCCCTATACTGGCTACTCACTGCAGTGGGGGCCAATGTCACATTGGGCTCGTCAAGTGACATTGCTCACCAGCTATCTGCCAACTTACTATCACTAGTAGTATGTTGTGCATAGGACACTATTAATTATCTTCCCTTTGTTTCTACTTTCTTTGCGGGCATCATTTTTCGTTTGTACACTTGATCTGTAGAAAAAGAAAAGGAAATGATCATGTAGGCCGAAATGCAGTGTCACGCGTACTGAACCTCATGGCTAGCTTGGAGAGAGAGTAATAAAGACTGATTGACGGAGCTTACACTAGTTACCCCCCGATGATGTTAAAAAGGTGGTAACCTGACCTGTCAATCATAAACCATGATTTGTCCTTCCTTATATGCTTTCCTCGTGTGTGAGTGCTCTCGTGTGTGCTTGTGTTGGCTCCGTGTGCCTGCGGTCTCCCGTGTGTCCTCGTGCTGCTGGGTTTGTGTCGTTTGTTTTGTTCAGTGCATGCTACAGCATGTATGCGTTCGCATACGAGCAGGCCGTCCTTCTCGCCTGGCAGCGACAACGAGTGCAACAATGCTACGCCTACGGACCACATCTTGCAGAATTAAGTTACAGACTTGTGTGGTAGTTTTTGGTTGGATGGGAAATCAGAAGCAGGGCCCACATTTGAATTCAAGGCGAGGAGAGATGATTCCATAACCAGCCCGTAAGTCTAGCATTTTTGGAACCACCGCGATACCTCGATAATCCACCTATCCTGCTTCAACACAGGGAAAAGGACACAACGATTTTATTTATTTTTTAAACACAGTACAAACGCAAGCGTTGCTATACATGCGCATACATTCACCCCTATAAACACATATACGCACACCTTATCCTTACGAGCATCTCAACGAGATAACTTCTTTTCTTTTCTTTTTGAACACATCCAGAAACTACTCATGCCTGAGCAAACTGGACACAACCAGTTTGTTTCGATATTTCAGCAAAGTTCCATGTAATGGTTCGCTTTGAATCAAAGCCTGGGCGAGCTTCTGAACCACAACAGCCATGTAGTACTTGCGCTGGTGCTCGGCGAGTGCAAGATCCGGTTTGCTTCGGCTGCCTGCTACTGCCCGCCACCAGCAAAGACTCCCCCGCTGATACCATCCCTGTCGAACATGTTCATCGCCTATGGTGTAGCTACTTGGACCAAACAACATCCCATGCCTGAAGTGAACAACATAATCATGATGGCAGGTCAATAAGAAGAGTGGACAAGTAATGTTCAAAACTAAAAATATATTACAAAATCATCATAGCTTCCCGCAGGCGGAGGCGAAGGCGGGCGAGGTCGATGATTTGGATAACGAAGGGAGCATGCAGTCGCATAGCTGGAGGACCATGAGGCCACGGAAGCAATTGCCGTGGGAGGATATGGAAATTTGTGCCTCAGACCACACTGTCGTGGTTTCCTTGCGACCGAGAATCTCCCTGACGAACGCACGCACAATTACAATCACACAAATGACAACATGCAGGCTGATGAATTAAGGAGCCTCTGGGGCGGCCGGGACGGCGGCGGCAACGGTTGCTGTTTGCCAGATGGGCTCGGGATTGGGAACAACAGAGAAAGAGAGAGAGAGAGAGAGGTTTATATGTTTTTATTACTTGGGCTAGTTGGCACTACTTGATGTTGCCGCTCTGCGTCAACAATCAACGCGGTCAAAATCACTTGACCAAGTCAAAACTCAAAATTGAGCGGGCGGTTGATTTTTGAACTGGAATGTAAGTTCGGAGTTGTTTGAAGTTGAGGGTTGGATTTGAAACGGGCGTTATTTCAAGCTTGTAGTGTGGACTTTTCTCTATTATTAGTGAAAAGATGTTTCTATTTTTTGTGAGATTTTCTAGCATGTCTATCTTTTCTCTAGTTAGCCCACTAAGTACTTGTAATATATATAATAGATATTTGTTAGGCTAGTGCCATTTTTAATAGTCGCTCATGGTGTTATTTATTTTGGCACCTATTAAACTTCACCAGAAAAGTGGAAAATATATCAGAAAGTACTGTTTTAGGGCAATAGGAGAGTGACTGAACCTGAAGGTGGCCATGCAATCTTGTGGAACGTATTGGCCCTAGGGTGGGTGGTGAGAGCACGTGGGGTCCACAAGGATCAGAGCGAGTATATTGGAGATCAATTCGTTCGTATTTGGTTGCAGTGGAAGCAAACTCATGGCATCACTGAGACAGATTCCAGCCACTCCAGCTCCTTATCTCATCTCCGTGATCAATCCTCCTTTTTCGGCCCCAAAGCCACACCAATGACCATGAGATACACTGCATTTACTCCTCATTGGATCTCTTGCATAGAGATGAATATAAGAAGACAGAAGTGCGGAGGCAGGGAAAAGCTCCATAAAACACGAAAAGGGAAAATCCTCGCAACGAGTAGAATACGTTGCTATCAATAGTTTGGCTGGAGGATAACAGGGTGGTCGAGGGACGAGCTTGTAGTGGCCATGGAAGAAACTAAGAGATAGAAGAACAGAACAGTTCGTTTCGTGATAGCTAGTAGGGATAATAAAGCCAAGAGGGTAAGTCACATGTCCTATAGAAGGCTGATACTTGTTGCTAGCTATAAGCACACCCAGATGTCTCGGTGAAACAAAAATTAGAAAATTAATCCAAAAAACTATGATGCATTTAGAATTTATTTCAATGACATTTGTGTTTTGTATTTGATAGGCCTAAGCATTACCGTGTTTTTACCGAAAAATCTCAGAACTTCACTCAAATCTATGTATATATGGTAAAAAAATCGACTGTTCTACAAACCTTTTTCTTTGTGTCTTTTGTTGTTATTATTGTCAAACCATGCAAGAAAACTGAAATGTTAAATTAAGAAAGAATAAATTACCAATTCAACTACTTTATGACCTATGGCAAACGATACAGTACAACAAGGGTAAGAAAACAACGCTAAAATGATGCTAGAAAGACACCATGCGGAACAACAAATTAGCAGAGGGAAATCTCCATTGCCTAGTGGTCCCATCAAGTGTTATTTTACTTAACTAGCAGATTGGCCCGCTCGATGCGCGGGCCAGAAATTTATAAAGTTGAGAACATTTTTATTTGATTTTTCTAAAGATATTTTTTGAACCAAATTTGATCATATTAAAAAATATGAGCCTTTTGCAAACATGGTTTTGCCTTACGTATGTTTGGTATTATGATTGGTACATAAGTATATATGTTATGAATTAAGCATTCATGTATGTGCTTGTTATGCATGTTATACTAACTTTTCATAATTTGTCCTATTTTGCAAGTTATGTTTTTGTCATTTTCTAGACTTTTTATCTTGATAGTATTTCTAATTATTTTTATTTAAATAAAGATAGGGATATGTATATTTGTTAATGTTTTGTCAAATTTAAATATGTATCAGTTAGTTGTAGATGTGTGTACATGTAATATTGGCTAATTATGTTGGCCCTTTCTATCAATTTGAGAAGCCCAAATAACTAATAGGGCCTACTTTTATGAGAGTAAGAACATAAGTAAAAAAATATACGATAATTTTAACTTGTCACACTATGAATATATGTACTACCTAAATATTTTCACTTGTCACACTAGGACAAATGTTTTGTACGACCGGGTGTAGTTACTCCCACTTTTGTTTGATATGTTATACGTAGTATCTAGCGTATCAGAGAGTATGTATGCGTAGTATGTAGTATATAAGAATATTTAGGTAGTATATCTACTATTTTTTAGGTAGTATGTACAATATTTTTAGCATACTCATTTTTACATATAAATATGTATGTATTTCATAATATGATAAAAACTATGAATCAACTATATATTTTTTAATGTAACACATCTTAGAGTATCTTATATATAGTATGTGAACATACTCAAGTGAGAAATTAGTATATATGCTACCACATGGTAGTATATGAGACATGAGAGTAACTACACCCGGTAGTAGGAGGTATTTTCCCTATAATAGAAGGTATTTTCCCTATATATATTTAGTAAACATAGGAAGAGACCATTCCTAAATGAAAACTAAATATTATGATACATAAGTGCCCGAATATTCTATTCATGCTTAATAGAATAAGAATACAGTGAATATTTGCTTAGCCGAATAAATATAAATTGTATGCTCATAAAAGATAATATCGATCATGCCAACAAAGCTATAATCAAGTTTTGAGCACTCAAATGAATCAAACAATGTGGCTCATAGAATACAGTGCAGAACAAAAAGCACACAAATTTGCTCATACTCCTTTTTATTATCAAAGAAATGAACTCTCCGGCTCGAGTTCCATCATATGTTGAAACGTTACTCATCACCTCAAGTCACCATCGCACAAGCAAAGCCGTCTTATCTATTGGCGGCATCGCACCATGATACATACATGAAGCGATATTGTTGAAACATTATCTTCCTATGATTACTCTGTGATTCATCACTGTTTCACTTTATCTCCCTATGTCGCTTGATCCTGCTCCATAGTAGGAGCGAACATAGTTTACCACCATCTGCAATGAAATAAAGCCAAAGAGCTTAATTAATCATATTAAAAATTTGTGGAACCAATCAACTTTGTGGGCTGGTAAGTTGGCGGTGGGCGGCGGCTTTCCTCGTTCGGGCGGCGGCGTCTTCTCCTGCGGCGGCGCGTCATTCGGCTTCGGATCGGCAGCGGCGTGGAGGGCCTGGTGGGCTGCTTGCCGGCACCTCCGGTCAGATCTGTTCTGGCCGGTGCAACCGGCGATGGTGGTCACCTCTTCCGTCGAAGGTGGTCGGCCTGAGGCTGGGTGGCCGGATCTCGAGATCCATCATCTAGTCCCGGCTGTGAGTCAGCGAGACATGGTTGCCGGTGAAAACTGAGTCAACGGTAGGCGATGGCGGCGTTCTACGCCGTTACCTTGATGAAGGCATCGTTGAGTAACTACTGTCAACCCACTCGTGCTGCTCTGGGGGAAACCCTAGGATCTGGTGTTCCAGATCGGACGATGGCGGCACTACGGTGTCGTTTCTCTCTTGGGAGCATCGTTTGTGGAGTAGCGCTGGATGACAGAGGCAAGAGGCGGAGCGGCTTCGTCTTGAACTGATCTTCGGTGGAGATGTCAAGTCATGCCTGGTCGACAGGTGCTACGCTGTGTCATGCCTGGTCGGCAGGTGCTACGCACGACAGATCTTCTAGAGTCTCCGCGTCGGGATGGACGAGCGCAGGGCGGTGGAGTTGTTAGGCGCCGTGGTGGCGTCGGCGGATGGCCAGACTGACAAGGATGTTGCGGATTGCTCTTTTGAAGATGGGACAGCGGTTTGATGATGATGGTGGCTTCTAAAACATTTGCATGTGGTATACGCTTTAGGTCT
Organism: Hordeum marinum; assembly: GCA_022496015.1. Classification (NCBI taxonomy): domain Eukaryota; kingdom Viridiplantae; phylum Streptophyta; class Magnoliopsida; order Poales; family Poaceae; genus Hordeum; species Hordeum marinum. Next base: position 47,692,600 of record CM039678.1, read on the forward strand.
GCTGCACCGGGTGTATGTTCCGATACGTTATATGGATGGATCGGCGACGACATCGGTTATAGATATGGGGAGTGAGAGCACTCCATATTATCAAGTTTGTAACTATGAGTGGAGGCTTCGGGTGGCTTGATGTACGTTTTTGTCAGACCTAAGTGGAATAATTAATAAAGATGGCTGCATGCATCAATTGATGCAGAGGCCGGAGGTTTAACCTCCTTTTCAAAAAAAAAAGTCCATCATTGGTGAAGCATGAACCAATATTTTTTTGCTCAAGCTCATTCTCTTTTCTTCTTATTTTCTGGGTACCATGTGCTCACAAACAATAGTTTTCCCTCAAAAAATGATTTTTGTACCTGTGATGATATCAATAATTTATTTTTGTCTATGAACGGGAAGTTCATATTAAACATGAGATTCAAGTAGGCATTGCCTATCAACCTTTTCCCATGTGTCCTCTTGACTAAAAACTAAAAGGAAAGCATGTGCATGCCAATGAGAAGATAAAATTATTGGAATCCTGGATAACTTTTGAATAGATCAAGTAGATGCTTCAACTTATGGTTGTTGCTAACACTACATAGTTTGCCTTTCAACCCACATGGAGCTGAACTGGCTATTGCACCATTATTTGCTCGGCACATTCCTTTGCATTTAATATGTCACATGGAGAAATGACACGGGGCTAATTAGTCAGATCGTCTTAATAGGTTTTGGCCTTGTCACACCCGGGATGCCGGCTGCAGTTTTTGTCCTTGAGTGTATACTTTTTCTGGGTCGCTCTGCTCGATGGAAGAAGCATGTAGCTCTTAATAGGCAATAGGGACCAAGGAAAAATGAAACATGCATGATGCCTGCTTATTTTTTGCATGCATCCATATTTCATGGGAGAATACATGCATGCCTATACATCACGTCCTAGTCCCATGCTCTATTTTTTTCTTTGCGTGGTGTCCCATGCTATTTATTTTCGAGGTAAGAATCCCATGCTAGTTGAATGCATATATGTCGAGGCATGTGGCTGCAAGGAACGCTAGTTTTTTTACAAGCACGTCCTAGTACGACGATGCTCTATTTTTCCATATAGCTACATGCTAGTTTTTTCTTTTGAGGGAAGAGTCCATGTTAGCTGTTTCTAGGGAGAGTCCCACGTTTCTTTTCTTCTATCGTATAGGCAAAGTTCAACGCTACTTTTTTTTCACGCTACTGTTTTATTAGGGACGCTACTGTTTTTTCTATCGTATAGTCAAATGTCCATGCTGGATTTCTTTTTTGTGAGAACAGTCCCGTGCTAGTTTTTTCCATGCTAGTTCTATATATTATAGCCAAAGATGAATGAAACATTCTCATTTTTATAATGGCATTGATGGATGATTTTTCCATTTAAAACTAATCTAATGACTCTCGTATTTAGTCTATAAATTAAATTGTCGGATGTCTTTAATTTTCACGAAATTTCTAGCCCATTTCTCTTTTTTCTTGAATGCACCGCGTGCCTTAGCTACGTTACAGGCCTCGATGCTAGTCGCATGCTTAGACGATGCTTTCTCCTAACATTTATCGAAGCAGACTTGCCGAAGCAGTGAAGCACCATTCGTCGATGAGATGGTTTTTATGTTGGAAAGTGCTGATGAAGCCTGTTACAGGCAGTCACGCATGGACCTTTGTTTCATTCCTTTGTTTCATCCCTGTCTAAAAAATTCTGCACGCGGGAATATTTGGAAGAGGTAAATCGTGGTTAAGTTAACTATTTTTCTCAAGGTGAGATATCGATTTTCTTTGATGTGCATGCATGCATAATATATGGAAGAGACAATGAACGTACAATTTGATTAACCTTTTTAGGTGATTTTCTTTGACGTGAATGCATGAGTTTTTTTTGGGTGGCATGCATGTACTAGTAGAAAAAAAACCAGTTGTCCTGGTTCGTAAGGCTCATTTGTCCCGGTTCTAGAACCGGGAATAAAGGGTCGGGACTAAAGCCCAAAACCTTTAGTCCCGGTTCGCTTACCAACCGGGACAGAAGGGGCTCCACGTGGCCGGTGCTGGGAGCCCAGGCAGGAGGACTTTTAGTCCCGGTTGGTAACACCAACCAACCGGGACCAAAAGGCATCCACACGTCAGCATCTAGCAGTTGCTGGGGTTATTTTTGAAAGGGGTAGAGGGTTTTGGACAGTTAATTTAGGGGTTTTATATTGTTTTAGCTAGCTAATTAATAGAGAGAAGTGTCCTCTTTTTCTCTGTGCTTGGCCGACACTAGCTACTATAGAGAGAACTCGATACGCTAGCTAGTAAGCAAATGAAGGAACCATTAAGTACAGAAGATCATCATGAACATATAGAGATAGAAGTGATCGACCTCTCTTCCTCTGAGAGATTGGTCGTATAACAAGTTTTCGTATGTATATCCGACGCTACTAGCTACATATATACAATATAAGATCTCTTACAATCCTAACATCTAATGTCAACTTCGAGATGGTATTCTCTGGCTTTATTTATGATGTGGTCAAGAAAGAATCCCGCCAATTCTTCTTGAATTGCTCCTATGCGATCATGTGGTAGGAGTTCATCCCGTATCTGCCACATCTAATTTGAAGAAGGGGGTCAATACACATATATGGTAATAAAATAAAATTGTGAAAATTATTGCTTACACACTTGAAATTGTTTTTCAAAGTAGCCCTCCTTAGGGGTCGTCGCATTGTAGATGAACTCGCAAACGTAGTATCCACATAAATTATTCCCGGTTTCCTGCCACAAGCACTTTACGAGAAATAGAGTTCAATCAAACTGATAAGCAAGCATGATAAATGGTATTGATGAAACTAGAATCAATGGAAGATGCACGGAAGTAGCTAGTAGTACTTACTTCCGGATGTGTAAATCGTAGCTCCCCCGGCAGTGCCGGAACAATTACTGTGAACTCTTTCCAAACCCTGCCAGACAAAGAAACTAATTACTTGATATCAGAAAATGAACAAAGTTGCCGATATGATGCGATAATAATCGATTGAACTTACTTCTGGAGAATTTCAGTCATGTCCGCATATTCCTGGGGATCTTTTAGTTTTGAGTCTAAGACGATTACTACTCCCCGCTCAAGCTGAATCTCTAGCAGAATAAAGTGGAAACTGCACACGCATTCATAACTCATCAATTACATTACTATAAACCTAGAGTAATAAGGGAAACCGAATATGCACAAGACAGTAACACTCACTTGAAGTTGTAAGAAAAGAGTATTGTCCCTTTGTTTTAATTTTTAAGGAACGATTGTAGCAAGTTGTCCTCGGTATGTGTGGGATGCTTTTGAAAATTATACTCATGTATGACATTTGGGTTAATGAACCCAATGTCATAGATTTGTGCTTTTCTGCATTCGACGATCTTCAATTGGCATAATATAGTAGTGAGGATAATTATATATACATACAATGAAAGAGCTGAGCTATATACATAGAGAGACTTAATTACAGAAGTAATACTTACAGACAGTAGCAAGCCACGATTGTTTTGTCGAGGGCTTTTGATTGTATAACTGGAATATCTCCTCAAATTCAATATTCAACAGTTCCATTCCAACGAGGTCATGCTCATCTTTAACTGACAGTATCAAAGTATCCGTATCAGACTCGCGGCAGGTTTTCATATACCATTCATGGAATTTTCGCATCATCGTTGTTAGAGGAGGATGATTAGGTTTGACGAGAGTCCGCCCGTGCCGGTAACAGAATTCGTCCACCTCCAACGGTTTAAACTGTACATCATCGCTCAGGTAATCACCAGGTTTGGTACCGGGCACCATCCCCGGAAGATTAGTGACGATATCGCTAGACAGCTTGAACGGGGGGCACGGTTGGTTCGCCTGTTCGCCAAGCTGGGGAATTTTCCCCACTTCTTCGTTTTGCTAACCTTGCATCACTAGAAGTACTTCCCGATCGGCACGCATCTTGATATGTCTTTTTAATACAGCGGTCAAAGTTGGAAACCGGTGGAGGCGGTGGTGGTCGCTTCAGGACATCGATAGTGCGCATCACTTTCACCGGATCTATCTTCTCCTTCGGAGGTGGAGTTTTCTTTGCAAAATGGGCCCTCAATTCAGCCTGAAATAACTCCTCGTTTTCAGACTCGGTCCACTCATATGGTAACTTTTCCAGAGGCTTGAGAGATGGACCGTATCTGTATCCCCACCTGCCTATGCTCGTACTGCTAGCCGCCGGAGCGGCAGCGGCTCCCTTCTGTTGTTGCTTACTAGGCGCCGGAGGAGCCGGAGCGGTGGCGTCTGTCTTCTGCTGTTGCCGACGAGGCTGAGGAGGAGGCGTAGTGCTCCAACGTGCCGGAGTAGGCGAAGGAGGAGGCGGAGTGCCCCACGCGTCGGAGGAGCCGGAGAAGGATGCGATGTGCCCTGATCACTCGTCGGAGGAGGAGGAGGAGGAAGAGGACCCGAAGTGCTCTGATTCGCCTCAGGAGAAGGAGGAGGCGGAGGCGTCTAGTTTGGAAGCTTGACGTACTCCTTCTGCCATAGACATGTACTCCTCAGGGCACGAACCAGCTTATTCTCTCCTTCACCTGTACAGTGGTCAAGCTCGAGCTCCTCAAATTCCATCATTACTTCATCCATCATTACAAGAGCATAGCCACGTGGAATCGGACGGCGGTGAAAAGTTCCGTTGGGTTGAGGAGGTGCAACAGAGCCGACAGCCTCCTTGAAAGTGAGGTTCCGACATTTCGTCATAAGCTCGCAATGTTGAGCCTTTGTGATAGTATCCACGGGATAGCTAGGAGACGTGAAGTCAGGCTGAACGGGCTTCGTGGAAGCGACGCTGCTTCTCCGCTGAGATGGCGGGGTAGCTTCTGGGGTAGCTTCGTGCCGCTGAGATGGTAGGCCGGCAGCTCGCTGGCTCTCAGCTTCCTCTAGCTTTTGTAGTCTTGCATTGAGCTTCTGAATTTCGCTCAGCTCCTCTTTCCTCTTTCTCTCCCGGCTTCTGTAACCGCGTCCGTTGGGAAACCCAACCTTCCACTAAACAGAGCCTGGTGTGCCTCGTGTTTGTCTAGGGTGCTCGACATTCCCTAGGGCCTCAGTCTGCTCGTCCTTCTCTCTGTCGGGAATGAACGTCCCTTCCTACCCTGCTGTGATATACTTTTGAAGCTTGTTCATGGGTATTGCAAGTTGCTCGTCCGTCCAACGGCACTTCCCTGTTTCAGGGTCCAAAGTTCCACCAACCCCGAAGAACCAAGTCCTTGAACAGTCTGGCCAATTCAATGTCTTTTGTATGATGTTTTTAGCAATCAGGTCATCCTCAGCTTTATCCCACAACGGCCGAGCTTTGAGGTAGCCTCCTGACCCCGTGTGATGGTGATACTACTTCTTTGCAGCATTGACCTTGTTTGTCTCTGACATTTTCTTACTCTTGTCCGATGTCTTGTAGTCCACAAATGCGGGCCAGTAATCTCTTATTTTCTCAAATCGGCCGGTGAATTCTGGAGTCTTCCCTTTGTCGACAAACTTTGATTTCAACTCATTCTTCCACCTCCTGAATATATCTGCCATCTTCTTAAGACCACACGCCTTGACCAGTGGCTCTATAACTGGCTTATTCGGATCCTCCTCTGGTGGTAGGGTGAAATTTGCCTTCAACGCGGTCCAAAGATCATCTTTCTGTCTATCGGCGACATAATCACCTTCAGGGGCGCCATCCTTAGGCTTATTCCATTTCTTGATGCCGATCGGGATGTTGTCCCTAACAATAGCTCCGCACTGAGCAGCAAATGCGTTCTTGGTCCGCTTGGGTTCAATCGGATGGCCATCGTTCGCAAGTACTGTGATCGTAAACTTTTCATCCTTGCGGAACCTCTTCTTCGGGCCTCGTCTCGTTACCGAAGTTTGGCTCGATGAGAAGGCTATAAAAAAACAAAGAAGAATTAATTAATATATGTACATACCAAAATAATTAATGCATCAATTAGCTAGTCACCGGAGCCAAGACTTAATTAATATATATACCTTGCCGGACTTTGTAATATCTCCCTCCTTCGATCGGTCACCAGAGCCGTCATCATGGTCTCCTTCTTCCTCCGGCATTCGGTCACCGGGGCCATCATGATCATGTCCTTCCTCCTCCATTTTTCGATCACCAGAGCCGTCATAATCCTCACCTTCTAGACAATCAGTGTCGTTGAGAAACGACAAGATATCATGTTCGCCGTGGATTATGTCCCCCAACAACTGTTCTTGTTCTTCGTCTCTTGGATCCATAGTTTCTGCAAATATTACAACATGGCAATTAATATACAAACATGAATGTCCGACGTCCGGACCGCCTCTCTCATGAATGTTCGACGTCCGGACCGCCTCTCTCATGAATGTCAAACAAGGGATTCTGTTAACCTTTAAGGGATTTAATTAACAAAATGGCGCCATTCTGAATGTGCGGAAAATAGTCCATATTTTTCCTGATCTCATCTACCATTCTATATGTCACGTTGTCTAGTGTCAAAGGATTCAAGAAAACCAAGGCTTCATCATTAGCCGGAAGTAATAGGCGCATAATGGTACGAAGCTCTCCAAAATTGTTTTGTAACGGAGTCCCGGATAGGATAATTAATTAGCTTTTGGTACGAAGTTCAGCAAGAGCCTTCTGAATATCGCTAGTTGATCGGGTAGGGACGGGGTAGATCGACAACGACGCTCTTTCTTCTGGGGTTTGGGTGGCCTCGATAGTTGGTCGGGTGAGCGGACCGCCTCTCTCTCATGCATGTCCGACGTCCCCTGTCATGTCAAAGTTATCAGGGAGGGGGTAGATCGACAATGACGCTCTTTATTCTAGGGTTGGATGGACTCGATAGTTGGTCGGGCGAGCGGACCGCCTCTCTCACTCATGCATGTCCGACGTCCCCCCTCATGTCGAAGTTATCAAGGAGGGGGTAGATCGACAACGACGCTCTTTCTTCTAGGGTTTGGGTGGCCTCGATAGTTGGTCGGGTGAGCGGACCGCCTCTCTCTCATGCATGTCCGACGTCCCCTCTCATGTCGAAGTTATCGGGGAGGGGGTATATCAACAATGACATACATTCCGGATCTGTTGGAAAGCTCTCGGGGAGCCGAGGCCAACATGATGATAGAGCCAATGCCAACATTTTCATTTAACAAAAAAACTACCTTCAAAAAAAGACTTGCCGCGGGTGCTCGGTGCGACGTGGACTCGGTGGAAAAACTTTATGAAAATGCGATGGTGGCCGGTCCGGGCGGTTTTCTTTTCCTTCTTCATTTTTTACTTTATTTTTTCTTATATGTTTGTTTTCGTTTTCACTCTACATTTTCGTACATATGAAAAACAACGAAGACTTTTTACTTGAACATATACACACATATACATGAACATATATACATATACATGAAAAAAACATATACATGAACATATATATAGATGAACGTATACACACATGACACATATACATGAACATATATACATATACATGAAAAAAAACACATACAACATATACATGAAAAAATACAAGGGGCGGCGGCGGCGGCTCACAGCGGGGGCGGCCGGCGAGGGCGACGGCGTGGGCGGCGAGGGCGACGTCGATGGTGGGGGCGGGCTGGGGCAGGGGCGTGGCCGGGGCGACGAAAGGGACGGCATCGGCTAGCGAGGGCGACGACGGGTGTGGCGCACGAGGGAGCCGGCGACGACAATGATGGTGGGGGCGGCCGGGGCGTAGGGGCGCACTCGAGGGGCGGCGGACGACGGCGGCGTGGGCGGCAGACGGCGGCGGCGTGGGCTCGGGGGAAGGGCAGGGGCACGGGCGACGGTGACGGCGTGCGCGGCGGACGGCGACGACGTGCGCGGCGGACGGCGATGACGTGGGCAGCGGATGACGTCGGCATGGGCTCGGGGGGCAGGGCAGGGGCACGGGCGACGGCAACGGCGTCGGGGCAGCCTGGCGGCATTGAGGAGGTCAGCGTCGTCGGGGGGAACTGCGAGATGAAAATGAAAATTTTCACGAGTGCAGCATATATACACACACCTTTGGTCCCGGTTGGTAGCACCAACCGGGACCAATGCCCACCTTTAGTCCCGGTTGGTGCCACCAACCGGGACCAAAGGTCTCTTTTCAGCAGCCCAAAGGGCGGGAAGCAGAGACCTTTGGTCCCGGTTGATGGCATCAACCAGGACTAAGGGGTTGTTTGGTTCCCAGCCACACCTTGCCACACTTTGCCACAACTCATCTTAAGCAAGTTTGACCAAGTTAGGTGGGTGTTTGGTTCTAGCCACACCTAAGTCAAGCATTTTTTTAATGAGTAGTAAACCCCATATGTCATAGACACAAAAAGTGTGGCATGATTCCCTTAGGCAAGCCAAAGTGTGGCTAACAATTTGAGCAACTCATGTAAGGCAAGTGTGGCAAAAATAATATGGCAAGATATGACAAAGATAGTCACAATCCAAACAGCCCCTAAAGATGGGCATTGGTCTCGGTTGGTGCCACCAACCGGGACGAATTTGCTGCATTGGTCCTGGTTGTAGCCACCGACCAGGACTAAATGGTTGGACCTAGCTGTGGTGCGAGTTTAGTCCCACCTGGCCAAGCGAGGGGCGCTCGCACCGGTTTATAAGACCACCTCTCCCTGTCTTATTGATTTCCTCTCAAATTGAAAATAGATGCCCTTATGTGGGAAAAATTGACCTGAAATCAAACTGAATTTCAGTCCGATTTCCGGTCGAATTTTACTTACATAAGCGCATCTATGTTCATTTTTGTTATTTTTTATGTTATCTATAGGGATTTCATTTATTTGAACTCCATAATTTTTGGGTGTTCAAAATGCACCATTCAAAGCCACATCAACAATTTTCAACCCTTTCTGACTTCATTTGGTATTTTTCATGCACTTACTGATTTTTTTTAGCTAAATAACCCTAAAATTGAAAAGTACTTCAAATGAACTCTAAAAAGATTAAAAGTTGGCATGGTATCATTATTTTACCCACATAACATGTGCTAAAAAGTTGAGATGATTACGGCAAAAACTGGATGCACTTCGTGTACAAAATGGACAATCTCTTTCGAAGTATCACGGTTGAAAACTAATCTGTTACAAAGGGATTTCATTTTTTTAAACTTATGTGAACTCCATACTTTTTGTGTGTTCAAAATGCACCATTCAAAGCCAGATCATCAATTTTCAACCCTTTCTAACTTCGTTTGGTATTTTTTATGCACATACAGGTTTTTGGGCAAAATAACCCTGAAATTAAAAAGCACTTCAAATGAACTCTGAAAAGGTTGAAAGTTGGCATGGTATCATCATTTCACCCACATAGCATGTGTTAAAAAGTTGAGATGGTTACGGCAAAAACTGGATGTACTTCGTGTACAAAATGGACAATCTCTTTCGAAGTATCACAGTTTCGGACGAAAACTCATCTGTTACAAAGGGATTTTATTTTTTTGAACTTATTTAAACTTTATACTTTTTATGTGTTTAAAATGCACCATTCAAAGCCACATCATCAATTTTCAACCCTTTCTGACTTCATTTGGTATTTTTCATGCACATACTGATTTTTTTGAGTTAAATGACCCTGAAATTGAAAAGCACTTCAAATGAACTCTGAAAAGGTTGAAAGTCGGCATGGTATCATAATTTCACCCACATAGTATGTCATAAAAAGTTGAGAGAGTTACGAAAAAAACTGGATGCACTTCGTGTACAAAACGGAGAATCTCTTTCGAAGTATTAGGGTTTCGGACCAAAAGTCATGTGTTACAAAAGACATTTCATTTCTTCACATGTCACTGCAATGATATAGTTGTGGAAAAAAGTCTTCACTTTTTCTTCGCTTGTGTCCTTTGCTTATTACGCCGTAACCATGGATAATCTTCATCGTTTAACAGGGTGCTTAGGTCAGCCTTGACTTTGAAGGGAGGAATTTCATGAAACTTTTCATAATCTTCAGACATGTCTGTCTTGCCCTCCAATCCCACGATGTCTCTTTTTCCTTAAAGAACTATGTGGCGCTTTGGCTCATCGTATGATGTATTCGCTTCCTTATCTTTTCTTTTTCTCGGTATGGTAGACATGTCCTTCATATAGAAAATCTGCGCCACATCATTGGCTAGGACGAATGGTTCGTCTGTGTACCCAAGATTGTTCAGATCCACTATTGTCATTCCGTACTGTGGGTCTTCCTGTACCCCGTCTCTTGACAGATTGACCCATTTGCACTGAAACAAAGGGACCTTGAAATCATGTCCATAGTCAAGTTCCCATATGTCCACTATGTAACCATAATATGTGTCCTTTCCCCTCTTGGTTGCTGCATCAAAACGGACACCGCTGTTTTGGTTGGTGCTCTTTTCATCTTTGGCGATCGTGTAAAATGTATTCCCATTTATCTCGTATCCTTCGTAAGTCAATACAGTCGAAGATGGTCCCCTGGACAACGAGTACAGCTCATCAAAAATAGTGTTGTCACCCATGAGATGTGTTTGCAAACAACTTCCGAAAGTCTTGATGTGTTCATATGTAATCGAGTCGTCACACTGCTCCGGATGTTTGGAGCGCAGAATATTCTTGTTCTCATCGACATACGGGGTCACCAAGGTGGAATTCTGTATAACTGTGTAGTGTGCTTGAGACCAATAATGCCCGTCCCTACATATTATTGAGTCCGCTCCTAGCGTGCCTTTTCCAGTCAGTCTCCCCTCATACCGCGATTGAGGGAGACCAATCTTCTTAAGGTCAGGAATGAAGTCAACACAAAACCCAATGACATCCTCTGTTTGATGGCCCACGGAGATGCTTGCTTCTGGCCTAGCGCGGTTACGAACATATTTCTTTAAGACTCCCATGAACCTCTCAAAGGGGAACATATTGTGTACAAATACAGGTCCCAGAACGACAATCTTGTCGACTACATGAACTAGGATGTGCGTCATGATATTGAAGAAGGATGGTGGGAACACCAGCTTGAAACTAACAAGACATTGCACCAAATCACTCCTTATCCTTGGCAGGATTTCTGGATCGATCACCTTCTGAGAGATTGCATTGAGGAATGCACATAGCTTCACAATGGCTAATCGAACGTTTTCTGGTAGAAGCCCCTCAATGCAACCGGCAGCAGTTGCGTCATAATCACGTGGCATTCATGAGACTTTAGGTTCTGGAACTTTTTCTCTGCCATATTTATTATTCCCTTTATATTCGATGAGAAGCCAGACGGGACCTTCATACTGAGCAGGCATTCAAAGAAGATTTCCTTCTCTTCTTTGGTAAGAGCGTAGCTGGCAGGACCTTCATACTCCTTTGGATGCATGACGTCTTTTTCATGCACACGTTGTTGTTCCTCCCGTGCCTCCGGTGTATCTTTTGGCTTCTCATACACTCCCAAGAAGTCTAGAAGGTTCACGCAAAGATTCTCCGTCACATGCATCACGTCGATTGCAGAGCGGACCTGTAGGTCTTTTCAATAGGGTAGGTCCCAAAATATAGATTTCTTCTTCCACATGGGTACGCGTTTGTCAGCGTCATTCGAAACAGATAGTCCGCCAGGACCCTTTCCAAATATTACTTGTAAATCATTGACCATATCAAGTATGTGATCACCAGTACAGAGGGCGGGCTTCTTGCGGTGATCTGCCTCACCTTTGAAATGCTTTCCAATCTTTCATTGATGGTTGGTCGAATGAAATCGATGATGCCCCAGGTACACATTCTTTTTGCATTTGTCCAAATATATACTGTCGGTGTCATCTAAAAAGTGTGTGCATGCATGATATCCCTTGTTTGTTTGTCCTGAAAGGTTACTGAGAGCAGGCCAATCGTTGATGGTTACAAACAGCAATGCATGTAGGTCAAATTCCTCCTGTTCGTTCTCATCCCACACACGTACACCTCTTCCATTCCATAGCTATAAAATTTCATCAATTATTGGCCTTAGGTACACATCAATGACATTGCCGGGTTGCTTAGGGCCTTGGATGAGCACTGGCATCATAATGAACTTCCGCTTCATGCACAACCAAGGAGGAAGGTTATACATACATAGAGTCACAGGCCATGTACACTGCTAGCTCTACTATTGGTTGTAATGTGATGATGAAGTTGCATTAATTTGGTCACTTAGATGTTGTGTAGTGAACATGAGCCGGCAATGGATGTACGATGACCGACTAAGTCTAGGGTTTCTTAATGGCCTGCATGATTTTATTCGTGTGGCGGAGGCAAACAAGCAGAATGGTTTCATGTGTTGTCCATGTCGTGACTGTAAGAATGATAGCAATTACTCTACCTCAAAAACCCTTCACTACCACCTGCTGAAGTCCGGTTTCATGTCCGGCTATAGCTGTTCGACTAAGCACGGAGAAAGAGGGGTTATAATGGAAGACAATGTAGAAGAAGAGGATGATGACAACTATCCTTAGATACTCGATTTCATCGGGGTTTACCCGGTGAAGTTTTCTTAGATTCTCGAAATCCTAAAAGTAAAAAAAGTTATTTCAAAAAGAAGATTTTTTCCTACAAAATCAAAAAAAAATTATTTAAAAATAAATAAATGATGTCATATTTGGATTCCTCACATTTTTCTGATAATAATGGATATATTATTTGTTGAATTTCGATTTACAGATTTAAAGATATTAATTATGCCATATGAATTGAATATATGGCAAAAAAATGAATAAAATAATAATATTACTTATTTTATTTTCATAGAAATTCAATATATATTTTTATTTTAATAATTGTTTGGAATTAAAAAAATAATAATGTGACATCAAGACCTAAGGGTTAATAGGATTGATAGCTTACTATTGTCAAGAAAACAACAAGTGCAGACTTGGAAACAAAGGGTGATAGAATTGAAAGTTAAGCGTGCTTGGGTTAGAGCAGTGAGAGGATGGGTGACCAGCTGGGAAGTTAGATGATTTGGAGTGAGGGTGATTAGAGATTATATTGTCAAATAATTCAAAAGCAGTGAAGAGGTGTGATTAGAGATTAAATTGTCAGATAATTCACAAATTTGAAAATCAGAAAAAATTAAAAAATTCAAAAAACAAAAAATAATATTTTAAAAACCGGTTGGTACCACTTAGTACCGGTTGGTATCACCAACCAGTACCGGTTGGTATCACCAACCGGTACTAAAGGTCCTCCACAACCAGCCCACGCAGGCAGCCACGTTGTGGGCCTTTAGTACCAGTCCGTGGGCCAGCCGGTACTAAAGGTCTAGACCTTTAGTCCTGACCCGTTAGTACCGGTTGGGAAACCGGTACTAAAGGTCCATTCGGCCCAGGACGATAGGCCTGTTCTGCACTAGTGTGTGCTATGCTGGCTGCTCTGCTCCCCAAAAGGATTAACGCCATCTGCACTTAAACCAAACCATACGTTCCTCGGGTCACCTATAAAGTCGCTTCACTTTCTCTCGATCTTTCTCCACTGTGACCCGTCAGCGCGTGATCTCAACTTTCAGTCTTTCTTACGGTCTTTTTTGTGCCATTGCATCAACTCGGCATGCTTTTTGTTTCTGAATAGACGTTTCAACCGTGGTATTATAGGAGCATACCACATCACCTTGGCAGGAACCCTCTTCCCGGTGCGCTGGCCCTCAACATCACCAGGGTCATCTCTTCTGATCTTATACCACAATGCACCGCATACCGGGCATGCGTTCCATTCCTCGTACTCACTGCGGTAGAGGATGCAATCATTAGGGCATGCATGTATCTTCTGCACCTCCAATCCTAGAGGGCATACAACCTGCTTTGTTGCGTACGTACTGTCGGGCAATTCGTTATCCTTTGGAAGCTTCTTTTTCATTATTTTCAGTAGTAAACTAAATCCCTTGTCAGATACACCATTGTCTGCCTACCATTGCAGCAATTCCAGTGTGGTACCGAGCTTTTTGTTGTCATCTTCGCAATTTGGATACAACCCTTTTTTGTGATCCTCTAACATGCGATCGAACTTCAACTTCTCCCTTTCACTTTTGCACTCTCTCTGTACATCAACAATGACCCGACAATGATCATCATCGGGCACATCGTCTGGTTCCTCTTGATCTTCAGCTTCCCCCATTGCAGCATCACCGTATTCAGGGGCAGGGTAGTTGTCGCCATCCTCTTCTTCTTCGTTGTCTTCCATCATAACCCCTCTTTCTCCGTGCTTGGTCCAAACATTATAGTGTGGCATAAAACCCTTCTGAAGCAGGTGGAAGTGAAGGGTTTTAGAGTTGGAGTATTCTCACAGATAGTACATGGACAAGGCATAAAACCATTCTGCTTGTTTGCCTCAGCCGCTTCGAGAAAATTATGCAGACCCTTAATATACTCGGAGGTGCGTCGGTCACCGTACATCCATTGTCGGTTCATCTGCGTGCGTTATATAATAAAGTGTATTAAAAACCATTACAACATATCATGAATAGAGAAGTGAACAATAATGAAAGTAAGAAAATCATACGATTAAGTATATTTTCTTTTAGCAAGAAGATAAGTTCAAGAGGCTAACCACGCCCGGGCGATCGACGGCGGTTTCAGGACGGGGACGGGACAGGACGGACCGCCAAGCCTAGAGACATCTTGACAAAAATGAAGTTTGGACAAGGAGCTTCGGGAGGAGAAAGCTTAAGTTTGGCTTAGGCATTTCATCAAACACCTCATGTGCATAGGAGGTGAGCTAGAGCACCACAAAGCTCTTCCCTCGCCGGCCAAAAAAACAGAGCAGTGTGGAGTGCTCTGCTCGCTGACGAGGGGGTATATATAGGCATTTCATTGGTCCCGGTTCGTGGCTGAAACCGGGACTAAAGAACCCCCGTTGGTCCCGGATCCAGCCACGAACCGGGACCAAATGGTTGTGGGCCAGGAGCGAGGCACGTTGGTCCCGGTTCGTGTCTGGAACCGGGACCAAAGGTTCCAAACGAACCGGGACCAATGCCCCACGTGGCCCGCCCAGCCCCTGGCCTCACGAACCGGGACCGTTGCCCCATTGGTCCCGGTTCGTGACTGAACTGAGACTAATGGCTGGCCCGGCCCGAACCAATGCCCTGTTTTTGTTTTTCTACTAGTGATGTATGAGTTAACCTAGCCAAGTTGGTTACGATTTTTTAGGTTAGTATATTTTTTCTCACGTGCACGCGTGAGTAAACGTGACCAAGTAGGTTCTTTTTTTGGTTCAGAATTTTTTTTGTCTAACGCGCATCCATGTGAGAGATCAAAATCATGGATAGGAATGTATATATTAGTTGACGACATGTGTACGTGTTAACTCGGTCTGGACCCACCATATTATGCACACAGATCAAACGGTTAGAGATTAAAAATAATACATGATCTGTCCGATCGAGGGTCAATAATTTCTGATTAACGTGGAATTTTCAAGCATAATTCTCTTTTTCTTGGTTAACCCGTCAAACACTTTTTATATATAATAGATTTTTCATACATTATCCTATGTAGCATGCTACAAATTTGAGATGGTTGTTCGTGTGAAGAAACACAAACAGGTTTGAAATCAAGTGTAATCCCAAAATCAGTTAAATGAATGCTCTTTTTTCCGAATGCAAGGGTCTCCCCCCGATTTCCTTTTCAAGAGACAAAGTGTGTGCAGATGAATGTTCCTTTAGATACAACAGTAAAATACAATGCATTGTTGTGTCCAAATATCTACCATGTCATAAAAGACCGCAGTAGAAGACATAACATATTGGGAGTGATCTTCGTTTAATGATCTCATTGCCATATCTTGTCAACGAAATACCTAGGTCGCTGGTTGGTTGAGGGTGAGAACTCTAGGAACTTTTCGTATATGTTCTTTATTTTGGTGCTAATGATCTCTTGGGAAACACCAGGACCCCTAGTTCAGCTTGTCATGACACTCCATTAGGATTTTACATAATAACTGAACATGTATGGCGACACATTACCAGTATGTCAGACATGCACTAGACAACCATCCGAAGAAGTAGGGCAGACTCAAGTCACGTGTGGCCGTTAGCTAAAATTAGCAAAGGTCATCTCGTTCCCGGTGCCTCCTATTCCTAAATGCGTCTTCCATCGAGGCCACTAGTTGTTCTCTATACTCAGAGGTGCCCTATGTTTGTAAAGAGCCGAGAAGGGTGCCACCTTGTAGAGTTATGCTACTACGTGCTTGGGAGAGGATCGATGGAGTGGTATACATACCCACATACAAAACAAAATAGTATTCTAGCCCAAGTGATCGGTAGTGTCTTGTCTCCTACATGCTGGAAATCATCTTCTTCTTATGGAACCAGACTAGTCCTAGAGTAGGTGCGTACAATTATTTCGTGTGTCCTAGGACTAAATGGCACCACCATTACCATTACTCACTGCAGCAGGACCCGGATCACATTGGCCTCGCCAAGTGCCATTGCTCACTAACTATCTACTAGTTTGCTAGAATGTTGTAGGACAATTCCCTTTGTTTCCAGGTGATGTGCAGCCGTCACTTTTTTTTAAGTGCAGTTGATCTCTACGGGAAGAAATGAAAAAAAGGGCATTTGAATCAATACGAAATGGGGTGTCACATGTAATAAACATGGCAACATGCGCAAGGTCATCAAATGTGCTCAGAAAGCATAGAGAAAATCTCCGCCCACTTAGGATCATACTCCCTCCGATCCTTTTTACTCCACATATAAGGTTTGTTTGAAATTAAACTTCATAAAATTTGACAATATTTATATAAAATATATAAATGTCTACAACACTAGAGTCATACAATATGAAAATTATATTTATGACGCATCTAATGATATATATTTCGTATTGTGAATGTTGACATATCTTTCTAGAAAATTGGTCAAACATTAAGAAGTCTGATTTTAGACAAATCTTATATGTGTAGTAAAACAGGCAAGAGTGAGTACATACATTATGAACTGGATGCAGGATGCACTCGGCGAGTCGGAAAATGAACAACCAACACACATATCGATGGAAGAGACTCAATTGACCTTGGGTGCCTATTTGACTGCCTTGATTCAGGTAAACAGAATTGAAATAGGAAAAGGCCGGAGTAGAAAAACAAGTACTCTTCAGCAACGCAAGCAAGACGACGATGGTGGTTTTCTAGTGTACTTAGTTACATAACCATCCTATCAAGATCTACATGACCATAGGTTTTCTTTTGTGAGAGTACATGAATATAGGTTATGCGTGAGCTCTGCACACGGTGGCTGCTGGTCTAGCCTATCAACAGACGTGCATGCGTGAAAATTTGCATTTGAGTGTACTTAAATGAGCAAAGCATTTAAGTAGTTAACTCAAAAATAGGAGATTTAATTAGTGGCTAGAGAAGAAATAAAAATTTATGATGTGTCTGGTTGTATGTCTTGGGTTGCATGTGTTGGGTATGTGTGATGAGGTGGACGTGTTGCGTGTTAACATAAATAGTATAGTGGGCATGAATCTCTTATGTATATATGATATATGATTAGTTGGGAGATAAAACCCATCATTGTTACTAGAATGGTCAAAAACAAATAATGGCTTGGTTATTAGGATTAGAACATTATATAGCTCTCTTTATGATGAAGGAAAGCAAGATTTTATTTCGTAATTACATGAGATGTTTTTAAATAAGTAAGGGCCTTATTGCATTGGTGCTGGTTTTAACCTTGTGAGAAGACATGAAGACAAGAGTAGTGATGGTCTAGATTTCAATAGTGGGTAGATGAATACAATGCCTAAGCGTGTGGGCTGGGCTGAGAAAAGAACCTGCAAGGCCACCTTGTACATAGCTCTACATGTTCCGGCACGATCAAGGCAAGAGACCATTGGCTATAGTAAATTCACTAGTAGGCTTCTCTTGGTTCAATACACATTACCATAAAACAGTGACCAGTACTGAATTTTGTGATAGTGAATTCTAATTTAATCTCTACTCCTAAAGGGGGAATTGATAGCTTCTTTTCCTGATTTTTCTTCGTCTTCCACTATCATCTAGGTTTTTCCATCTGTTTTACCACCACACGCTGTGACCGGTGTTCATCGTCCCACCAAAAAGCCAATCTCTCGATCCAAGAGTTTCTCCTCCGATGTCGTGTATCCTCAACCATAGCGATGCAGATGGCAGCCACTACACTGCTCCACGTTTTCACGGTCGCTACACCATCATCCTCCACCTCCTCGGCGCCCAACCCCCTCCCACCACACCCTATGGACATGAGGCGTGCACTCCGGGAACGTGGGTCTGCTAGGCTCTCCTTCCGTTCACCCTCCTCCTCTGGAATAGCGATGTCGACGGCGGCCGCGGCGCTAGTCCAACCATCCGTGGTATCCACCCATCCTCCTCCACCTCCTCGACGCATTGCACTGCCTCTACGGGAAACGCCCCTTCCTCATCCTCAACACGGCGCGACATCAATGCCTTCGCCGGGAATCGGGCGGGTGCACGGCAAGGAGCCAAGGTGCGTGTGAGTAATGCGGTGGCATACACACCGGTGTCCGCGGTCGGGGGTTGTGGTAGGAGGGAGGCCCCCACCGCCCCGGCCGTCAAGATCCCCTACATGTGCTACCAGGTGAGCACGTCTGGTTCGGTTGTTTTTGGTCCTGAAATAGTTCATCCATGGATTATGAGTTGTCTTACAGATTTATGGTCATTGTGAACTTGATTATTAACTTGATGTACGAAATCTCAATTTCGTCTTCCCTATTGCAGTTTATTTCAGTTCAGTGTGGTACTAGGCAGCAGTCAAGTTAACAAATCTGGAGCATTTTAGCAAGGAAACGGTGCAAGTGCACTTTTGGTGGAAGATGAAGCTTTTGTTGGGCTTGTGTTTTCTGAAGAATACCAGTGATGAACTCAAAGGACAGATGGCTTGCATGAGGGAAGGTTCACCACTAGACCCCACTAATTGCAACAAAATATCCTTTATGTTTGATTTTTCTTGTAATTATGTACTCTATTTGACTAATGTCTCCTACTTTTAAAAAAGAATAGCAACCAGTCTTCAACTGTTACAGTTCCAGTGTTCTATATCTATATTTAGACAAAATTGGTGTTGAGGCACTAAATATGTATGGCATGTTGCAACGCATAGGCTCCCTAGTCATATATATGTTTCGATCTATTTATAAGTTGTTTCCTTGCGCCTTTGTGCTCTCTACATTGCTTCACAAATAGTGATAGTGAGGCTACTCCTCGTCTCTCTCATCTTTCAAACCGCTGGTAGTGACGGATCACACCTCAACCTTGTAGGAGTTGTTATGGACCATCTGGTTTTCTTCAGGAATCCACACCACTGGCAATTTTGATGGAGACCATTCGCCTGACGTCCTTCTTGCTACAACCACTCTGTTCTGTACTTCTATTGCCACACATGGCCTTTGGTAGATCCCAGTGAGATGAACTCCACTAAATATCCCTCAATAATTGTGAACCCAAAAATTAGGGATTTAACTTAGAAAGAACAACAGAGTAGAACTAAGACAATATTTATTAAAAAAATTTGTACTTACAATTCCTGAATTGGGTTAAGAGTGCACTGCTTACAATGCAGATTGTATAATATATATATATATATATATATATATATATATATATATATATATATATATATATATATATATATATGTTTCGTACGACCGGGTATAGTTACTCTCACTTTTGTTTGGTATGTTATAGGTAGTATCTAGCATATCGGAGAGTATGTACGCGTAGTATGTAGTATATAAGAATATTTAGATAGTATATCTACTATTTTTTAGGTAGTATGTACCATATTCTTAGCATACTCATATTTACGTACAAATATGTACGTATTTCATAATACGATAAAAACTATGAATCAACTATATTATTTTTCATATAACACACCTTGAAATATCTTATATATAGTATGTGAACATAATCAAAGTGCGAAATTAGTATATATACTATCACATGGTAGTATATAAGACATGGGAGTAACTACACCCGGTAGTAGAAGGTATTTTCCATATATATATATATATATATATATATATATATATATATTATTCGGATGATCAGATGGGTCTTCTTCTACGTGGTGACTATTGACGCAAAAGGATTGCGGTTCTATCTCATCCACTACATTTACTCAGATTGTAAGTTATTGTGCAATGTACTATCATCATACTTTTACTTTCTTTTGTGTTTGGTGTAGAGGTATAAAGAAAGCTACAAAGTCATAAGGGCACATGATCTTCTAGATTTTTTACACTCTTCTTGGCAGCCAACAAGTTATGTTTATTTGAATACATAATCCATCTCTTTGTGCAAAACAGATGTGGAGTACGCATTCTTCCTCTTAATAGCTCACAAACAGGCTATGGGCACCATATCTTAGCAACACACATCAGACTGATACGGACATTAGAGTGTTACTCCCTCTGTTTGAAAATACAGTGTGTTGTTGAACTTTGCCAGTAAATATCTCGTACAATATTTTGTTGTTGTTATAAATCATAATCATAAGAAAGTGCTTCTCAACATGAATATAATGGTATCTATTTTGTGTAACATAAGCTACATATTAGTCGATCACTGTCGTACAAGTACATATACGTATCGTCCCTTGACCAAATTGTACCGAACCTAACACTACGTGCTGATCCAGAGTGATTCCCACCATTTTTACAACACAATTTCACTCTTTCAGACATCAAGACATGGTTTAGATGAGCGAAGAAGCAGATGATGATCTGATCTCTGCATCCTCCTGTTGGAGCAGAGGAAGAAGTTGCGAGAGCCCAGGTCCAGCACCTTGGTCTCCGGGTCCAGAGCTGCACCCATGCCGAACACGGTATCTCATCGTCAGTGATCGATGAAGCTCGAAGTTGGACTGGAGAACTAATCAATCAATCAATGGTGTACATCACGGGCGGTTTGTTTAGTATACGTACTGTTTAACAAAATAGGTTTTGGGTGTTGTGGGCTTCGACACGTCTTGGGTCGGCCATGGCAACATATATATATAAGGGATACCTCAAAAGGTATAGTTACAGGGAATACAATAAGAGACATATACAAATATACAGTCTAACACCCTTCTTCAATCTTCAATCTTAACCGTGCTCTGGAGAACTCGGAAGATTAAGATTGCATCTACAACCCTCAAACTGAAGTAGAGGTAAAGGTTTCGTGAAAATGTCAGCAAGTTGATCTTTTGAAGGGATGAACTTGATCCGAAGCAACTTTTGTGAAACCCATTCCTTGACAAAGTGATAATCAACTTCGATGTGTTTCTTCGGGCATGAAATACCGGATTCGAAGAAAGGTATGTGGTGCCGATGTTATCACACCAAAGCACAGGTGGCTGATCCTAAGAGACTGAACCTAAATAATCTCAGCAGTGGCATTAACAACTGCTTTGTACTCAGCTTCAGTACTACTACGAGAAACGGTAGCTTGCTTACGAGCACTCCAGGCGATCAAATTAGGGCCATAGAACACTGCATATCCCCTTGTGTATCGCCTGTCATCTTGACTTCCAGCCCAATATGCATCGGAGAATGCCGAGAGAGCACCAGAAGGAGCAGGCCGAAGATGGAGGCCAAGAGTAGCAGTCAACCGAACATAGCGCAAAATTCGCTTCACAACTGTCCAATGAGTATCTCGAGGAGCATGAAGGAACTGGCAAACACTGTTAACCGCATAGGAGATGTCAGGATGAGTAATCGTCAGGTACTGTAAGCCACCAACAATACCGCGGTACTCAGTAGCCTCATCCAAAGAGAGCAAAGTACCATCAAAAGCAGAGAGTCGATCAGCAGCAGACATGGGAGTAATAGTAGTCTTACATTGGAGCATACCAGACCGACTAAGCAAGTCCTGAGAGTACTTTTGCTGAGTGATAGTTAGTCCAGCATCAAAATGAGAAACCTCCAATCCAAGAAAATAATGAAGCCGACCAAGATCTTTAAGGGCAAAATCTCCACTCAAGGCAGAAACAAGGCGATCCGCAGCAAAACGCGACAAGCTAATCAATATGATGTCATCTACATACACCAGTCGGTACATAGTGACAGTAGGATGCTGAAGCATGAAAAAGGATGAATCGGCCGTCAAAGGAACAAATCCATGAGCATGAAGAGCAGCACCAAGACGCGCATGTCAGGCACGAGGCACCTATTTCAGACCATAAAGCACCTTCACCAAGCGACACAAATGCTGCGGATGAGAAGGATCAACAAAACCAGGAGGCTGACGCATATAAACCTCTTCCTCAAAAACACCATGAAGAAAAGCATTCTGAACATCCAGTTGTCTAAGAGACCAGCCACGAGTCACGGCAAGGGACAACAGCAGACGAATGGTCGTAGGCTTGACGACAAGGCTGAAAGTATCCTCATAATCAAGACCTTGACGCTGTTTGAACCCTCTAGGAACAAGCCGAGCCTGGTACCTCTCAATAGAGCCATCAACATGTCACTTAATCTTGAATACCCACTTGGAATCAATAACATTGACACGAGTCTTCAGAGGAACAAGACGCCACGTATCATTTTTTAGCAATGCCTGATACTCGTGTTCCATCGCAGAACGCCAGTGAAGGATATCCATGGCCACCTGATAATGGAGGGGTTCAGCAGTAGGATCGGACTCGGAGTGAGCCACGCAACCGTGCCATCGGTGCATTTACGCGGACGAACAATACTACTCTTGCTGCGAGTGTGTGGACATAGAACAGTAGGAGCACTCGACGAGGTCGAAGGCACAGGAGCCGGCGACGTGGATGGAGAGACCGTCAGAGCCGGCACACTCGTGCCACTAGGGGAAGGCGAATGTCGTCCATCATCAGCCGGTGAAGGCGATCCAGCAGGAGTTGGGGAGGGCGGCTCATCTGTAGTCGCACGTGACAGGAGCAGCAACATGCGGTCAGCAAAAGACTGCTGCACAGGCGACAGCGGCGAAGGTGAGCTGCCAGAAGGCGGCCAAATAGGTGAGGTCAAGGCCGAGTCCGTTGACACGGGCGAGGCCAGGCCAAACGACACGGGCGAAGCCAGTGTTGTCGGAGCCAGATCCGTGTGCGACGTAGGCGCGGGTGCAGGAGACCCTACATGCCCCATGCAGGGAGCAGCAGCGGCATGATCGATGTGATCTGTCGCAACCACCGCATTATTAGCAGGTGGGTCATCCAAGAGAACAAGCCGAGCACCTCTACCAATTCCTACAGCATGGTTAGACAACAAAGAGGGTGAGTGTGCAACATCTATAAATTGATAAGGCAATATAGAAGATGAATGCAATGGTGGAGAAGATGTGGTGGCAAGAATTGGAAGGTTGGAAAAGGGAAAAATATGCTCATAAAAAACAACATCACGCGTGATATACACACGATTTCTGGGAACATGAAGGCATTTATACGCTTTGTGCAGCAAACTATATCCAAGGAAGACACATTTTTTAGAACGGAACTCAAGCTTGCGACTATTGTAAGAACATAGATGCGGCCAACACGCACAACCGAAAACTTTAAGAAACGTGTAGTCAGGAGTCTCATGAAACAAGAGTTCAAGCGGAGTTTTCATGCCAAGGAGCCGCGAAGGAAGCCTATTTATAAGAAAACGGGTGGTAGTGAAAGCGTCGCTCCAAAAGAGAAAAAGAACAGAAGCATGAGCTAGCAAGGTTAAACATGTTTCAATAATATGACGATGCTTACCTGAACTATTCTGTTGATGTGTATGAGGGCAAGCTACACTATGCGAAATCCCAAGTTTCTCGAAGAAGGTATTTAGATTGCGGTACTCAACCCCCCTCCCCCCAATCCGACTATACATGGATAATTTTGTGTTGTTGGAGACGCTCAACATGTGCTTAAAACTTAAGAAAAACATCGAACACATCAGACTTGCGTTTAAGAAGATAAATCCAGGTAAAGCGACTATAAGCATCAATGAAACTAACATAATACTCATGACCACTAACAGACATCTGGGAAGGACCCCAAACATCAGAAAACGCAAGCTCAAGAGGAGTTTTGACTACATGACTAGAAACAGAAAAAGGTAATTGATGACTCTTTCTCTGCTGGCAAGCATCACAGACAGTAACATCTTTATTACTAGACACGGACGGGTAACGCATGATGATGAAGAACATGGCGGACAAGGGTGTGGCAGGATGACCAAGACCGAAGACTTGGGAGGCGGCTGGGGAGACAGAGCGCGGCACATCAAGCGCATATAGTCCATGGCGGAGTCGACCTCTAAGAAGCACGTCCCTCGTGGCCCGGTCCTTGATAAAAAGAACAAACGGGTGAAACTCACAAAACACGTTATTGTCATAAGTAAGTTTAGAAACAGAGAGCAAATTACGTGCCAGAGTGGGGACTCTAAAAACGTTCTTAAGATGCAACTTCCTAGAAGTATGTGCATACCTTCCCCATTGGCTGTATGAACCTTATTAGGCCCGTGGTAGGCCTCCCGCATAGCAAGCTTGTCCAGTTCACCTGTCACGTGATCCGTAGCACCAGTGTTCATGTACCAGGTGGGATCAACAGTATATGAATGAGCCTTCCCCTGTTGTTGTGTCATGTTGGCTTGATGCTCATCGCCCTTGCCGTTGTTACCAAGACCAAGAAAGTTAGTTTTGAAGCGGCGATGACAGCGAGACGCAATGTGTCCAGCAAGACCACACGGCTGGCGGGATGCAGCAACTTCGCAGGCAGCACAACAAGCATGTGGGCACCCATTCTTAACGACGATGTCGGGGCATGACGGAGTGGTTTTAACAGTCGGCGCGGTGCCCTTGCCCCCGGCAGGAGGCTTCAACGATGGGACAGCAGGACGGGCGCCCCCCTTACTGTTGGGGAACGTCGCATGGCAAACAAATTTTTTCCTACGCACACGCAAACCTATACATGGTGATGAGCATCTACGAGAGGGAGAGTGGATCTACGTACCCTTGTAGATCGCTAAGCGGGAAGCGTTAAGAAACGCGGTTGGTGTAGTCGTACTTCTTCACGATCCAAATCGCCGAGCGTCCCGCGATCTAATCACGAACCGTCCCGCGAACCAATCACGAACCGTCCCGCGATCTCGTCACGATCCGTCCCGCGATCCGATCACGAACGTCCCGTGGCCTTGATCACGATCCTTCCGATCTAGTACCGAACGGACGGCACCTCCGCGTTCAGCACACGTGCAGCTTGATGACGATCTCCACCATCTTGATCCAGCAAGAGGAGGTGGAGAGGAGAGAGAGTTCACCGGCAGCGTGACGGCGCTCCGGTGATGGTGGTGGAGCAATTCCGGCAGGGCTTCGCCTAAGCACTGCGGAACTGCGATCTAGAGGAGAAACTATGCACCGGTGGAACGGGTAGCACGTGGCCGGAAAATCTGCCAAATCCATAGCTATTCCACTAGTATATAGAGGAGGAGAGGATAGGAGAGGCAGCCAAAACCTCCTTGGTTCGTCCGGCTAAGAGGAGGGTGGAATCCTATTCCACCTCCAATCCTAGTTGGAGTAGGATTGCCTCCTATTGGCTGATTTTCCACTTTTTGCTTTAGGACTTTCTCTCCTGCGCCATGGGCCTTTGTGGCTGTTTTCCCAGCCCAGTAAGGGCTGGTTAATACTCTCCCACAGTCCATGGACCTCTTGGGGTCGAAATACCCCTCCTGGAGGCCTCCCGGTACAGTACCGGCACTCCCGGTACACTACCGATGAGTCCGAAACTTTTTCGGTGACCAAACTGGACTTCCTATATATGAATCTTTACCTCCGGACCATTCCGGAGCTCCTCGTGATGTCCGGGATCTCATCCGGGACTCCGAACAAACTTTGGTCATCACCATACATAACTCTACACTACCGAAACGTCACCGAACCTTAAGTGTGCAGACCCTGTAGGTTCGAGAACTATGTAGACATGACCGAGACACCTCTACGGTCAATAACCAATGGCGGGACCTGGACGTCCACATTGGTTCCTACATATTCTACGAAGATCTTTATCGGTCAAACCTCTATGTCAAGGATTCAGTTAATCCCGTATAACGTTCCCTTTGTTCTTCGGTATATTACTTGCCCGAGATTCGATCGTCGGTATCTCCATAACTAGTTCAACCTCGTTACCGGCAAGTCTCTTTACTCGTTCCGTAATACAAGATCCCGCAACTAACAATTAGTCACATTGCTTGCAAGGCTTATTGTGATGTTGCATTACCGAGTGGGCCCCGAGATACCTCTCCGTCACACGGAGTGACAAATCCCAGTCTCGATCCATGCCAACTCAACAGACACCATCGGAGATACCTGTAGAGTACCTTTATAGTCAACCAGTTACGTTGCAACGTTTGATACACACAAGGCACTCCTCCGATATCCGTGAGTTGCATGATCTCATGGTCATAGGACATATACATTGACATGCAGAAAACAGTAGCAATAAACTGACACGATCATATGCTACGTTTGTAGTTTGGGTCTTGTCCATCACATCATTCTCCCAATGATGCGATCCCGTTATCAAATGACATCACATGTCAATGGCTAGGAAACCCTGACCATCTTTGATCAACGAGCTAGTCCACTAGAGGCATACTAGGGACACAGTCTTGTCTATTTACCCACACATGCAATGTGTTTCCAATCACTAAAATTATAGCATGGATAATAAACGATTATCATGAACAAGGAAATATAATAATAAACACTTTATATATTGCCTCTAGGGCATATTTCCAACAGTCTCCCACTTGCACTAGAGTCAATAATCTAGTTCACATCACTATGTGATTTACATGGTAATGAATCGAACACCCATACAGTTCTGGTGTTGATCATGTTTAGCCCTTGGAAGAGGTTTAGTCAACGGGTCTGCCACATTCAGATCCGTGTGTACTTTGCTAATATTTATGTCCTTCTCCTCGATGTAGAACCGGATGGAGTTGAAGCGTCGCTTTATGTGTCTGGTCCTCTTGTGAAACCTTGGTTCCTTGGCTAGAGCAATGGCACCAGTGTTGTCACAGAACAGATTTATTGGATTCAGCGCACTAGGCACTACTCCAATTTCTGTCATGAACTGCTTCATCCAGACACCTTCCTTTACCGCCTCAGAGGCTGCGATGTACTCCGCTTCGCACGTAGAATCAGCTACCACGCTTTGCTTGTAACTGCACCAGCTTACCGCTCCCCCGTTAAGAATAAATACGTATCCGGTTTGCGATTTAGAATCGTCCGGATCAGTGTCAAAGCTTGCATCGACGTAACCCTTTACGATGATCTCTTCATCACCTCCATAAATGAGAAACATGTCCTTAGTCCTGTTAAGGTACTTAAGGATATTCTTGACCGCTTGCCAGTGCTCCATTCAAGGATCACTTTGAAACCTTCCAGCCATACTTATGGCAAGGCTGACATCGGGTCTTGTGCACAGCATTGCATACATGATAGAGCCTATGGCTGAAGCATAGGAGATGACGCTCACCTTTTCTTTATCTTCTGCAGTCACTGGGCATTGAGTCTTACTCAACTTCACACCTTGTAACACAGGCAAGAACCCCTTCTTGGCCTGTTCCATTTTGAACTTCTTCAAAACTTTATCAAGGTATGTGCTCTGTGAAAGTGCTATTAAGTGTCTCGATCTATCTCTATAGATCTTAATGCCTAATATGAAAGCAGCTTCTCCTAGGTCCTTCATTGAAAAAATCTTATTCAAATATTCCTTCACGCTTTCCAGCATTTCTATATCGTTTCCAATCAGCAATATGTCATCCACATATAACACTAGAAACGCTATAGAGCTCCCACTCACTTTCTTGTAAATACAAGCTTCTCCATAAACTTGTATAAACCCAAATGCTTTGATCACCTCATCAAAACGCTTATTCCAACTCCGAGATGCTTGCACCAGTCCATAAATGGATCGCTGGAGTTTGCAAACTTTGGCAGCATTCTCTGGATCGACAAAACCTTTGGGTTGCATCATATACAACTCTTCCTCAAGGAAACCGTTGAGGAACGCCGTTTTTACAACCATCTGCCAAATTTCATAGTCGAAATAAGCAGCTATTGCCAACATGATTCTGACAGACTTAAGCATCGCTACGGGTGAGAAAGTCTCATCGTAGTCAACTCCTTGAACTTGTGAAAAACCCTTTGCCACAAGTCGAGCTTTATAGACGGTGACATTACCGTCTGCGTCCGTCTTCTTCTTAAAAATCCATTTGTTCTGAATGGCCTTTCGCCCTTCAGGTAGTACTTCCAAAGTCCATACTTTGTTTTCATACATGGATCCCATCTCGGATTTCATTGCCTCTAACCATTTCTCGGAATCCGGGCCCATCACTGCTCCTCCA
The DNA here is from genome assembly GCA_022496015.1 of Hordeum marinum. Classification (NCBI taxonomy): domain Eukaryota; kingdom Viridiplantae; phylum Streptophyta; class Magnoliopsida; order Poales; family Poaceae; genus Hordeum; species Hordeum marinum. The sequence goes on from CM039678.1 coordinate 47,720,893, forward strand.
TAGCTCGTAGGTTTATTGTTGTCTAACAACATGACCTCCAAGACAGGGTTGCCGTACCACTCGGGAGTAGTACGTGCCCTTGTCGACCTACGAGGTTCAATAGCAGGTTGATCCGAAGCTTCATGATCATCATCATCAACTTCCTCTTCTACCGTCGTAGGCTCCACAGAAACATCTTTCTGTGCTGCGCTACTTTCTGGTTGAAGTAAAGGTTCAACAACCTCATCAAGCTCTATTTTCCTCCCACTCAATTCTTTCGAGAGAAACTCTTTCTCAAGAAATGTTCCGTTCTTAGCGACAAACACTTTGCCCTCGGATCTGACATAGAAGGTATACCCGACTGTCTATTTCAGGTATCCTATGAAGACGCATTTCTCCGCTTTGGGTTCCAGCTTTTCAGGCTGAAGCTTTTTGACATAAGCATCACATCCCCAAACTTTAAGAAACGACAACTTCGGCTTTTTGCCAAACCACAGTTCATATGGCATCGTCTCAACGGATTTCGATGGTGCCCTATTTAAAGTGAATGCAGCTGTCTCTAATGCATAACCCCAAAACGATAGTGGCAAATCGGCAAGAGACATCATAGAACGCACCATATCTAATAAGGTTCGATTACGAAGTTCAGACACACCATTACGCTGTGGTGTTCCAGGCGGTGTCAACTGTGAAACAATTTCACATTGTCTTAAGTGACTGCCAAACTCATAACTCAGATATTCACCTCCTCGATCAGATCGCAGAAATTTAATCTTCTTGTTACGATGATTCTCAACTTCACTCTGAAATTGCTTAAACTTTTCAAAAGTTTCAGACTTGTGTTTCATCAAGTAAATATACCCATATCTACTCAAGTCATCAGTGAAGGTGAGAAAGTAACGATATCCACCGCGCGTTGCAACATTCATTGGACCGCACACATCAGTACGTATGATTTCCAACAAGTCACTTGCCCGTTCCATTGTTCCTGAGAACGGCGTTTTAGTCATCTTGCCCATCAGGCATGGTTCACATGTGTCAAGTGATTCAAAATCAAGTGACTCCAAAAGTCCATCAGCATGGAACTTCCTCATGCGTTTTACACCAATATGACCTAAACGGCAGTGCCACAAGAAAGTGGTACTATCATTAACAACTCTACATCTTTTGGCATCAATGTTATGAACATGTGTGTCATCACTATCAAGATTCAATATGAATAAACCCCTAATATTGGGTGCATGACCATAAAAGATATTACTCATATAAATAGAACAACCTTTATTCTCTGACTTAAATGAGTAACCGTCTCGCAGTAAACAAGATCCAGATATAATGTTCATGCTTAACGCAGGCACTAAATAACAATTATTCAGGTTCATCACTAATCCCGATGGTAATAGAAGAGAGAGCGTGCCGACGGCGATCACATCAACCTTGGAACCATTTCCCACGCGCATCGTCACTTCATCCTTTGCCAACCTTTGTTTATTCCGTAGTTCCTGCTTTGAGTTGCAAATGTGAGCAACCGAACCGGTATCAAATACCCAGGCACTACTACGAGAGCTAGTAAGGTACACATAATTAACATGTATATCATATATACCTTGTTTGTCGTTGGCCGCCTTCTTGTCTGCCAGGTACTTGGGGCAATTCCTCTTCCAGTGACCAGTTCCTTTGCAATGAAAGCACTCAGTTTCTGGCTTAGGTCCATGCTTAGGCTTCTTTTTAGGAGTAGCAACTGCTTTGCCATCCTTCTTAGTTTTACCCTTCTTGCCTTTGCCCTTGCCATTTTTCTTGAAACTAGTGGTTTTATTGACCATCAACACTTGATGTTCTTTGTGGATTTCAGACTCAGCGACTTTCAGCATCGCAAACAGCTCGGCGACTGACTTGTTCATCCCGTGCATGTTATAGTTCATCACAAAGCTCTTGTAACTAGGTGGCAGCGATTGAAGAACTCTATCAGTGATTGCCTCCGGCGGAAGGGTAATTCCCAACTCAGCTAGACGGTTTGAGTACCCAGACATTCTGAGTATGTGCTCACTAATAGACCCGTTCTCTTCCATCTTGCAAGCATAGAATTTATCGGAGGTTTCATACCTCTCGATCCGGGCATTCTTCTGAAAGATAAACTTCAAATCCTGGAACATCTTATATGCTCCATGACGTTCAAAACGTCTTTGAAGTCCCGGTTCTAAGCCATACAATATTGCACACCGAACTATTGATTAGTCTCCAGCACGAGCCTCCCAAGCGTTCTTAACGTCTTCGGAGGTCATGTCTTCTGGCTGCTCACCAAGCGGTGCATCAAGGACATATGACTTCTGGGAAGCCGTGAGGATAATCCTCAGATTACGAGCCCAGTCAACAAAGTTACTTTCATCATCTTTCAATTTAGCTTCCTCTAGGAATGCATTAAAATTCAGGGGTGCTACTGCGCGATCCATTGATCTACAACCTAAATATGCAAAGGTTACTTAGACTGTTGTTCAAGATAATGAGTTTAGTTAATCAAATTACTAAAGCTCCCACTCAAATTGACATCCCTCAGGTCATCTGAGTGTCACATGATCCAAATTCACCAACTCAAGTCCGATCATCACGTGAGTTAAGTTGGCTTCATTGGTGAACATCATTATGTTGATCATATCTACTATATGATTCATGCTCGACCTTTTGGTCTCTTGTGTTCCGAGGCCATGTCTGTACATGCTAGGCTCGTCAAGTTTAACCCGAGTGTTCTGCGCGTGCAAATCTGGCTTGCACCCGTTGTATGTGAACGTAGAGTCTATCACACCCGATCATCACGTGGTGTCTCAACACGACGAACTTTCGCAACGGTGCACACTCGGGGAGAACACAATTTTATCTTGAAATTTAAGTGAGGGATCACCTTATAATGCTACCTCGTACTAAGCAAAACAAGGTGCATAAAAGGATTAACATCACATGCAATTCATAAGTGACATGATATGGCCATGAACTTGTGCTTTAGATCTCCATCTTGAAAGCACCGGCATGTTCTTCATCGTCACCGGCACGACACCATGATCTCCATCATCTTGATCTCTATCAACGTGTCGCCATCGAGGTTGTCACGCCCTGCATGCTTCTACTACTATTGCTACCGTTTAGCGATACAGTAAAGCATTACATAGCGCTTAATGATTGACACGTAGGTCATACAATAATTAAAGACAACCCTATGGCTCCTGCCGGTTGCCGTACTCATCGACATGCAAGTCGTGAAGTTCTATACATCACATGATCATCTCATACATCACATATATCACATCATGTAATTGGCCATATCACATCACAACATACCCTGCAAAAACAAGTTAGACGTCCTCTAATTGTTGTTGCATGTTTTACGTGGCTGCTACGGGTATCTAGCAAGAACGATTCTCACCTACGCATAAACCACAATGGTGATACATAGATTACTTTTCAACCTTCTCAAGGACCGCCTTTGTCGGATCCGATTCAACTAAAGTGAGACAAACTCTCACCCGCAAGCCATCTAAGCAACAAGTTGCGTCAAGGGAACCGGTCTCTCGTAAGTGTACGAGTAATGTTGGTCAGAGCTGTTTTATCTCACAATCCCGCTGAACCAAAATCCGACCAAGGGAGGAAGCAATCTAAACATCAACGCCCACAAACCTTTTGTGTTCTACTCGAGATCTCATCGAACCATCAACCTAGCTCTGATACCACTGTTGGGGAACGTCGCATGGGAAACAAAAAATTTCCTACGCACACGCAAACCTATCCATGGTGATGAGCATCTACGAGAGGGAGAGTGGATCTACGCACCCTTGTAGATCGCTAAGCGGGAAGCGTTAAGAAACGCGGTTGGTGTAGTCGTACTTCTTCACGATCCAAATCGCCGAGCGTCCCGCGATCTAATCACGAACCGTCCCGCGAACCAATCACGAACCGTCCCGCGATCTCGTCACGATCCGTCCCGCGATCCGATCACGAACGTCCCGTGGCCTTGATCACGATCCTTCCGATCTAGTACCGAACGGACGGCACCTCCGCGTTCAGCACACGTGCATCTTGATGACGATCTCCACCGTATTGATCTAGCAAGAGGAGGTGGAGAGGAGAGAGAGTTCACCGACAGCGTGACGGCGCTCCGGTGATGGTGGTGGAGCAATTCTGGCAGGGCTTCGCCTAAGCACTGCGGAGCTGCGATCTAGAGGAGAAACTATGCACCGGTGGAACGGGTAGCGCGTGGCTGGAAAATCTGCCAAAACCCTAGCTATTCCACTAGTATATATAGGAGGAGAGGTGAGGAGAGGCAGCCAAAACCTCCTTGGTTCGGCCGGCTAGGAGGAGGGTGGAATCCTATTCCACCTCCAATCCTAGTTGGAGTAGGATTGCCTCCTATTGGCTGATTTTCCACTTTTTGCTTTAGGACTTTCTCTCCTGCGCCATGGGACTTTGTGGCTGTTTTCCCAGCCCACTAAGGGCTGGTTAATACTCTACCACAGCCCATGGACCTCTTGGGGTCGAAATACCCCTCCCGGAGGCCTCCCGGTACACTACCGGCACTCCCGGTACACTACCGATGAGTCCGAAACTTTTTCGGTGACCAAACTGGACTTCCTATATATGAATCTTTACCTCCGGACCATTCCGGAGCTCCTCGTGACGTCCGGGATCTCATCCGGGACTCCGAACAAACTTTGGTCATCACCATACATAACTCTACACTACCGAAACGTCACCGAACCTTAAGTGTGCAGACCCTGCGGGTTCGAGAACTATGTAGACATGACCGAGACACCTCTACGATCAATAACCAATGGCAGGACCTGGACGTCCACATTGGTTCCTACATATTCTACGAAGATCTTTATCGGTCAAACCTCTATGTCAAGGATTCAGTTAATCCCGTATAACGTTCCCTTTGTTCTTCGGTATATTACTTGCCCGAGATTCGATCGTCGGTATCTCCATAACTAGTTCAACCTCGTTACCGGCAAGTCTCTTTACTCGTTCCGTAATACAAGATCCCGCAACTAAAAATTAGTCACATTGCTTGCAAGGCTTATTGTGATGTTGCATTACCGAGTGGGCCCCGAGATACCTCTCCGTCACACGGAGTAACAAATCCCAGTCTCGATCTATTCCAACTCAACAGACACCATCGGAGATACCTGTAGAGTACCTTTATAGTCACCCAGTTACGTTGCAACGTTTGATACACACAAGGCACTCCTCCGATATCCGTGAGTTGCATGATCTCATGGTCATAGGAACATATACATTGACATGCAGAAAACAGTAGCAATAAACTGACACGATCATATGCTACGTTTGTAGTTTGGGTCTTGTCCATCACATCATTCTCCCAATGATGTGATCCCGTTATCAAATGACATCACATGTCAATGGCTAGGAAACCCTGACCATCTTTGATCAACGAGCTAGTTCACTAGAGGCATACTAGGGACACAGTGTTGTCTATTTACCCACACATGCAATGTGTTTCCAATCACTACAATTATAGCATGGATAATAAACGATTATCATGAACAAGGAAATATAATAATAAACACTTTATATATTGCCTCTAGGGCATATTTCCAACACTTACTGCCATGAAATACGGCGTTGACCGAGGGGCACCATCCGGATGACAACCGGCAAGACGTTGCTCCGTCGAGAGGAGGCGCTGAAAGAGCTCCTGCGGCTTGATAGGGACCTGGCGTTCCTTGATCGCCTCCACAGGAGGGTCATACTCGACATCGAGTCCTTGTAGTATATATGAAGTAAACTCCGTGTCACGAACAGGCTCACCGATAGAGGCAAGCATATCAGCTAGATGCTTGATCTTGTTGAAGAAAACAGTGACAGAGTGGTGGTCCTTGCGGGTCTCATTGAGATGAGTACGAAGAGCCATATTCTGAGATGACGACTCTGTAGAGAAACTGGATTCCAGAGCATCCCACACCTCATGAGAGGTAGTAGGAAATAGCACCATGCCAGCGACGCCCTCGGTGAGAGAGAGGACTGGATCGCCGAGAGGATCGCTTGATCTTGAGCAATCCACGGCCGGTACATGTGATGGTCCGGTGAGGGACATGGCAGAATACCATCGACAAAGCCCTCCAGGTAATGGCTACGGGGGAGGGGAACAATCTGCGCACGCCAAAAAAGGTAATTGTCCATCTTCAGTTTGATGGGTAGGAGGTTGCTGAAGTAGAACGACAGAGTTGTGATGACGTCGAGGGCGGAGTCGTAGGGCGGCACAGCAGCAACATCGGCAGGAGCAACGCCCGGGTATGCCGCATAGTTGGAGCCGTACGGAGCACCATAGGCGGCACCATGAGGAGCTCCATAGTGGGCACCGTGACCGACGCCATAGGGTGCGCTGTAGGGCAGACCATAGGGAGCGCCATGGAAAGCGTCATACGCACCAGGATCGTCTAGAAAATTAAAAAGAAGAGGCAGAGGACCCTGCGGCAACGAAGGTCACAAGCTTGATGGTAGCGGTAGGCACAGTAGCCGCACCGGAGAGAGCGGCTGCGGAGACTGCATCAAAGACGACGGCGGCGGCGGCGGCCACCGAGGAGGCAGCGGAAGACGACATGAGGTCGAAGACGGCGACGGCGGCTAGGTCAGGATCGCGAGATCGCGTCTGATACCATGTTTAACAAAATAGGTTTTATGTGTTCTGGGCTTCGACACCTCTTGGGTCGACCACGGCCACATGTATATATATATATATATATATATATATATATATATATATATATATATATAAGGGATACCTCAAAGGGTATAGTTACAATTGTATAGGAAATACAATAAGAGACATGAGGCCCTCAGCTGCTCCCGCGAGCGTAACCCCCTCGCGTTGCTCCCGCGAGCGACCGAGGGGGCGAACCCGAGCCATCGCCCCTAGTCCGCCGCATCCAACTTCCTCTCTCGCCGCCGCCGTCTTGCGCCGTAGATCCGGTCGCGTAGGCGGCAGCGGGGATACCCTTCTCCTCGCATGATGCCGAGCGGCGCGGGATGACGGCTTTAGCGACGCGTCGTCTTGCAGATCCAGGGCATGGCGGCACGTCGGATCCCAGCGGCTGTGCTTGGCGGCGCAGGTAGATTGGTTGGCCGTGGCGTGCCGGTCGGCTGGACGGGGATAGAAGATGGAGGTGGGGCTGGGCGTGGCAGGTGGCGGTGGCGGCGACGACGTCCAGCCCGGATCCGGTCTTCGCGGTGGTGATGGCTACGGCTGGCCGGATCCGACCATGGTGGTGGCGGCGTCCCTTCCGCCGGGGATGACGGGCCAGGTGGTGGGTACTTGTGGCGGCGGCGGTGGCGGCGGATCTTGGGATCCCGTGACCGGGCTCGTCACAGGATGCGCGTGACGATCGGAGCTTCCTCTGGCGTTGACGGCGTTGGATGCGGGATCGCGACAACGGTTGCAGTTGTATGGGTGACGACAACGGCCGGCACGATGGTGGGTGCTCCCTGTAGCGCCCGGAATCGGGGCGACGACCCCTCTTCATCAATGGCGGCGGACTCCGGGGTCGTGAAGGCGACTTGGAGTCCGGATCTCGAGATGGTGACGGCCTTCTGAGGCTGGTGGTGGTATGGGACGTCCCCTCCATTGACAGATCGGGTCGATGAGGCTCGGCAGGTGACACACGAGCCTCTCTCGGAGTTGTCGTGTGATACCTGTCATCGGCAGGTGAAGCCACCGGTGGATTTGCTACCAGGCGGATGCTACCTATGGCGTCTTATGTGGAGACGTCAGGTCATGCCTGTTACCGGCAGGTGATGCACGGCGGCTCTGGCGAAGGTGTCAGGTTTAGCCTGTTCTTGTTGGATCGAAGGTGGTGCGACAGTAGCGGGAGGTAGGCGGTATAGGGCGTCTTTGTCTTCCGTTGTCTCCTCGAGAGGTATTCAGCTATTGAGGTGTCGGTAGATGGATAAAGGCGGATGGTACAGACAGCTTCAACGACGAGCTTATGCACTCCGGTGGAAACACAAGATCATTGATCGGGCTATGTCGTCGCGCACCTGCGTCGTGTCCTTGCTGAAGGTGATGCATTGAAGCTTTGCTTTGGGGATGAGAATCCGAAGTTCATCCTTGTGATGGAATCGGCATCATCGGCGCACATGCGGCGATTCCTTCTTGCAGGGGTAGCTTAGGAGTAGTGTATTTTTCGTTTTTGTTGTCTTGTATCATAGGGTTAGTGGTTATCTGGGGAGTTATTGTCATGAGGTATATGACCTCAGGGTTTGTTTTCCATTTTATTTCCGGATCGAAGATGTTCGGCTGGTGGATGTTGCTTTATTAATAATATATGGCTGCATGCACCGTGCTGATGCAGAGGTCGGATGTCATCCACCTTTTTAAAAAAAATAAAAGACATATACAAATATACATTCTAACACGTACCATCTAGGGCGTACTTGGACAGGTGCAGCTCGAACCGTGCGGCCACATCGGTGGCGCAGTCATCGGCGGGGAGCGGCGGCCTGAGCTCCTCGGCGGCATAGGCGGCGATGGCTACGCGCGCGAGGTCGGCCGCGGTGGCGTCGGCGGCCAGCAGCACGTGCACCAGCCACAGGCTCCGCTCCACCGTGACGTTCACCAGCAGCCGCGTCAGCCGCGGTGCCGGCCTCTCCGACAGTGCCGCCACCGGGTGGCCCAGCAGCGCCTCTACCGCGGCTGGCATGTGCACGGAGCTCCTGATGGATGGCCGGGACGGAGAGAGAAATCAATCAAAGATGAATGGACGGTGCGTACGTACGTGGTTTCTAAAGGCACGAGAGATGAACTGTGAACTGTCTGACTGACTTATGCTTCCAACTTATATATATGCATGTGCAGGCTTTGTGTACGTGGCTACGTGGCTACGTGGTGGGTAATGATAGTGACCAAATTCGACATGATATTGGTCCCGGTCGCAGGGTGGAAGGAAGACGACGACTGAATCGGTACTGGGCAGTGATAGGTGGAGGGAGCAAAGAGGCACGTAACAACGATACGAGGCCACGGGGCGAGGAGGAGGCCGGACGACGGCATGCACGACGGCGCCGTTGGAGTTCAACCGTGGGAGGCGCTAGCTGGCTCTGGCTATGCGGTGATTGGTGGCCGTTAGATGCTACGGCCGGGGGCACGTGTTGGATTGTAGTTAGGCTACTTCCAATGCATTGATGCTGAGATGAGGTATTAAGCATATTTAAAAGTTTAGCAATCAAAGTTTTCAATGCATATGGCTTAACTTGTTGTAGTTAAGCATACTCTATTTAATGATTTAGATATTAAAGTTTTTCATGCATTGATGAATTTCCTTTTACTTAAGTATTTTGTTTAGGTTCACGCGCTTGGCATCATTTCTTTTTAGGGTCATTACATCCATCTCTCTCCTCTTAAATACCATGTCACATCAGATTTTTTATCTATGTGACAACCTTAACATTTATACAAGGTGAAGCATTGAGAAAGATGTTAGCATCAATGCATTTTAAGGTGCCGTAGCGTAACCAAGGCACGAGGAGATAGGCCAAAACAAAAAATTCCATCCGTTCAAACAAGCCAATCACCGTGAAATTATCTTCATGTAAACCACAACAATAATCCCATATTAATTGTTTTTTTTCAGACATTCACATCAATGCAAGCCGACCACCTCCCACCTCACCTTCCCGAGATTTTTGGACAGAGTATACCGAATCAGCTACGACTGCATGCATGCATGCATGCATGCAAGACCCACTAGATGACTTTAATTACTTGGTAATTAATACCCACGCGCATAAAAAGGCACTTGGTCTCACGTTATTTGAAGAGGTAATATCACCAGGGGTGCTTAAAGTTAACATTGATGTTCACTTTAGTGCATGAACTTGAAAAATACGTCGTTCTAAAAGTTGGCACAAACATGCAGATATGATGATAGGTTGCATCCGTAGACGTATAAAGCATTGATGTGGCACTATATATCGCTTACCACGCATGACTTTTATGGGACCCACTTCCCAATGAATGGCTTGCTTAATGTAATCTCTATGACCAGTGGGCCCCACATGTCAGCACAGAGGAAAAATGAAAGATAAAAATGGAGATAATATCACCAGCGGTGCTTAAACTTGCCACTCATGTTCACTTTAGTGCCTAAACTTGAAAAATACATCAAACTGATTCAAGAACTTGGCATAAGCGTGCAAATACGGTGATAAGCGTGTAAATGATTACTGTTCAGTTTAAATCATAGGGTTGTGTCTTGAGCATAACTCTCTCTCTCTCTCTTATTGAGTGGTAGAAGAAAAAATGGATTCTCTTTCGAAGAACAATGAACCATAGATGTCGTCAACCACATAAAGTGTTGAACTCAAGCGCAACATAGAAAATATACTAGAAGTGTTGGATTTGGCGCGCCATCATGGGAAAAGGTAGGCATTTAAAGAAATGTGGTGAGACGACTACAAAAGAAGTTATAAAAGCGGAACCGTGGAATGTTGGAGTGAGCCTATTCTAAACTACAGAGGAACATCTGGTTGGTTTTCAATTGACTTTGCGAACCCATTATCACAATATTGGAGAACACCATGACAAGCATATGCAGAAACGACAAATACTTGATATCATATTTTCATGAACACACACATGAATTGGGAACACCTAGCATGCAACATTTAATCAAGTCTACCAACGTGGTTGGCGAGAAGTCCAAGGCCATACTATTCACTTGTCACACAATTAGCATTGACACGTTTGGGGCCTTGTGATGGTTTCGTGTTGGTGAGGGTAAATTTGAGTTCGTGAGGCACACAACTAAGTCTTGGTCCACCACAACCTACAGTGGCAGTGAAAGACGCCGTGAGATAGCACAAGAGGCCAACATCGACCATAAGCAGCTCCTTCAGCAGAACCTGCACCCAAAAGGATGTTGGTCTTTGGGGCTGCAGGATAAAGATGGACGCACTAACCTTCAAGGTAGCTGATTGTTTCCCAATAGTGATCTAGAGCAAGCCATGGCTCAATCTAGGACCAAAACATGAAGGGTCAAAGGAACCCATAGAGAAGAAATGACTGTCCCCACGGCTTGATACGGTGGCAGCTTTACAGATAAACGGACATCTTTTTCCCGAAGTCTCCCATTACCATATTGTATTTGGAGTTGATAGTATTTATTTTCTTCTTCTGCCATGTATTACCTAGGCTAGCTTCTGTGCTTCTCGAATCTCATCTACTCTGTTTTACAGCGAAAGAAGTTCTGACCACCTGATAGCTTGTGGAGCTTGCCTCTTCTTCAGTGGAGATTGAGCAACATATATATGTGCCAAAAAAATCGTATCTTGTACGGTGGTTGAGTATGTACACTTTACATTGATTATAGTATAGTACGTAGTACATTTATTGTGGGTGACCTTTTACCCGTAATGAATGATATTTGTTTGTTTGGATCGATTCGGGGAAAATCATGCGTGCATTTTGTTGGAGAATCATTGTATCTCTTGCAAATAAAATGGCGGTTCCCTTTTAGAGATTGGTACTTGGCCTCATGGTTAACCCACACTTTTTTTGAAAATTTACCCAGGCAATTATTAGTGTTATTTGCAAGACATAGTCCCGTGATTCGGTGGTTCTGAAGTTCAAAAAATATACAATTTCCCAAAATTTGGTGATTTTTCTATAATAATGTTGTAGACGATTAACATAAACGATCATAAATAAAGTATTTTCTTAACTACGTAACATACTGTTGTTTGGAAAAACCCATCATTGCGACACACAGTAGAAATACGGAGACCTTGCACATCGAGGAGAAAACAACATGTGTGAAAGAAGTGTCTAGTATTCCACGGAGTATTGCCTTTCGATGGAAACAATGTATTAGCAGTGGATGTTCTATCTAGTATGTTCCTCATAATATTGCCTTTCGACGGAAAACATGGATTACATGTGAACGTTCTATCTAGTGTTCAGTTTAATATTGTCTTTCGACGGTCAACTTGTCTTCAGTTAGTGTGTCATCCAATGGCTGTCAACCTCACACAGGATCCAGATGCTGGGCTAAACTAATCTAGTATCACATACCACATCGACTTGTTAGCCATGACAACTCAATCTTGCGCTCTGAGAAAATCACGAGAAGCGGTAGAAGTTATGGAGGGTCCATGGGGGCCCACAAGAGAAAGCGGAAGAATTGACAAAACAAAAACACCATGTATAAAAACTCTCGAGATCACTAGGAAGCTGAAAGTGTGTCATTTTAATTGGCGCAATTGGTGTGGTAGAAATAATTAGTGCGAAGATAAAAACCATTATCATTTACCAATGAATGACTTGGTTATTCGGATTAGAACATTATACGGCTCTCATTGTGAAGAAGGAAAGCAAGCTTTTATTTCTGAACATGGTTTTGAACAAATCAGAGCATTCTATTAGTGGTGCTGATTTTAACCTTGTGAGAAGACATGAAGATAAGAGTAATGGTAATGTAGGTTTCAATGGTGGGTTGATAAATTCAATTCCTAAGAGTGGGCTGGGCCGGGAAAGAACATGCAAATCCACCTTGTACACTACTCTTCACGTTCCTACAAGATCATGGCAAGAGCCCAGTAGCTATGGCAAATTCACTAGTACGCTTCTCTTAGTTCAACACACACTATTACAAAACGGGTCACCAATACTGAATTTTATGGTAGTGGATGAATGATTTAATCTAGACCATTACTACTGTTGATGTTGTAGATGGGAGTGTTGGAATTCGAAGGGTAGTGTACCCTTCCGGTAAGCTCGAAGGAATGTAGTTGACTGTAGCACTATGATGAACACCTTCTTGTGCAGTTGCCATCTGAGCACGACGTTCCACAATGTTTTCCATCCATCTTCTCATTCTCGGTGCCTCTTATTCCATAATGTTCTTCACACACGCTTACTTTGTCCTTCTCTTGTATCTCCATCCCTCTAGCTAGAACCCACCTCCCCACTTCTCATTTGTAGCCCATTCAAATTATACTTGTAGAAATTGATGTTTCCTCTTGTACATTTATGTTGATATTTATGTGCCAAATGTAGGTAAAGCCGAGTAAAGATCGTGGAGCAGTGTATATGGGTGCACACACGGGGAAAAGGTTGTTGGATGAGTAACACAAAGTTCAATTCTGCATTGATTCTTGTGCAAGCAATGCTACTCCTTCATAAGATGCTTGAGTACCCAACGTTTGATAAATGGGGAGATCTGTAACCAGGCATTATAAATGGAGAGCTCTGAAAGCATATTGCAAGGCCAAGTGTCTTTGTTTCATTTGTAGTGAATGTTGGGAAAAACATCATCAGTGTAAACAAGAAGTACAAACGCATGTTATGTAAGAAATGGTGGAGTTTCTCGGAGATTATGACCTATCTGAGAATGAGGACACTGATCAACAGCATGAAGCTCACATACTCTCCATTTCGGCTGCTGCTCTTGGAGATAAAAAAAAAACTTGTCAGTAAAAACCATGCAGTTCAGAGTTCAATTACAAGGGCTTAATTTCACCTTGCTCATTGATTTTGGCATCACTCACTCATTCATACATTCCTCTCCGTCTTCCAAAATACAAGGGGTTGTGACCATGCCTATAGCAATGGTGATAACGCTAATTGGGATACTATAGGTTGTCACATTAAGATCCTATTCAGGCCACACATTATTTCAATATATTTCCCTTGGGCACCTACGATGGCATAGTGGATCTTGATTGGGAAGCTTCTCACAGCCCCATAACAGTGGATTCGTAATATCATTGGCATTAATTTTCTCATGACGGAAAAGAGATACCTGGGTACTGCAACAGAACCACCATATGTTACTACAGTGGAAATATGTGTTTTACTCATAACTGAAACTCTTCACTTGATCCACCTATGTAGAGCACTCTTGATAAATTTCAGCACATCTTTCCAGCAACAACTGGTTTACCCCCTCACTGTCATTATGATCATACAATTCCTGTAGCCCCCGGTGCCACTCCTATTTGTATGAGGCCTTATAAGGATTGCTCTAGCTCTGGAAACTGAATTGGAGAGACAAATTAAGGAAATTCTTGACAGTGGTGTTATTCGTTTGAGCAATAGCCCTTTCTCTTATCCACTGTTGGTGGTCAAGAAAAAGGATGGCGCATGGCGCCATGTCATTTGTTGTCACCATTTGAATGGTATGACCGAGAAGGGAAAGTTCGAAAAACGGTTGGAGGAATTATCCGGGGCCAGTTAGTTTACAAAGCCCGATCTACAGGCACTAGTAGAAAACAGGGCATCGGTTCGGGCCGGGCCAGCCCATTAGTCCCGATTCAATCACGAACCGGGACCGATGGGTGCAACAGTTCCGGTTCGTGAGGCCAAGGGGCCAGGCGGGCCACGTGGGGAATTGGTCCCGGTTCGTCTGGCCCCTTTGGTCCCGATTCCAGTCATGAACCAGGACCAATGTGCCTCGCTCCTGGCCCACACCCATTGGTCCCAGTTCGTGTCTAGAATCGGTACCAAAGGTGGTCCTTTAGTCCCGGTTCTAGCCACGAACCGGGACCAATGAGATGCCTATATATACCCCCTCGCCGGCGAGCAGAGCACTCCACACACTGCTCTGTTTTTTTGCCGGCAAGGGAAGACCTTTGTGGTGCTCTAGCTCACCTCCGATGCACATGAGGTGTTTGACGAAATGCCCAAGCCAAACTTAAGCTTTCTCCTCTCGAAGCTCCTTGTCCAAACTCCATTTTCATCAAGATTTGTCTAGGTTTGGCGGTCCGTCCTGTCCCGTCCCCGTCCTGAAACCGTCGTCGATCACCCGCGCATGGTGAGCCTCTTGATCTTATCTTCTTGCTAAAAAAAATATACCTTCTCGTATGATTTTTTTACTTTTATTATTGTTTGTTATTATATAGTGCCATGGTTATGGTATCCGCCCACGTCGGCCCTCGTCCAGTCTATGATTCAGATGTGGTATATTATCTCTTATATAACTATTTCACACATCTAATGTCTATGACAATTAATTATGCCACCAACTTGATGTAGATATTTTTATCTATAGGAAGTAGTTGAACCAGAAATTCCAACCGACTATGCAATTCTGCTCGACAAGTTAACTAAAGCTGAAAAAGAAATCGATCATTTGTAAGAAAAATTAAAAAGAACTCAAGATGACAAGACGGGATTGGAGTTACATGTTGCCGATATCGTCGACGATCACAAGACCAAGATGAATGCAATGCGCTTGAAGCTTAGAAAGATTAAAATATGCCATTCATACTGAGGCTTGGTATCATTATGCCGTTGAATCAATTGGTACCTTAGTAGCGGTTATGATTGCATTTGTTGTTGCATTTAAATTTTTTACATAGTTTTGGTGTATGTTTTAATTAGATGCTCTAGAGACCTATATGTTGTTCAATAATAGCAACTATGTATGAACTGTACGTATTTATTTTGGTCATTATTGTACTTTGGCTTTAATGTGATGATGGATTTCTAATAATTTGGTCACTTCTGTATTCATGATATGTTGTAATGGTTTTTAATACACTTTATTATATAACGCACGCAGATGAACCGGCAATGGATGTACGGTGACCGGCGCACCTCCGAGTATATTAAGGGTCTGCATAATTTTTTCGAAGCGGCTGAGGCAAACAAGCAGAATGATTTTATGCCTTGTCCATGTACTGTCTGTGAGAATACGGAGTCTTTCTCCAACTCTAAAACCCTTTACTTCCACCTGCTTTAGAAGGGTTTTATGCCACACTATAATGTTTGGACCAAGCATGGAGAAAGAGGGGTTATGATGGAAGACAACAAAGAAGAAGACGATGACGACAACTACCCTCACCCTGAATACGGTGATGCTACAATGGGGGAAGCTGAAGATCAAGAGGAACCAGACGATGTGTCCGATGATGATCTTCGCCTGGTCATTGTTGATGCACAGAGAGAATGCAAAAGTGAAAGGGAGAAGTTGAAGTTCGATCGCATGTTAGAGGATCACAAAAAAGGGTTGTACCCAAATTGCGAAGATGACAACAAAAAGCTCGGTACCACACTGGAATTGCTGCAATGGAAGGCAGACAATGGTGTATCTGACAAGGGATTTAGTTCGCTACTAAAAATAATGAAGAAGAAGCTTCCAAAGGATAACGAATTGCCCGACAGTACGTACGCAGCAAAAAAGGTTCTATGCCCTCTAGGATTGGAGGTGCAGAAGATAAATGCATGCGCTAATGACTACATCCTCTACCACGGTGAGTACGAGGAACGGAACGCATGTCCGGTATGCGGTGCATTGCGGTATAAGATGAGAAGAGATGACCCTGGTGATGTTGAGGGCTAGCGCACCGGGAAGAGGGTTCCTGCCAAGGTGATGTGGTATGCTCCTATAATACCACGGTGAAACAAAAAGCATGCCGAGTTGATGCAATGGCACAAAAAAGACCGTAAGAAAGACGGGAAGTTGAGAGCACCCGCTGACGGGTCGCAGTGGAGAAAGATCGAGAAAAAGTGGAGCGACTTTACAGGTGACCCGAGAAATGTATGGTTTGGTTTAAGTGCAGATGGCGTTAATGCTTTTGAGGAGCAGAGCAGCCAACATAGCACATGGCCTGTGACTCTATGTATGTATAACCTTCTCCTTGGTTGTGCATGAAGCGGAAGTTCATTATGATGCCAGTGCTCATCCAAGGCCCTAAGAAACCCGGCAATGACATTGATGTGTATCTAAGGCCATTAGTTGATGAAATTTTACAGCTATGGAATGGAAGAGGTGTACGTGTGTGGGATGAGAACGAATAGGAGGATTTTGACCTACATGCGTTGTTGTTTGTAACCATCAACGATTGGCCTGCTCTCAGCAACCTTTCAGGACAGACAAACAAGGGATACCACGCATGCACACACTGTTTAGATGACACCGATAGTATATATTTGGACAAATGCAGGAAGAATGTGTACCTGGGGCATCGTCGATTTCTTCCGACCAACCATCAATGTCGAAAGAAAGGAAAGCATTTCAAAGGTGAGGCAGATCACCGGAAGAAGCCCGCCCTCCGTACTGTTGATCACACACTTGATATGGTCAATGATTTACAAGTAATATTTGGAAAGGGTCCTAGCGGACTATCTGTTCCGAATGACGCTGACAAACGCGCACCCATGTGGAAGAAGAAATCTATATTTTGGGACCTACCCAATTGGAAAGACCTAGAGGTCCGCTCTGCAATCGACGTGATGCATGTGACGAAGAACCTTTGTGTGAACCTGCTAGGCTTCTTGGGAGTGTATGGGAAGACAAAAGATACACCGGAGGCACGGGAGGAACAACAACGTGTGCATGAAAAAGACGGCATGCATCCAAAGGAGTATGAAGGTCCTGCTAGCTACGCTCTTACCAAAGAAAAGAAGGAAATCTTCTTTGAATGCCTGCTCAGTATGAAGGTCCCGTCTGGTTTCTCGTCAAATATAAAGGGAATAATAAATATGGCAGAGAAAAAGTTCCAGAACCTAAAGTCTCATGACTGCCACGTGATTATGACACAACTGCTGCCGGTTGCATTGAGGGGGCTTCTACCGGAAAATGTTTGATTAGCCATTGTGAAGCTATGTGCATTCCTCAATGCAATCTCTCCGAAGGTGATCGATCCAGAAATACTGCCAAGGTTAAGGAGTGATTTGGTGCAATGTCTTGTTAGTTTCGAGCTGGTGTTCCCACCGTCCTTTTTCAATATCATGACGCACGTCCTAGTTCATCTAGTCGACGAGATTGCCGTTCTGGGCCCTGTATTTCTACACAATATGTTCCCCTTTGAGAGGTTCATGGGAGTCTTAAAGAAATACGTTCGTAACCGCGCTAGGCCAGAAGCATGCATCTCCATGGGCCATCAAACAGAGGATGTCATTGGGTTTGTGTTGACTTCATTCCTGACCTTAAGAAGATTGGTCTCCCTCAATCGTGGTATGAGGGGAGACTGACTAGAAAAGGCATGCTAGGAGTGGACTCAATAATATGTAGGGATGGGCATTCTTGGTCTCAAGCACACAACACACTACTAGGAAAAGGGCTATAGATCATATGGCCATTAATGGCGCACCAGACAAGTGGTGCGCCACTACTATATAGTAATGGCGCACCATGAGTCAGTGCGCCATTAGTGTGGTAGACATTAATGGCGCACCAGACCCACGGTGCGCCATTAGTAACAATTTTTTTTTGTTTTGCAAAAATTCTAATGGCGCACCTCCATCTGGTGCGCCATTAGTAACCAGGGTTACTAATGGCGCATTCGTAGCTGGTGCGCCATTAGTAACAGTTTTTTTTTTTGCAAAAATTCTAATGGCGCACCTCCAGCTGGTGCGCCATTAGTAACCAGGGTTACTAATGGCGCATTTGTGGGTGGTGCGCCATTAGTAACCTGGGGCCAGCTAGATATTTTGGACAGCCACACCTACACACTCACTTTCCCAACTTCATTCTCTCCACCTCCTCCTCCAAGCTTGTGTCGGCTGCCTCCTCCTCCTCACCTCATTTGCACCATAGATTCATCAAAATTAAGTGATTAAATTACCTTTTTTGATAGGTAAGTAAGGGGAAAGCTATCTTTATGTTGTAGATCTACTTTTTTTCTCCCTAGCTCGCTCCAACAACGTGCACCTGCACTTTTTATGGTCTTGCTAGATCTATGTATGTTTGTGGTGTTGCATATGTTTGTGGTGTTGCATATATGTTTGTGTTTGCAGGTACCGGTATTTGAAATGCGATAGTTTGCCAATATTTTGCCGGAATGTTGATTCATTTCTGTTTCGGCGAAAATTTTGGCACTATGCATTATTTTTGGTCCTATTTTTAGGGAAAGTCATGCCAAATTTTTTCTTGGTTCTAAAATATCGTTTTGCTCTACCCCGCAGGCGACCATGGTCCGCACGATGACCGAAGGCATCGTGAATAGGTTTTTGAGCTCCGCGAAGGCCGAGATGCTTCAAAAGAACGAGACGGAGATAAGATGTTCGTGTCGAAGATGCAAGCTGAAGAGCCTTATTGCGGACCCGGATTCCAGGGCGGTGCGGGACCACCTGCTCTTGCGTGGTTTCATGGATGGCTATCGGTGGCAAGGTGATGAAGATGGCTATGAAGTCGTCCATGGGGGTCGGGCAAGAAATGAGGAAGGGCAGCAAGACAACCACCGCGGCGAGGGCGGGCGAGAAGACGAAGAATCTCCAGGACATGATCACGACGGTGATGCTGTACGCAGTCATCATGTAGAAGGTGCCGGACATGATGATAAGGAAGATCAAGACGAAGGGCATGATCATGAAGATGAAGACGCCGGAGCAGACGACGATGGAGGTTGGGTGCAGGACCCTCATATTCAAGAGTTGCTTCTCAAGCAGACGGATAATGCAAGAGCTGCCGCCCGAGAGAAAGCCAAGCTGGATCAACTGGAGATAGACGCGGTTACTCCATTGTATGAAGGATGCAGGCCCTAGGATACCTGCCTGAAAGTAACGCTCATGGCTCTGGAGATGAAGGTAAAACACAAAATGACCAACGCATGCTTCGACGAGATCATGTCATTCTGGCACGAACGTCTTCCCAAGGGGAACAAGTGCCCGACCAATTTCGAGGAGGCGAAGAAAATCGTGTGTCCTCTGGATTTACCGCACATGAAATACCATGTGTGCATGAACAATTGCATCATTTATCGGGACGAGCACGCGGAGTCTACCATATGTCCGGTGTGCGGCGTCACTCGATACAAGAAGAGGAAGAAAGCTCCTCGAAAAGTGGTGTGGTACTTTCCAATCACTCCTCGTCTGCAGTGGTATTTCCCGGACCCTAAGCTAGCAAAGCTCCTGCGTTGGCACGCGGATAGGGAGGAGAAGAAGCGGGAAGATGACGGAAATGATCCAGAGATAAATAAAAAAGACAAGATGCTGAGTCACCCTAAGGATGCGAGCCAGTGGCAAGCGTTGAACTTTGAAGACCCAGAATTTGGGAATGATCCAAGGAATATCGTGCTGGGCGCGAGCACTGATGGAGTCAATCCGTTTGGCAGCCA
Organism: Hordeum marinum; assembly: GCA_022496015.1. NCBI lineage: Eukaryota > Viridiplantae > Streptophyta > Magnoliopsida > Poales > Poaceae > Hordeum > Hordeum marinum. Next base: position 47,740,930 of record CM039678.1, read on the forward strand.
GAGAAGCACACATAGCACCTGGCCTGTGTTTGTGTGGATGTACAACCTTCCCCCCTGGTTGTGCATGAAGAGGAAGTACATTCACATGAGTATGCTAATTGAAGGGCCAAAACAACCAGGGAACGACATCAATCTGTATCTGGGGCTGCTGAAAGAGGAGCTAGACACGCTGTGGAAAACGCCAGCCAATACGTGGGACGCCGCAGAGAAAGAATATTTCCCTATGAGAGTCGCACTGCTCACGACGGTGCACGACTATCTCGGTTACGGATATCTCGCGGGGCAGGTGGTCCACGGATTTTCTGGATGCGTCAGGTGCATGGATGACACAACGTATCGCCAGCTAGATAGAGATCCCGGGTCTTCGAAAACCGTGTTCATGGGACATCGAAGGTGGCTTCGCGACGATGACCCATGGAGAAAACACAAGGATCTGTTCGATGGTGAAACCGAACCCCGAAGACGCCCGCGTACGAGGAGCGGCGAGGAAATAGACATGCTGTTGAAAAATTGGAAAGATTGCCCACTGCCGGGAAAGAAGCAAAAGGCACCAGAGCCGGGAAAGAAGCGAAAGGCGCTAGAGCCGCTGCTGAAGGTATGGAAAACGAGGTCTGTTTTCTGGGACTTGCCGTACTGGAAGATCCACCGTGTGCCTCACAGCCTTGATGTCATGCATATCACGAAGAACGTGTGCGAGAGTCTGCTTGGTACCCTGCTCAACATGCCAGAGAGGACCAAAGATGGGCCGAAAGCAAGGGCAGACTTGAAATCACGCTAATGATGATGATGATGAGGCGAAGCAGGACACAGAAAGTCGTCGCAAAGGCAAAAAGGCCAAGAAGACCGGAAATGACTACCCTCCCGCGTGCTTCACTCTAAGTCAGGAGGAGATCGAGCAGTTTTTCACCTGCCTCGTAGGAGTAAAACTTCCTTACGGTTACGCGGGGAAGATAAGCAGATACCTAGACCCAGCGAAGCAGAAGTTCAGCGGGATGAAGTCTCACGACTGTCACGTGCTGATGACGCAGATACTTCTAGTTGCAATCCGTGGGATCATGGACGCGCACGTTCGTGAAACGCTATTTGGCCTATGCAACTTTTTCGACGTCATCTCTGAGAAGTCGGTTGGCGTGAGGCAACTCAGAAGGCTACAGGAAGAGATCATGGTGATACTATGCGAGCTTGAGATGTACTTCCCGCCCGTATTCTTCGACGTTATGGTGCATCTGCTGGTCCATATCGTGGAGGATATCATCCAACTCGGGCCGACGTTCCTGCACAGCATGATGCCGTTCGAAAGGATGAATGGTGTCATCAAAGGATACGTTCGCAAGATGTCACGTCCAGAGGGAAGCATAGCCAGGGGCTTTCTGACCAAAGAGTGCATCTCCTACTGCACGAATTATCTAGGCATCGAGAACCCCGTTGGTCTGCCCGTCAACAGGCACCTCGGCAGGCTCGCTGGATGGGGTCACCGTGAGGGGCGCCGCGAAATGCATGTCGACTTCGAGGGTCGATTTGCCGACTTTGAAAGAGCAAACCTAGTCGCGCTACAACACATAGACGTGGTCGATCCTTGGATGGTAGAGCACAAAACCTTTATTGAGAAGACGTACAATGACCGAGGCCAACAGAGGACGGAGGGAGATATAATCAAAGAGCACAACTCATGTTTCAAGCGTTGGTTCAAGCAGAAGCTTCTATCGTACCCTTTACATGAGGATTCTTCCGCGGAAGAACAACTCATATTCGCCTTGTCACAGGGCGCCGAGCACAACTTGATGACCTATGAGGCGTATGATATCAACGGCTACACATTCTACACCAAGGACAAGGACATGAAGAGCGATGGTTATCAGAACTCCGGGGTAACGATGGAATCCTACACCGGTAACGACAAGGATAGATACTACGGAAGGATCGAGGAGATCTGGGAGCTGAGCTACACTGGAGAGAACGTCCTGATGTTCCGTGTCAGATGGGCCAAGAGCGTCCTAAAAGAAGACCGGTATTTCACCACCATGGTTATACCCGAAGCCAAATCCAAGACCGCGGGCGCAAGCGTCACCACGAAAAATGAGCCATGGGTACTGGCTTCCCAAGTGGACCAATGCTTCTTCATTACCGAGCCGTCAAAGCCTAGTCGTGTTGTCGTGAGGAGAGGCAAAAGGAAGATCATCGGAATGGATGGAGTCGCCAATGAGCAAGACTTCGACAACTACGGCGACCCGAAGATGGAACATGACGACGACGATGAAGTAGCAGCATACACCACAAGAAAAAGCACGACCACCCTACCTAAAGGACGTACGTTCCATAGAAGAACTCCGTTTGCGAAAAGAAGGGCAAGAAGATTGTGAACAGATAGCTAGCTAAGATCGATTGTATTTAAATCGTAGTCATCATTTCTCGATTGTATTACATGGGCACTTTTTGAACTCGATCATGAATATTTTTAAATTTCATGGGCACTTTTTGAATTCATGAATATTTTTTCAAATTTGATCTCTATCCCCCTCCATCTCGATCGCTATCCCCCTCCATCTCGATCGCTATCCACCGCCGCCGAGCACCCCCCGCACCCTCCCCCGCTAGCTCCACCGCCGCGACGACCCACCGCACCCTCCCCGGCCCGCTCCACCGCCGCCGAGCACCCCCCGCACCCTCCCCCGCTCCACCGCCGCCGACGACCCACCGTCGCCGAGCACCCCCTGCACCCTCCACCGCACCACCGTCGCCGAGCACCCCCATTTTCAAATAACAAATTTGATGATATTTTACCATATTCATAAAAAAATTATTACTGTTTTTATTAAAAAATTATTACTGTTCTTGTAAAAGAATATTAAAAAATAGCATTCTAATGGCGCACCGCTCGGGGATGCGCCATTAGAATGTGAAAAAAACATTCTAATGGCGCACCCCCGTCCGGTGCGCCATTAGAATGTGAAAAAAACATTCTAATGGCGCACCCCCGAGCGGTGCGCCATTAGAATGTGAAAAAAAAACATTCTAATGGCGCACCACTCGGGGGTGTGCCATTAGAAATATTTAGCTAACTAACTCCCCCGACCCCTTCATCCCTCCCTCTCGCCAGATCCTCCTCCTCTCCCGTCTCCGGTCGCCGTCGCCGCCACCCTGTTCGCCTCCTCCTCCCTGGTCGCCATCGCCGCCACCCTATTCGCTGCAACGTACGGGCCTCCTTCCTCCCTCCTCTCTCCTCCCTCCCTCCTCTCTCCTCTCTCCTCCCTTCCTCCCGCCCTCCCTCCTCTCTCCTCCCTCCCTCCCTCCCTCCTCCCTCCCTCCCTCCTCTCTCCTCCCTTCCTCCCTCCCTCCTCTCTCCTCCCTTGCCTCCTTCCTGCTCCTCCCTCCCTTGCCGTGCCATGCCCCTGTTTTCTACAATAGTCCTGTATTTTTCTCCCCTTTGCCTTCTCCTTGTGTGTGAAAAATCTCAGGGGTTACACTAGTTGGAAATGAAGAAAAATAAAATATCTTGAAACCAATGAATACTGTGGGATATGTCATAACTTATAACAATCAGTACCCATACAGTTGAGGATGTGGTGATCTGGAACAGGGGAATTTTGAAAAATCAGTTTGCTTCTAGGACTGTCATTGTCAGTAATATGTGTGAACTGTGAAGTACTTCTAGGAACAACATTTTTCTTCTGTTTGGAAATAGAGGTTCTATGTTGGTTAATGTGACTGCAATACAAGGAATTTACATGTGGATTATGGGATGCTATATCAGTTTACAAAATCAAAACATCCAACATTTGCTTTTCATGTTCTGCACGTGGTCCAGGGCTTCCTGTGAAACTGAAAGTCGATCTTCAGGGTGCAGCGAAGCCGGTTAATTTTTGGCAATAGTCATGGTTTTACCTGATTTGCACTCAGTTTTATATGACAGAAAATGCACGAGAGAATCTAGCTACTACTATATATTTTTAATTTTTCCTATCATATACTGAAAATGCACAAGAGAGGTTAACTAACAGCTTGTTCTTCTACTTTTGAAGGTAGTAAGATTAGAATAGGTTTGAAGGGGGCAGTTAATTACCTTCTGTTTATTCTTGTGGCTCGGACGGAGCACTTCACCGGACTGGAATGTGAGCATGGTTTCTGTTGGTTCGGTGCCAAGTATTCCATTCTCTTGATTAACAGTAGGCACCTGAATCAGCAAATACAGAAACTAAGCTTAGAGACACAGAGTATGTAGTATTATTCATATTGCCTTGTGAATGTTGAGTGTGCACAGCATGCTATTGAATTCTGATCGCAACGAACAATGTTGAGTGGTGTCATCTCCGACCATCGTGTCGTGATGATTTTGCAGGTACCCCGAGAGGCCCTTGAGTTTGCCGGAATGTCGATTAACTTCCGTTCCGGCAAATTCGGGTACTCCATATGTCCTATTTTCAGCAAAGGTCATGCTGAAATTTTCCGTGAATTTTAGCATGACTTTGCTAAAAATCGGACATATGGGGTACTTGCTACTAATGCATGGGCTGGGGTATCTTAGTACTTAATTAAGTAGGATCAACTACCTCTTGTGTTATGCATGGGCCTCGGCGTCGACAAACCCTAAATGATAAAACCTTGGCTTTTAGGGTGCCTCGGTGTCGATAAGAACCTAAATGATGAAAGCTTAGGCTTTTAGGGTGCCTCGGCGTCGACAAACCCTAAATGATAAAAGCTTAGCTTTTAGGATGCCTCGGTGTCGACAAACCCTAAATGATGAGACCATGATCTTGTTCCTTGACAATAACCAACTTTTTGACCAATTTTTTTCCTATTTAGAGCGAAACATGGCCCACAACGATGAGGCCGGCGGTTCGGGCGGCAAGCAATTCTGGGAGCTGTCCCAGGAGATGGAGGAACAACCTCACCGCTATGAGGACGACGCGGAAGACACCGATCCTGACTACACAACCCATAGTGGCGTCGGGGATGACACCACTGATGGTGCCGCCGAGGATGCCACCACTGATGGTGCCGCCGAGGATGTCACCACTGATGATGGCAGCGCACGCACAGATGGTAGCCAACCGAAGAGGCAACGGAAGGACCGGCGCCCGAACACGCTCCGCACCATCAAGGAGGAATTTACTCAAGTGGACTCCGACGGGCATCCAACGGAGCCCAAACATATAGTCAAGGGGTACTCGGTTCAGCTCGGGTGCATTCTCCGGAGCACCGTCTCGATCAACACCGAGAACCTAAGGCATAAGGACAGAGGGAATTTGCGCAACCTCCTCTTCATGAAGCTACACGAACGATACAAGTTCCCCGCTGAATTTGAAAACACATGGCTCTCAGGGAATAAAGTGAATAGTGCCGCCCTCACGAGGATGAGCAAGGCCCTGTCTACTTGGAGAAGCGCGGTGAAGAGAATGATTGACAAAGGTGATAGTTATGCGAAGATCAAGGCGAAAAATCCTTCGATCAGCGAAGATGACTACAAGGAGTTCAAGATCAAGTGCGAGAGCAGCGCAACCTCTGAATCAAGTCAGTGGGGGAAAGAAATGCGGGACTTGAACTTAGGGGAACACAAACTCGGTCCCGGCGGTTACAGAGTGGCGGAGCCTATATGGGACAAGGAGGACGCGGAGCGTGCCGAGCAAGGCCTACCGCCCCAACAACAACAACAACAACAAAGCCTTTAGTCCCAAACAAGTTGGGGTAGGCTGAGCAAGGCCTACCGCCCCGCTTCGAGAAATACCATGACAAGCAGACCAAGAACTATGTCAGGGCCCGGTACAAGGAGGACCCGGTAACAAAGGAGCTTACCACGGATCCGAAGACCAGGGCGCTTGAGCTTGTTCTGGCGAAGGAGACTGAAAGCAGTAGCGCGGGGTCGTCTCAGAGCACCCCTTGGGACAACACTCTAAATAGGGCGTTGAACGTAATGAAAAACAAGGATAAGCTCACTAAGCTGTCGTCAGCTGGTCATGTGGCCGACAAATGCTTGTCCACAAAATGGTCGTCATACTATAACGCTGGTGGGCGAAAGGAGAGAAAGACCAGCTCGGAAAGCCAGTCGCGCGAGGTTAAAGAATTCAAGGCACAAGTGGCGCGGATTCCGGAGATAGTCTCAAAGCAAGTGCGAGACCAACTGGGAGCGACGATCACCGCCATTATGCCTACCTTGGTTGAGGGGCTGCGGGGGTGGATTGCAGGCGGCCAACAGGGGCCGCCCTCGATTCCCAGCTTCACGGCCAGCAACTCGCACAACGCGCAGGCGGTGCCATTGGTGTCTCCGGCGGCGGCGCCATTGGTGTCTCCGGCGGCGGCGGTATTGGTGTCTCCGACGCCGGCACGGGCATTGGAGCTTAATGCACCCGGGTGTACGCCGGCCGGCACCTCGGCAACATGCGGCCCCTCCGTCAATTGCACACCCGTCGTTGGCGGTGCCTCGACATTAGCCGAGCTCGACGCCGTCATCACGGTAACTAATTAAGCCTCTCGGCCGAGGACTTCATCTCCTTGCCTTTGACTGGGCATCCCTGACGCCTTACATGTTTTCACAGGGCGCCGCCGACGTTCCGTGCACTCTCCTGCACTTCGTGAACGATGAGTTGGTCGAGGTCGCCAAGGGCAAAATCGTTCAACCGGGCAACCCCGTGTTCCACGGTAATCCCATGCCACCCACTGTGTATAGGGTTCAACTGGTTCGGGTGCTGCCAGGCTGCGACGAGTTATTACCTCCGATTCGACCCGCCAGGGCGGACGAAGATGATCTGATGACCCTCAGCGCCTGCCTAAGCTGGCCCCTGCTTTGGCCGAAGAGTCAGATTCGTTTGGGGGCGGGGGACACCACCCCAAAGACAACACTGCCAGTGTGCCGGCGCCAAGCCATGGCAAGACCGGCGCAACGCTACCGGACATGCCGGACATCCCTATGGCATAGGATCGGAACATGCATATGGCACAGGATCCGGACGACGACGACAACGACGATGGTACATTTACCAACGTCGATAAGTACTTTGCCGAACATGGGTATGATGAAGAATTCTTGGGGCCTCCTTCTCAAGAACCCAACCCTACAAAAGACGATCGCGATCTAGCTGGTACCGCGGAGAAACCCAATTGCAACAGGCGTCGTCTGGTGTTCAGTTCTCAGGAGACGCCTCCAGCTGCCGACTTCACCGAGCCTCAGATAGACGAGGTGCGAAATATTATCAGACCCAACACACTCAAGAAGGTGGTTTGTGAGCAGAACTCGGTCCCATTACAGCAGATCAAGAAGAAGGGACGGAAAAGAAAGAGCAACAAGGGTGCGAGCCAGCCGGCACCGAGTATGATCCGTGCTCAGGACGGGCCACCTTCACCTAAGGATATCTCGAGGAGGGTGCATGTGGCGGGTAGGCCGATGCTACCAGCGAATATGCTCAATGGTGCAACCGGTGCTATGCGGAGTCTCCATGACAGTGTGATTTCTTTGGAGAAGCGGCGTCTCAGAGAGAATGACGTGGCATACCCGGTTTTCGTGGCCACGGTGCCAGAGGGCAAGCGCTTTGTGGATAACTCCGTCGGGGGTACGATCGTCCTGCGGTTTGATGACATCTTCGCTATGTTTAACCTTCATCCGCTGCACTACACCTTCGTTCGGCTATTTTCTCTGAGTATGGAGATGAGGATCATTAGAGACAAGACCCCGGACATCGTGATAGTCGACCCCTTCTACATGCGTGCCAAGATCTTGGGCAGCGCTGGGGACCGGCAAGTCGCGAGTTCTTACCTCGACGGCGTCATTCTGGCAAACCCAGATAAGGATAACTTCCTCGTGCCTTACTTTCCCGAGTAAGTCGTCCCCTCAACCGCCCCGTAACATATGATTTCTTAGATTTCGATCGTTTTTTAACATTCCGTGTTTTCTGCAGTGACACACATTGCACACTCATCCTCTTAAGCCCGAAATATTCCATGGCTACGTATTTCGACTCGGACCGTCAGTCGAAGAAAGACTACACAAATGTCAAGAAAGTTCTAGATGATGTTCTCCCCGGCTACGCCAAATCTTGAGGCACCTTCACCAAGGCAGTTCGTAAGTATGGCAAGCACGTGTTCGCCCACAACACGACGTTCTGCTGCATCAAGCAGCCGCCTGGTGGTCAGAAGGATGCCTACTACACCCTCCATCACATGCGAGCGATCGTACGGGACCATAATCACCTTCTGCTACCAAATAATCTCAAAGATTGGGCCGAGAACTTGTCGGCAATCCAGGACGTGGACATCAGACAAGAATTCTTTCGCATCCAATCGGAGTTTGCGGAAATCATCCATCAAGATGTCCTTCGTACCTCGGGGCAGTTCAACCTCAGAAATCAACCGTCCAACAGTGAGATAGACACAACGCTACAAATGCAGGCTGACAACGCCCGCGATTTCATGACCATGACGAGAGACGGCGGCTTCATCCATGCTCCGGTCCCTTGAGTCGAGTCCAAAGTAGTGATGCTATGTGTAGTTCTGAAACATCGATTGGCTCATGTTGTAATTAAATTTTAATGAACTTGTATGTCTCTTTGGTTTGGACAGTCGTTCAACTTAGATGTAATCGATGCTATTGATGTCTTGCTTTTCTCTTCTGATTCTTTTGTTGCATACTTATATATTGCTTATGTATTGTCCGTGAATTGCTACTAAGGTTTTGTTTGGCTAGTGCATAGAGATGCCGTCTTATGTCGTGTACAAGGGTAAGGTTCTCGGAGTCTACGACGACTGGGAGGAGTGTTGGAGACAGGTTCATCGTTTCAACGGTAACAGTTACAAAGGATACACCACTAGGGTGGAGGCAGAATCTAGATACGCGCGCTATCTAGCGGGAGAGAGGAGGGAGCGTTGGAGAAACCGGATGAAGACCAGTTTCATCGGGATTATGCTCATCGTGATGACCGCCGCTCTCTTCTATGTGATGGTAGTTTAGATGATCGATATCGACTTGTAATGTGAAGACAAACTCGTTACTCGCGGTCTCGAGACTTGTAATGTTATATCTTTGTTCCGTCTTTTGAATTCGGAGACCAATATGATGATTTGTATTCGGAGACTAATCTTCTATTGTATTCGATGAATCTGCTGTTGTTGTGTGGTGTTTAAATTCTGTCCAATAATATATTTTGTAACCTGTGCAAATATCAAAAAAAAAATCCTAATATTCATACTAGTGGCGCACCACTCAAGACTCTAATGGCGCACTGTAAAAAAGACTAATGGCGCATCAGCCACTAGTGCGCCATTAGTATGCCAAAGCACACGGGTACATATGGCCCCCTGGGAGGCATACTAATGGCGCACTATTGGCTATACTAATGGCACACGGCCTAGTGCGCCATTAGTACACCAGATTCTAATGGACGCCAAGTGATTGATATTATACCTCCCGGACCAGAACTTCTTGTTTCAGAGGGGGAATCCATCAAGATTGATCAACCATTAACAAGCAATCCTAATGTGGGAGGTTTTGGTCAGGGGGACGCAGAAATCGTGCTTCAGGATCCATTACGTGTCCAAGGCCTTTTGTTCTTCTTCGCATCCGTTATTTTGGCACAAGTTTTTTTGGTTCTCAAAAAGAAACAGTTTGAAAAGGTTCAATTGTACGAAATGAATTTCTAGGTCCCGGGATTTCTTACCATCAAGTTGGTAAAAAGCCTCAATTTATTGGCAATTGCTAGAATTATCTATGATCTTTTTTGGAAATCCTTTTTTTGTTTAGACTTTTTTTTGTTTACGAGATGTCTGGAATTCCTTATTTATATCTCATGCAAAAGAAGAGAATCCAAGGCAAAGGCGAGAACAATAAAATTCAAATTTCTTTCTTTTCGGAGGGATTGCAGGATTTAATTCTAATGGCGTGGTGATAGTGGCGCACCACCAGTGCGCCATTAGTAGGCAAAACTGGTGCGCCACTAGCATGCCTTTTGCTAGTAGTGACACAGTTCTATAGAATTCCACCTTGGTGACCCCGTATGTCGATGAACACAAGAATATTCTACGCTCCAAACACCCGGAGCAGTATGACGACTGGATTACATATGAACACATCAGGACTTTCGGCAGTTGGTTGCAAACACGTCTCATGGATGACAACACTGTTTCTGATGAGCTGTACTCATTGGCCAGGGGACCATCTTCGACTGTATTAACTTACAAAGGGTACGAGATAAATGGGAATACATTTTACACGATCGCCCAAGATGAAAAGAGCACCAACCAAAATAGCGATGTCCGCTTTGATGCAGGAACCAAGAGGGGAAAGGACACATATTAAGGGTACATAGTGGACATATGGGAACTTGACTATGGACATGATTTCAAGGTCCGTTTGTTTCAGTGCAAATGGGTCAATTTGTCAAGAGGCGGGGTATAGGACGACCCATAGTACGGAATGACAACAGTGGATATGAACAATCTTGGGTACACAGATGAATCATTTGTCCTAGCCAATGATGTGGCACAGATTTTCTATGTGAAGTACATGTCTATCATACCGAGAAAAAGAAAAGATAAGGAAGAGAATACATCATATGATGAGCCAAAACGCCACATAGTTCTTTCAGGAAAAAGAGACATCGTGGGATTGGAGGGCAAGACAGACATGTCTGAAGATTATGAAAAGTTTCATGAAATTCCTCCCTTCAAAGTCAAGGATGATCCAAGCACCCTGTTAAACGATGAAAATTATCCATGGTTACGGCGCAATAAGCAAAGGACACACGCGAAGAAGAAGTGAAGACTTTCTCTCCACAACTATATCATTGCAGTGACATGTGAAGAAATAAAATGCCTTTTGTAACATATGAGTTTTCGTCCGAAACCCTAATACATTGAAGAGATTCTTCGTTTTGTTCACGAAGTGCATCTAGTTTTTGTCGTGACCCTATCAACTTTTTATGACTTGCTATGTGGGTGAAATGATGATACCATGCCAACTTTCAACCTTTTCACAGTTCATTTGAAGTGCTTTTCAATTTTAGGGTCATTTACCTCAAAAAAAAGTAAGTGCATGAAGAATACCAAATAAAGTCAGAAAGGGTTGAAAATTAATGATGTGGCTTTGAATGGTGAATTTTGAACACACAAAAATTCTGGAGTTCAGATGAGTTCAAAAAAATAAAATCCCTTCGTAACAGATGAGTTTTTGTTCGAAACCGTGATACTTCGAAATAGATTGTCCATTTTGTACATGAAGTGCGTCCAGTTTTTGTCGTAACCCTCTCGACTTTTTATGACATGCTATGTGGATGAAATGAAGATACCATGCCAACTTTCAACCTTTTCAGAGTTCATTTGAAGTGTTTTTCAATTTCAGGGTCATTTAGCTCAAAAAAATCAGTAAGTGCATGAAAGTACCAAATGAAGTCAGAAAGGGTTGAAAATTGATGATGTGGCTTTGAATGGTGCATTTTGAACACACAAAAAGTCTGGAGTTCAAATGAGTTCAAAAAATGAAATCCCTTTTGTAATAGATGAGTTTTCGTTCGAAATCGTGATACTTCGAAATAGATTGTCCATTTGTACACGAAGTGCATCCAGTTTTTGTCATAACCGACTCAACTTTTTAGGACATGCTATGTGGTGAAATGATGGTACCATGCCAACTTTCAACCTTTTCAGAGTTCATTTCAAGTGCTTTTTAATTTCTTTCAAAACATCGTAGGAGTGGTGTTCAAGAAAGAATCAGCTAAAAAGCTTTTATAAACCTCTAGTATTTTTGAAACAATAATTATATAAAATTTATGTAACTAAAATTATCAAAGTATTTTTTGTTCAAAACATTAATAGCAAAAGAATATAATGATAAAACACAATGGAAATAAATAAAGCAAGAAACAAAACAAAATAATGGAAATTATGCAACTAAAATTATCAAAGTATTTATATGTTAAAAAGAATGACCTAAAATAACAGAAGAAAAATACTGGAAAAAAAATTAAAACAATAAATAAAGCAAAAAACAAAACAAAAAATAGTTTAAAAAAAATGCCGCCTACTAGGCCACCACGGCTGAATACCACTACAAACCCAACAGCTAGTTGGGCCAGGATTCAGGCCTGCAGAAGGACCAATAGGCCCACAGGCAGAGAAGAGTGCAATTAGGCCTGTAAGCCTGCAGTTGAGAGGAGCTCGAGAGAGTTGGCGCAACAGCGCTTATAAACCACTCTCAAGCCCTCTCGGCTAGCGAGGTGGGACTAAACATTTGTCCCCGGACAGCACCACCTTTTGGTCCCGGTTGGTGGCACCAAGGTCCCCCTTTAGTCCCGGTTGTTGCCACCAACTGGGACCAATGACCACCTTTAGTCCCGGTTGGTGCCACCAACCGGGACCAATGGTCTCTGGTTCCTGTCCTTTGGGCTGCCGAAAAGAGACCTTTGGTCCCGGTTGGTGTCACCAACCAGGACTAAAGGGGGCATTGGTCCCGGTTGGTGCCACCAACCGGGACCAATGCTCTGTGTATATAAGCGACAATTTCGATTTTTTCAGATTTCATCTAGCACTTCCCCCCGACGAAGTCGAGCACATCGTCGCCGCCAGGCTGCCGAGCTTGCCGTCGACGCCCTCTGCCCCGACGCGCCGCCCCGTGCCCCGACGCGCCGCCCTGCCCCGACGCGCCGCCCCTACCCCGACGCGCCGCCCCTACCCCGACGTCGCCCCATGCCACAACCCTGCCCCGACGCCGCCGCCCCTCCTCCCGTTCGGTCCGTTCGGCGCCCTTTCCTCCCTGTCTGATTTTTCTGATTTAATTTGATGATATATAGATGACAGATGATATATGATAGTTAGATGATGATGTTGATGATAGCTGATGATGTTGATGATAGATGATGTATGCTTTTTTTTGTTGATATAATTTTTAGAGCATTTTTGGTCCATGTATATATGTGTGTGTATATGGATGGATGGATGGATGGATGGATATATATAGAAAATTATCATATGATATAAAAAAATATCATAGCTTTCTGTTTTTTTCCATGGATGTATGCTAAAGAAAATTATGAAAGAGTTTATGGGAGGTTTCTGTCAAAAGGTTCAATGATTTGTCAAGGCAAAAAATTGAACTAATTAAGGTATCCCATGTTTTTGTATATATGATATATGTATTTTGTTGGCAGAAAATAAGTTGGCTAAAAAGAAGTTCCTTCACAAAGGGGTTTTACTTTGCCTAAATCGGGGAGGGGCAACTTCACTAAACGTTCATGATTTTTTTGTTCATATTAAGAAAGATCGTAAATCGGGGGAAATGAGGGGGGAGGAGTATCCCCTAACTCTCTCGGGAAAATGAGGGGGAGGAGTCTGCAAACCCTAGAAGTGTCGTCGAGGCCACCCCAAACCCTAGAAGCGTCGTCGAGGCCAACCAAATTTAACAAGTTAAATGAGTTAAAAGAGCATTGTCGAGGCCACCCCAAACCCTAGAAGAGTTGTCGGACATTCATGAGAGAGGCGGTCCGGACGTCGGACGTTCATGTTTGTATATTAATTGCCATGTTGTAATATTTGTAGAAACTATGGATCCAAGAGACGAAGAACAAGAACAATTGTTGGGGGGCATAATCCACGGCAGACGTGATATCTTGTCGTATCTCAACTTCATCGATGGTCTAGAAGGAGTGGATTATGAAGGCTCCGGTGATCGAACAATGAAGGAGGAGGGACATGATCATGATGGCTCCGGTGACCGAATGCCGGAGGAAGAAGGAGACCATGATGACGACTTCGGTGGCCGATCGGAGGAGGGAGCTGTTGCAAAGTCCGACGAGGTATATATATTAATTAAGCCTGTGCCAACTCTAGCTAATTGATGCATTAATTGTTTTGGTATGTACATGTATTAATTAACTCTTCTTTCTTCTATTATATCCCTCCAGATCGAGCCAAACTTTGGTAACGAGACGAGGCCCGAAGAAGAGGTTGCGCAAGGATGAAAAGTTCACGATCACAGCACTCGCGGACGATGGTCATCCGATTGAACTCAAGTGGACCAAGAACGCATTTTCTGCTCAGTGCGGAGCTATTGTTAGGGACAACATCCCGATCAGCATCAAGCAATGGAATAAACCTATGGACGGCGCCCCTGATGGTGATTATGTCATTGATAGACAGAAAGAAGATCTTTGGACCGCACTGAAGGCAAATTTCACCCTACCGCCAGAGGAGGATCCGAATAAGCCAGTTATAGAGCCACGGGTCAAGGCATGTGCTCTTAAGAAGATGGCAGATCTATTCAGAAGGTGGAAGATGAGTTGAAATCAAAGTTTGTCGACAAAGGGAAGATTCCAGAATTCGTCGGCCGATATGAGAAGATAGGAGATTACTGGCCCGCATTTGTGGCCTACAAGACATCGGAGAAGAGTAAGAAAATGTCAGAGACAAACAAGAACAATGCTGCAAAGAAGCAGTTTCACCATCACACGGGGTCAGGTGGCTACCTTAAAGCCCGGCCATTGTGGGACAAAGCTGAGAATGACCTGCTTGCTAAAGGGGTCCAACCACAGACATATAACTGGCCAGACCATTCAAGGACTTGGTTCTTCGGGGTTGGGGGAACTTTGAACCCTGAAACAGGGAAGTGCTGTTGGACGGACGAGCAACTTGCAATACCCGTGAACAACCTTCAGGACTATATCACCGCAGCGCAGGAAGGGACGTTCATTCCCGACAGAGAGAAGGACGAGCTGACTGAGGCCCTAGGGAATGCTGAGCACCCTGGACGAACATGAGGCACACCAGGCTCCGTTTTGTGGAAGGTTGGGTTTCCCGACGTAGGCGGTTACAGAAGCCGAGAGAGAAAGAGGAAAGCAGAGTTGAGCGAAATTCAGAAGCTCAATGCAAGACTACAAAAGCTAGAGGAAGCTGAGAGCCAGCGAGCTGCCGACCAACCATCTCAGTGGCACGAAGCTACCCCAGAAGCTACTACCCCGCCATCTCAGCAAAGAAGCAGCGTCGCTTCCACAGAGCCCGTTCAGCCCGACTTCACGTCTCCTAGCTACCCCGTGGATACTATCACGGAGGCTCAACATTGCGAGCTTATGAAGAAATGCCGGAACCTCACTTTCAAGGCGGCTGTCGGCTCTGTTGCACCTCCTCAACCCAACGGAACTTTTCACTACCGTCCGATTCCACATGGCTATGCTGGATGAAGTAATGATGGAATTTGAGGATCTCGAGCTTGACCATTGTACAGGTGAAGGAGAGAATAAGCTGGTTCGTGCCCTGAGGAGTACATGTCTATGGAATAAGGGGTAGATCGATCTTCCAAACTGGACGCCTCCGCCTCCTCCTTCTCCTCAGGCAAATCAGGGCACTCCGCCTCCTCCTCCTCCTCCTCCTCCTCCGGCGAGTGATCAGGGCACATCGACTCCTTCTCCGGATCCTACGGCGCGTGGGGGCACTCCGCCTCCTCCATTGCCTACTCCGGCACGTTGAAGCAGTACGCCTCCTCCTCAGCCTCGTCGGCAACGGCGGAAGACAGCCGCCGCACTGCGGCTCCTCCGACGCCTAGTAAGCAACGACGAAAGGGAGCCGCCGCCGCTCCGCGGCTAGCAGTACAAGCCTAGGCAGCAGGGGATACAGATACGGTCCATCTCTCAAGCCTCTGGAATAGTTACCATATGAGAGGACCGAGTCTGAAAGCAAGGAGATAAGTCAGGCCGAAGTGAGGGACCATTTTGAAAAGAAAACTCCAGCTCCAAAGGAGAAGATAGATCCGGTGAAAGCGATGCGCACTATCGATGCCCTGAAGCGACCACCACCGCCTCTCTTGGATTCCAACTATGTTCGCACTCTTAAAAAGACATATCAAGATGCGCGGCGGTCGGGAAGTACTTCCAGTGATGCAAAGTTAGCAGAACGAAGAAGTCGGAAAAGAATTCCCTAGCTCGGCGAACAGGCGAACCAATCGTGCCCCCCCCCCCCCCGCTTAAGGTTTCTAGCGATATCGTCGCTAATCATCCAGGGATGGTCCCCGGTACCAAACCTGGTTATTAACTGAGCGATGATGTACTGTTTGAGCAGTTGGAGGTGGCCGAATTCAAATACCGGTACGGGCATCCTCTCGTCAAACCGGATCAACCTCCTCTAACAATGATGATGCGAAGATTCCATGAATGGTACATGCAAAGCTTCCGCGAGTCTGAGAAGGATTCTTTGGTACTGTCAGTTAAAGATCAACACGACCTCGTTGGAACTGAAATGTTGAATATTTAATTTGAGGAGACATGGCAGTTATACAATTAGAAGACCATCGACAAAACAATCATGACTTGCTACTGTCTGTAAGTACTACTTCTGTAACTAAGTCTCTCTACGTATATAGCTGAGCTCTTTCATTGCATGTATATATAATTATCCTCACTACTATATTATGCAGATTGAAGATCGTCGAATGCAGAAAAGCATAAATGTATGACACTGGGTTCATTAACCCAGATGTCATACATGAGCATAATTTAAAACATTATTCCACACAAACCGAGGAGAACTTGCTAGAATCGTTGCTTAAAAATCGAAACAAAGGGACAATATTCTTTCCTTACAACTTCAAGTGAGTGTTACTGTCTTGTGCATGTTCGGTTTCCCTTATTATTCGAGGTTTACGGTAATATAATTGATGAGTTATGCATGCGTGCGCAGTTTCCACTTTATTCTGCTAGAGATTCAGGTTGAGCGGGGACTAGTAATCGTCTTAGACTCGAAACGAAAAGATCTCCAGAATTATGCGGACATGACAAAAATTCTCCAGAAGTAAGTTTAATCGATCATTATCGCATCATATCGGCAACTATAATTTGTCCATTTCCTGATATCAGGTAATTATTTTCTTTGTCTGGTAGGGTTTGGAAAGAGTTCACAACAATTGTTCCGGCACTGCCGAGGGAGTTGCGATTTACACACCCAAAAGTAAGTACTGCTAGCTAGTTCCGCGCATCTCCCATTGATTCTAGTTTGATCAATACCATTTATCATGCTTGATTATCAGTTGGATTGAAATCTATTTCTCGTAAAGTGCTTGTGGTAGGAAGACGAGACTAATTTATGTGGATACTACGTTTGCGAGTTCATCTACAACGCGATGACCCCTAAGCGGGGCTACTCTGGAAAACAATTTCAAGTGCGTAAGCAATAATATTCACACTTTTATGTTATTACCATATATATGTATTGACCCCCTTCTTCAAATTAGATGTGGAAGATGCGGGATGAACTCCTACCACATGATCGCATACGAGCAATTCAAGAAGAATTGGCGGGATTCTTTCTTGACCATGTCATCAATAAAGCCGGAGAATACCATCTGCAATTGGACATTAGATGTTAGGGATTGTAAGAGATCTTATATTTTATATATGTAGCTAGTAGCGTCGGATATATATACGAAAACTTGTTATACGACCAATCTCTCGGAGAAAGAGAGGTCGATCACTTCTATATCTATATGTTCATGACGATCTTCTGTACTTAATGGTTCCTTCATTTGCTTAGTAGCTAGCGTGTCGAGTTCTCTCTATGGTAGCTAGCGTCGACCAAGTACGGAGAAAGAGAAGACACTTCTCTCTATCAATTAGCTAGCTATAACAATATAAAACCCCTAAATTAACTCTCTAAAACCCCGTAAACCCCCCTCCCTTTCAAAAAAAAAAAGCAAGTGCCAGATGCTGACGCGTGGATGTCTGTTGGTCCCGGTTGGTGTTACCAACCGGGACTAAAGGTCCTCCTGCCTGGGCTTCCCGCAGAGGCCACGTGGAGCCCCTTTTGTCCGGTTTATAAGAGAACCGGGACTAAATGTTTTGGGCTTTAGTCCCGACACTTTAGTTCCAGTTTCGGAACCGGGACAAATGGAAATTTTTCTACTAGTGGGGTGGGTTATCATCATATACATCTAGCCCCATGTGAAGTGTACAAAGCTGCTTTTCACACCTACATGAAAATACGAGTTTAACATTATGTCATTGTTTTAACCATCCACAATTAAACTTTTGAGGGGCATCTCAAACTTCTTTGTAAACATAATTGGAAAGTTAAACGATCCAAATGTTCCTTTCAAGTTAAACGATCGAAATGTTCCTTTCCTGAACGTCAGATTGGGTACCTTGGTCACGTTATAAGTGGTTGGCTACAGATCCCAGCAAGATGCCTGCGAGCCCAGCAAGAAAATTCACTTTTAAAAGACAAATACACCTTATATTTTGAAACTGAGAGACTATTTGGTTTGGCAACTGAGGGAGATGATTGAGTATGTCTTATTTTTATTTATAATAATACAATTGTTTTGTGGGCCTTTCGTGGTACGATTTTGTGTTGCCTGCTAATCAACCCATACTTATGTTGGGTATTTTTGCATCGGTGGTTGCATGTAGTATATTAAGGCTAAAATATCATATGTCCAAAGTTTTTATAGGGAGAGACTGCGTGGGTTGATATGTTTCTATAGACCAATCGCTTTCGATTGATTTGAAAATTGTTGACTTGGTTAAAATTGTGCACCGAATCCCAAATTGAATAACTTAATCCAACATCAAATCACCAAAATTAATGAGCATAATGAATGTAAAGAATTGAACTAGGGAGCTCATTGGTAATTGTTGACCTAGTTAAAATCGGATGACCATTGAAGACATCAATTCATTGTGAGGCACTAAAAGTTGGGAGGTATAGTGCTATAGAGGATACGTCGTTGCAACCGTGAATAAAATCGACCAAAGAAATACAATCTTTCACTCAACCTAACGATACAAGCTTATGTTTCAGTCTTTGGATGAAAATCCAATGGACAGGAAAAGGAATGACCGGAACCTGGGGGGGGGGGGGGGGAATTTTTTGTAACATGGCTGGTGTTGCGCTGGTTTTGCAATTGCATACATCTATACCTAATATTAAAGGACGGAGCGTTTCTCTACTTTTTTTCGTCCATATGGTGGGACCAAGATAAAATTTCGTCTGTCATGCCTTCTTTCGTTTGTACCGATCCGTTTTCCTGCAAAATAATACCACGCCGTTTGGACTCGAACCTATGCGCTTAAGCTGGACCGCTAAGAGCTCCGGCCATTGGACTAAACAACACTTTCTATTTACTCTGCAACCCGACTTTCTAAATTATATTGGCAACCACATCAGATAACGAGAGCAAATGAGAATATTTTTTTTTGACAAAACTGAATATATTTTAGAACGAAAATATTTTGTAAAGTTGTGAACAAAAAAATTTAAATTCGAACACTTTAAAAAGAATACTTTTCTGAAACATGAATATTTTTCAAACACAAACATTTTTTAAAGCAAGGAGGTGCTATATCCTAATGTTTTTTTGCATTTGCACTTTTTTTAAATACAAACATTTAATGAATTTAGAATTTGAAAAAAAATTCGAACACTTTAAAAAAGAATACTGTTTTGCAAAGAATATTTTTTTGAAACCTGAATATTTTTAAAACACAAACATTTTTTGAAAACAAGGAGGTGTTATATCCTAATTATTTTTTGAATTTGCAATTTTATTTTAAAAACACAAACATTTTATGAATTTCGAATTTGAAAAGACAATTTTTTAAACATAAACTATTTTTGAAAACTAGGAGGTTATGTAGCTAATATTTTTTAATCTATACCTACTAATAAAACCGGGTGAATTTTTTAAGTAGTCCCACTGATGCATTGTTTTAGTTCACTTTGTTCAATGCTCTTGATCTTGTCGGACACAAAGGAAGCTCAAGGACCTAGCCAACATTGATTATTGACAACTGGTACTGCGATCACCAGAGACAAGAACTGCAATGAGGACAAGCAGAAACACGGTATTAGTCATGTTAGTTATGTTTGGGGCATGAGGATGTGGTTTTTAGCCATGCTCAATGGGTAAAGGCGTGTGGGGTTTGTTTTCTCCCGTTGCAACGCACGGACACATTTGCTAGTATATATATATATATATATATATATATGCTGTGACATGTACATATTTCGAGCTCGCAGCGCAGGACTGTCGTACAAGTACGTATATGTATCGTCCATTGACAGAACTGTACATAACCTAACACGACGCGCTGATCCAGAGTGATTCCCACAATTTTTACAGCACTACTTCCACTCTTTCAGACATCAAGACATGGCCGTGCTGAGTGAAGAAGCAGATGATGATCTGATCTCTGCGTCCCCCTGTTGGAGCAGAGGAAGAAGTTGCGAGAGCCTAGGTCCAGCACCTTGGCCTCCGGGTCCAGAGCTGCAGGCATGCCAGCACAGTGTCTGATCGTCAGTGATCGATGCAGCTCAAAGTTTGACTGGAGAACTAATCAATCGATCAATTTTTGTATACGAACCATCGAAGGCGTACTTGGAGAGATGCAGCTCGAACCGTGCGGCCGCGTCTGTGGCGCCGTCATCGGGGGGGAGCGCCGGCCTGCGTCCTTCAGCGGCATAGGCGGCGATGGCGGCACGCGCGAGGTCGGCCACGGTGGCGTCGGCGCCCAGCAGCACATGCAGTGGCAACAGGCTCTGCTCCACCGTCACGTTCACCAGCAACCGCGTCAGCCGCGGCGCCGGCTTCTCCGACAGGGCCGCCACCGGGTGGCCCAGCAGCGCCTCTACCGCGGCTGGCACGTGCACAGAGCTCCTCATGGCCGGCCGGGACGGAGAGAGAAATCAATCAAGAATTCAAGATCGATATCGACGGTGCGCATGTACGTGGCTTCTCAAGGAGTGAGAGACGAACTGTTGTCTAACTGACTGATGTTTGCACAGACACTGACGACCTGTATATATGTACAGGCTTTGTGTGCGTGCTGTGCTTGGTGCTTGGCAGTACTAGTGAGCAAATTCCATATGGTATTGGTCGCGGTCGCAGGGTAGAAGACGACGACTGAATCGGTGCTGGGTAGTGATAGGTGGAGGGAGCGAAGAGGCACGTAGGAACGATACGAGGCCACGGGGCGAGGAGGAGGCCGGACGACGGCATGCACGACGGCGCCGTTGGAGTTCAACCGGGGGAGGCGCTAGCTGACTCTGTCTATGCGGTGATTGGTGGTCGTTACGTGCTACGGTCGGGGGCACGTGCTGGATGGTCGGGGGCCGGCACGGCGGCCGGGGCAACAACATACGTCCACGTCTTCCCGAAGACTGAACTGATTCCACTATGAAAACGGCCCATGATCGATCGCCTAACTGACAAAATGGGCAGGCCAGGCTACCATGTCTCGGACTTCAACTCTTTTTTTTCTAAAAAAAAGGAAGACCCCCGGCCTCTTGCATCTGAGCGACTTCAACCGAACCCTCAATTCTGAGCGGCTGTTTTCGTTCCCTTGGACATGTCTTTTTTTTTTGCAAGGTAAAGGAGAGTTCTATTAATGAATAATAGAATTGCAATCGAGGGACACAAGTTCCTTTATACAAGGGGGACTATGATTAAGCCATATCGCGGTAGTACACTCCATGCGACTATACGAAGCCAATCGATATGCCACCCTATTTTGTTCTTTACGAATTTTTTGTGAAATAAACTCCCTGCCAGCCATCAACAATTTAATCTCCGTAGCCAAATGACCATATGTCGAACGATCCAACTCACCGCTAGTTAAAGTTAACAATGCCTCCGAGGAATCCGACTGAACAATCGCCGGGAGGGTTGTGTGTTTGATGGCAAGAGCCATACCGTGCACTAAAGCATGACTTTCGACTTCTAGTGCATCTTTATAGTTAAAAAGAAAACGGTAAGCCGCAACTGAGCCATCATGTCTCCTCAGAACCATACCAGCCGCCGCCAAACCGTCCTCCAAAGAGAAGGGTCCATCGACAGAGAGAGCAACATGTTCCACCGCCGGCGAAGACCATGGTATAGCCGGCCCCGTGTTATTTACCTTCAAAATTGTCTGTTCCTCTACTACCGACATCTTCCGTTTCATCATTTGTTCGACGGTATATTTCTTCGCATGTAATATGATTTTCCAGTAGCTTTCCAGGAACTCAATAGTAGTACCAATCGGAGGCACCTCTTTGTCATGCAAAAGGTCGTTCCGGAGTTGCCACACTCACCATACCAACATAATCACTCTGTCACGTATTTGTCGCTATAAATGGGTTTTAGATTTTCTGGACGACCATGGTGCCTGAAATGTTGAGCGCCTTAATGAGTATTTTTGGGATATGGATGTACATGAGATTCTAAAGATTGGTACTTCCACCTCCGGCCACCTCCTACAAAACAAAGACTAGATCCGAAACCCTTTCCTCACCCTGGTTCCATCCATCCCGGAGTCCAGCGCTCTCGGGCAACTTGGAGGCGACCCTCGTCCCGCCGCCGGCGTAGCCACCTCCTCTTCCTCCCTCCTTCGCCGCCACATGAGGTTGGCGCCAGGCAAGCCCGTGGCGCAGCCGGGGACTGCGGCGGCGGGGCCCTTTCTGCTTCGCCTTGTGCGTTGCAGAGTGATTGGATCTGGGGCGGCAGCCCTTCCGGCGAGGCCCCTCCGTGCTGCGGCGATCGACGGGGCTGGCATGGTGGCGGTGGTCTGGTCGGACGGCCGACGGATCTTCGGTGGACCAAGGCCTGGCGTGGCTGCTCTGGTGGCCGGCGGCGCCTGATCTGGCCGCTGTCCTTCGACCCTGATCGGTGTGCTTCTCTCCGGCCGGTTCCTAGCAGTGCCGGCATGGCTTGCCGGGACCCTGGCCGGTGGCCGCTGGTGAAGCTGGTGGAGGAGATCCAGATTAGGGAAAACCCCTTGATCGGCCCTGGCCGGCCGCACCGAGGACGACGCTCAAGGGCGCCGATTTTCTTCTTGGAGACGTCGGTCTATGTCTGTTCCTCCACTTCCCCCCTACCTGCCTTTCGGGTGAAAACCCTATCTCCGGTGGGCGGCAGCGGCGTCCTTGATGTCGTGACCTTCCTGAAGGCGTCACCTTGGGGGATGGGTGGTAGTGGGCACTATGTGGGTCCTTGACAGTTGTTGGTGATGTGCACTACTTCGGGGGAAACCCTAGGATCTGGCCTTCCAGATCGGGCGATGGCGGTACTGCGTGCCGTTTCTCTCTTGGGGACATCGTTTGTGGAGCAACGCTGGATGACAGAGGCAGGAGGTGGAGTGGCTTCGTCTTGCATGGAGCTTTGGTGGAGCTGTCAAGTCATGCCTGGCCGATAGGTGCTACGCAAAGTCATGTCTGGTTGGCAGGTGCTATGCACGACAGTTCTTGCAGAGTCTTCTTGTCTGGACGGATGAGCGCAGGGCGGTGGTGCCGTTGGGCGATGTGGTGGCGTCGACGGATGTTCGGACTGACAAGGATGATGCGGATCTCTCTCCTGAAGATGGTTTAGTGGTATGATGATGGTGGCGGCTTCTAAAACGTGTGCATGTGGTGTGCGCTTTAGGTCTCCTGCACCGGCTGTTGGTCCAAATACGTTATGTGGATGGATTGGCGACGACACCAGTTTTAGATATGGGGAGTGAGAGCACTCCACATTATCGAGTTTGTAGGTGTGAGTGGTGGCTTTGGATGGATTGATGTATGTTTTTGTGAGACCTTTATGGAATAATTAATAAAGATGGTTGCATGCATCGATTGATGCAGAGGCCAGGGGTTTAACCTTATTTTCCAAAAAAAATACTTGGACTCAAAAACCTGCTGCGTCACCTCCAAAATATTATTTACTTCCACAAAAACAGCCGCCAGACAATTATCACAGAAGAGGATGGAAAACTTTGAAGGGTTAATGAGCTGACCCGTTGATTAAGCATAAGTGTTCAACAAACCTTTGACTAACATTACCGGCTGCTCAGAAGCTTGGAAGAATAATAAAGAATTGCATAAAAAATGTCCTTTTGGTATTTTGTAAGAATTTTGTTAATTAATTTAAAAATCAGTGAGAAAAGCAGATGCGCGGTTATAGAAGAACTTCACTGCTGGTTTAATTTAAACGTTGGCGCTATCTTCGTGCGGGACCCAGCTTTGACAAGTTAGATTGAGCCCAACAAATTGGTCCAATTAGCACAAAACTCAATGCCCACATGGCTACCTTGACAAACTTGAACTCAATTGGCAGCTTTGCTGGAAGATGGTGCAATGAAAGAAGGACAATAAAAAGGCGAAAATATGGAGTGTCCGTGGGGTGTCTGAGGTGGAAGAGGTCGACCTTGACGGCCAGAGCTCATGAAGCTGACAACGGCGCTCCTCCAGCTACTGGATGTTTCTTTGCTAAGGTTGTGTTGGTGTCCTGCATGGTGCTCTGCTCTCTTCGGAGGGCTTCTCCGGCTTCTATCTGTATTCGCGCTTTAATTTTCATATCTTTGCTAGTCTTTATCTTTGCCGTAAAGGAGGATTGTTTCTTCACTTTTTCGTCTATGATGGGACCAAATTATTGTTTCATCCGTCCTAGGACGCAGTTAATATTTTGTCCGTCCAAACCAGGCATTTTGAGACACGAGTAAAGGGGCCGGCACAATTCACAGGCTTGGAACAAAATACAACGAAAACTTAAATCACAATGGTGGGTATCGAACTCCAGACTTCGTGCTAGATTCTAGCGAGGGCAGCCAGTTGAGCTAAATACTCACAAACACTAAGATGCGGCCCAAATGTTTAATCTCTAGCAGCAGGAGGAGATCTATCCATTGTGTCACCCGCATGCATTCCCGACGTCACCGCCTGGGCCCTAGCCCATAACCTGCACTGTTGCCCAACTATAGGAGAGATGAGCTAAAAAATATTGATCAAATTGGAATCAAAGTCACGACCCTTACACTGAGTCATAACGCTCTAGCGAACTGAAGCCTTGTGTATCTAAATTAGGATTGTTTTTTTAACAGTCCCACCTCACATTTTTGTATTACAATGCATCGATTAATATACGTGTGAAAAACTTCACGTACTAAGTCAACTCAACGATGGATTGGTACGTCGGCTACCTAGCTTGGCTATGTATTATGCCTTAAAAAGCTGGACGCCAAGAGTCCAAGGACGCTAAAAAAGGGCAATAGGCCTCGTCCTTTCTCACATGTGAGATGGGAAATTAGCCGGACAAGAATGCTATGACAAAGGCCAACTATCAAATTAATTAACGTATTTGAACATTAGTTTCATGGAAAATATGGATTTCTTCCATCCGTAGATTAAAGCAAAAATGATATCTTTCCGTACAAAATATGAATTCTTTCCATCATCAGTAGAATAAAGCAAAAATACCAAGGCAATAGGTCAAAATGATTGTTGTGCACAATTGAAAGGGGGATGTATCTTGGCGAGACGCCGGACAGAAACACGTTAGTTTTGCTTTGCTATTGTTACTCTAAGGTTATTTATTTGATATTTTGTTGCTTTAAATTTGTTGGTAATGTTAATTTTTTCCAAATTTATTTTTAAAGTTCCAAATGGACTAATAATTTTAACTTAGACCTTTTAATATTGTTCATCCTAACCAATTGACCTGGGATCATATCACATAGTCTAAACTGGGTCCTGGAAAACTCTAATCTCGAACAATCCATTGTTTGACATGTTGACTTCATGGAAGCTATTCAACCATTTATGAGAATTATGTTTGGTGGAGGATCAAAAGGATAGGTACACGGGTTGGGCAAGGTGACTATCACAAATGACATGTGTCTTGCAAATGTCATGCTTGTCCAATCCCTTAAATACCATTTGCTTTCCGTTCGTCAATTGGCTTCAGTTTGTTATGATACACTATTTGGACTAATGGATGTGAAAGTCTTTTAGAGAGATACTCTCGAAGTTGCATTTGTTGGAAAGTTGGATGGCAACCTTTACACGGTTGATTCTTGAAAGAGAGCACATTCCATGCAACTTGTCTAATGGCCAAGGCCGACAAGGGGTGGCTATGGCATCGCTGGCTAGCCCATGTCGACATGAGAAATCATTAAAATCTCTTAAAGGGTAATCACATCCTTGGACTAACCAATGTCTCTTTTGAGAAAGATCGTGTGTGTAGTGCATGCATAGCCGGGAAGTAACATCAATCCAAGCACCCACTCAAGAATATTGTATCAACTTCAAGGCCTTTAGAGCTCCTTCATGTGGATCTTTTTGGGCCTCCGTCATGGGACAGTCTTGGTGGGAAAAAGTATGTACTTGTCATTGTTGGTGATTACTCAAGATATACATGTGTGTTTTTTCTCAAGTCCAAGGACGAGACGAAGATCACCTTCATTGATTTTTCCAAGCAAGCCCAACGCAAGTTTGACAAAGAAATCTTGGCAATAAGAAGTGATAATGGCTCTGAGTTCAAGAACTACACCTTGGAAGAATTTCCTAGTGATGAAGGGATTGAGCATGAATATTCTGCAACCTCCACTCCTCAAAAAAATGGTGTAGCCGAGAGAAAGAACTGTACACTTGTGGAAATGGCCAGGTCCATGTTTGATGAATACAAGTCACAACATAGTTTTTGGGATGAGGCTGTCAACACCGCATGCCATGCATCTAATCAGCTCTTCCTCCGCACGATATTGGAGAAGAATCCATATGAGCTCCTGACCGGGAACAAGCCAAATGTCAAGTACTTTCGTATATTTGGGTGCAAGTGTTTCATCCTCAACAAAAGAGAATGGTTAGGAAAATTTCAATCCAAAACAACTGAGGGGATATTTGTTGGTTATGGATCAAACTCTCACGCCTATGAGTCTACAACAAATCCAATGGATGTGTTGTAGAAACATGTGACATGGTGTTTGATGGATTTAAAGGCTCCCATGGGGAGCAAGTTGATCTAAGTGATGTAGGTGGAGAAGATCCCTCTCAAGATATTTTGTCCATGGGTGTTGGTGCTCTTCTTCCAATGGAACAAGAATCTCATGATGATGATGAAGAATAAGAAAGTTTCTCTCATCCTCAAGCCACTCCAACACCCATACATCCACAAGATCCTATTGCTCAAACTATGCGCATTGTTCAAAATCAAGAAGGAGAATAAGTCCCTCACCATGATCACATTCAAGAACAAGATCATCACCAAGAGCAAGAACAAGAAAGTGCAATCTTTGATGATGAACCTCAACAAATGCAACATGAAGAAGAATATCTTCCACCACACATTAATGATCCATATGTTGAGGATGTGGATGATGGAAATGAAGTTGAAGCTCGTGAAACCCTAACCTCCATCATGCCACGAGTGGCCGGTCGTGTTGATGTTGATCAAATTCTAAACGGCATATCGGAAGGTAGAGTCACTAGTAAACAATTGACAAACTTTTGTGCTCACTTTTTGTTTGTCTCTAGTGTTGACCCACTCAAGGTACAAGATGCATTGATGGACAATGATTGCTCGTTGCTATGCAAGAACAGTTGAATAGTTTTGAACGCAACAAAGTATGGTCGTTAGTCAAGAAACTAACTAAGGAACGTAGTGTCATTGGAACAAAATGGATTTTCAAGAACAAGAAATATGAGCATGGGGTAATCATCTACAGCAAGGCAAGGTTAGTGGCACGAGGGTACTCACAAGTTGAAGGTTTGGACTTTGATGAGACCTTTGCTCCGGTTGCATGTCTTGAATCTATTCGTATCTTACATGCATACGCTGCTTTCAATGATTTTACATTACATCAAATGGATGTTAAGAGTGTTTTCCTTAACGGTCCCCTACAAGAAGAAGTATATGTATCACAACCACCTGGGTTTGTTGATCCCGATCACAAATACTGTGTGTATAAACTTCACAAGGCTTTGTATGGCCTCAAACAAGCACCTCGTGCTTGGTATGATCATCTTAAGAAGTTTCTACTTGATGATGGATTCGTGAGAGGGGTGATCGATCCCACTCTTTTTACTAAGAGGGAAAAAGGCGAATTGATGTTATGCCAAATCGATGTAGATGGCATAATTTTTGGTTCTCCAAACATTCATTTGTGCAAGAAGTTTGCGGCTTCCATGACCAAGACCTTTTAGATGGCACTCAATGCGGACTCGAAGTTCTTTCTTGGATTTCAAATACAACAATTTCAAGAAGGAATTTTCTTGTTTCAAACAAAATACCTCAAGGAAATTCTAGAGAAGTTTGATATGACAAATGCTAACCCTTGTAAGACACCCATGCCTACAAAACTTGTTCTCACTAAAGACACCAACGGTATTCCTTTTGGTCCATCTATATACCGCTCTATGATTGGTTCATTGCTTTATCTTTGTGCATCTAGACCAGACATCATGTTAAGTGTAGGCATATGTGCAAGATTTCAAGCTTACCCTAGGGAAAGTCATCATAAGGCGGTTAAGCATATTCTTAGATACCTTGTTCGCACCCCAAAGTTGGGTCTATTGGACCCCAAGGATGCCAAGTTTGATCTCATTGGGTACACGGATGCGGATTGGGCCGGAGATAAAGTGGGAAGGAAGTCTACTTCTGGGGCATGTAAATTTCTTGGACGCTCCTTGGTAAGTTGGTCCTCGAAGAAGCAAAATTGTGTCTCCCTCTCAACCGCTGAAGGCGAATATATTGCAACCCCAAGTGGTGCAACACAACTACTATGGATGAGGCAAACTTTGAAGGATTATGGTATCGCCTATAGACATGTGCCTCTTCTTTGCGATAATGAAAGTGCCATCAAGATTGCTGAGAACCCTATTGATCACCCTCGCACAAAAGACATTGATATTAGATATCACTTCTTGAGAGATCATGTGCAAAAGGGGGACATTTATATTTATCATGTTGACACAAATATGCAACTTGCAGACATTTTCACCAAACCATTGGATGAAGCAAGATTTTGTCAACTTAGGCGTGAACTTGGTATCTTGGAGCTTGATAACATTATGTGAAATCTTGTACATCTACATACACTTACTTCATGTCTTGTCTAGGAGTAGGCATGTATTTAGGGGGGAGACATTCAATTCATGAGTTCTCTCACCCTATATGATGTGCAAATAGAACAAACAGTCTCAAAGTTACTGTAGTATTTCAACTACAGTTCTTTAAATGATGGAGTAGTGATTATGCACCCAAAGTTCAGATCTTTGCGGTGTCATGTCACATATACTCAAACATGGTAGCCCCGGCCACTCCTCTTCTAGGATAGAACATTATTTGTGAGGTTTTGTTGCTTATGCTTAGGGTACAAAGTGGTTAATATTGTGTATTTGTCAATTCTTCATCTGAAATCATCATTGACATTGGCACCAAATATTCCTTGGTCTTGGGAAAACCATTTCTGAGTGTTTCTGGTCGTTCGGTATTTTCCGGATGTTCGTAAAAATTCCTCTGACCTCCTCGCAACGGACATCCGGTAGACACTGGTCTTTCGTAAATTTGGCTCTGAGCTCCTCACAACGGTCGTCCGGTACGTTCCGGACGTCCGTAACGTTCCGGTCGTCCGGTCATTCATTGGCCCGTATATATTGGACCGGGTGCGTTCGGGGCTGTTAAACCTAACTCACTCCCCCCCCGCGATTCCCTTTTCGACCTCCGCCGCCCCTACACTCCCTGACTGCCGCCACCTCTCGTTGTTGCTGTCGCATGCCTATCGTGCCCCTCGTCATTGTCACGCCACCTAGGTCGCCCCGGTCATCGTCTCGCCTCCGGCGCCGCCCCGGCCATCTCCCTCCGCCTCGTTCTCTTCCTACGAGGTAGCGCCCACCCTTCTCCTCCTCCTCTCATTCCTTTGATTCTCCTTCGATCATGCCTCCTCCTCCTCCGATGCAACCTCAAGCTGATGCCCATCGCATCTCTCTTGAACCTCCTCTGCCTCTCGGCCGCACCGTCCAACGGTTCAACGAGGCTAAGAAAAATGCCTACCTTAAGTTTTGTCGTTATATTGACCAATTTTTGGTTGCTGGCGACTCTACGGATGATTTCTTTCGCACTAACGTCCAGGCAGACATTTTTACCACTATTATTAGTCCTAAGGGTCTATCTCTACATGTGTACATTGACTTAGAGCATATTTTGCTCATCCGGTGAAATATCCGGGTGCTACTGAGCTCATCGAGTTGTCTCGTCTTGCTGCTCCCTTTGCATTTCAGCACGATTTTAACCATGCTCCCATTCATCAGTTCTATGCCATATGTTTCTTTGGTCCAAATAACATTGTCACTTGGATGACCTTTGACACCGTGCTTACGGCTTCTTATTCCCAATTTGTCGCCGCCCTTGGTCTTTTTGACATAGGGTTAAAAATTCATAAGGCTAACCCCAACCATCGGCCCAAGCACATTGAGCCATGTGGCAATCTTCTCATACCCATCGCTCAATTGGATAATGTGGAGGAAGGGAAGGATCTGAACCAAGTCTCCATTTGGCGCTCTCCTTTCTCCATTATCTATCAGTGTGTCATTCGCACCATTTATCCCCATGTGGGTGATAAGGGGTCCTGCAACAGCTACTGCATCGATCTCATACATCGCCTCTATGCGTCTCCCAAAGGGAAGATTAATGTCCCTCACTTTATGTGGCATGAGATCCGTCTCGCTAGTCTTCAGCACAAGCGGGCCTTTCCTCATGCTCCCTTACTTCAGGCATTCATCGACAGTGTGGCCCCATTTCCCATTATCTGCACGCACTTGCATGAGCGGTGGGTCATTCCAGCTCACATGGCGGATGATTGGGTCCCCAAGGGCTCTTCCTCTTCTGCTAATGCTCGGCGATCTGCTGCTCGCGTTCCTCCTACTTATCCTTTCGGATCCACACCATTTGGGCTCATTGCTTGCTTTCTTGGGAAGGCTCATCTGCCATGATGAAGGCAATTTCCTTTAACTGCACCCAAAATCACGATGTTGTCACTCGCATGGTCACTTCCAAGAATGCTCTGAAGGCTCGTTTGAGAGACTCCAGAGTGTTCGATGTCAGTGATGATGAATGTTTTCTTGAGGCTCCTCCTTCTGACTTTGCCTTTCCCTCGGGTCCTAACCGGTCTGATTTCTTTGATGAGGCTGGTGGCAGTGGTGCTCATGATGATGTTTTATGATTTTTTGGCTGCTCCTCTTTGCCCCTTTTGGGTACTTGATGCCAAGGGGGAGTAAGCACTTCTATTTTATGTAGTACTTTGATATTAGCTTTTATCGAACCATGTTATGTTTATTGCCGTTTGATGTACTATGCTATGAGTAATGAACCTTTATGGGCTGAGTAATGTTCCTATATATTGAACCTTATTATGGTGTTATGGTGTTATGTTTACTGTATGGGATTTGGTTGGTTTGGTATCAAATTGAGGGGGATCCCTCCTCATGCTTATTTTATTTATGCACATGTGTAGGGGGAGCTCCGCAACAAATCCTTTCGATTTCCATTTTTTTAATATATTAAGAAGTTCATGTATGTTGTCATCAAATACCAAAAAGGGGGAGATTGAAAGTGTAATCATGCCCTTAATCTTATGTTGATGTTGATGACAACATGCATATAGGGGACTAATCATGTCTATCAAGTATATCTCAGGATTAAGTCTCAAGGACCGTGTGTGGATCATGACTATGGATAAATGTATATCACTCAAGAGCGGAGATACAAGACAATAGCTTTGGCCCTTTTTCGGTTTGTTCTTGAGTATAGGGATCCCGCACTATTAAGAGGGGATCATCGGATTTCGTGAAAGACTTGCTGAAAACCCGCAAAGTATCCTCTCACAACATCTCTGTTTCATCTCTAGTACTCCCACTTCTTAGTGCACAAAATCTGTTGTGTAGCTGAGCCAGTGTGCTCTATTGTCACCGGACGTCTGGAAATCTACGGACGTCCGATCTCTCACTGCCTACCGGGCATTCGACACTCTCCGAATGTCCGATGCATCTTAACAGAACAAAATTAGCGGATTTCTGGTCCACTCCGAACGACCGGACACCGGATGTCCGTTTCTCTCCGGAAATCCGGTACATCCTGAACAGAACACTTTTAGCGGATTTCTGGTCCTCACCGGACGACCGGTCACCGGACGACTAACAAGTTCCGGAAGTCCGGTGGCTGTGTGTCTCGTGCTGCTCATAGGCCTGAATGAATTCCCAGTTACTGGACGACAGACGGCTGTTCAAACATCCAGTCCAAGTTGTGCCACCAGGCGTCCGGTACTATCCGGTCGTCCATCAACTGCAGTACATTAATTGTCTCAATGGTCAGTTTTTTACATTGTACTATGTATAGTCTTCTTCCTCCACGGGATAAGATTGACCATTCACATTGAGCACACATAAGAACACACTTTACTCTCTCTCGCAACCTCATACACCAAATCCAAGATCCTGAGGGGATTTGAGTGACTTTGAGAGAAGTTGTCCGATCAAGTGATAGATCCACTCCTTCCCCTTCTTCGCACCAAACGAAATTGTGATTTGAGCAAGTCTTAAGCTTTTCCCTTTGATCTTGTTACTCTTGGATGTTGAAGACTCCTAGGTGGTAGGAGTTCTTCAGTGAGGAATCAAACCATTGTGATTCCCACGGAAAGTTTGTAAGGGTTTGGATATCAACCCAAGGTCTACTACTAGTGGTTGGGAATAACCTCTAAACGGTGACGTAACTTCCCTCCAAGTAAGTGAACATCAGCATACATCCTTGTCTCTCAGAGTTGAGGTTATTCCTAACCCTAACTCCCTACTTGTGGTTATTTGTCTCTTAGTCTTTACTTATATCTTATTGTGCTTGCTTACTTATATACTTGTGGTACTTGTTCGCTTGGTGGAACTCTTAGCATCTTACTTGCAATTGTTTAGGCTTATTTTCATATTCTGCATTATTGCCTAAAATTGCTAAGTAACAATTGAAATTTGTAATTGTACCTATTCACCCCCCTCTAGGTCCATCCAGATCCTTTGACCCATCTCAAGCACGCGGTGAGGGATGTTTGCGGGGAGGTAGCCGGCCCTCTTGAGGTCTTGGATGTCCCGGTTGGTGACTGTGGAAGCCTCCCATTTGCCATTGGATCCCGCCATGGATGAGCTCGAAGGGGGCAGAGTGGAAAACCTAGATCTGTGCTTTAGAGACTTCGAGGAGTGAGGAACCAGAGGAGGCGAATGGGAGGTGTGGTTAGGCCCTGGGGTTTTCTTCCCCTTTTATGAGGCTTATCACTATTTGGCCTCCCACTGTTGTGCCATGAATCCCTCCACTTCCCGAGACGTGTGTGCCATTGCGCGCTCATGATTAAACTATCCCGTATAAAACGGGACACGATCTGTGCATTGATAGATCGTGTTGATTGAAACGGCCTCAAACCGCGAATCGAGTTTTTACAACTGGCCTAGCGGTTGTGGTGGGTCGTGACCTTTCGTCAGAAAGGTCGTCAGGGGACGTTGTTTTACACCTTGACGTTTGGCCTTAAGGGCTGACCTATTCATGGTGTCCAGAGATGCCACTAGTTGGAAAACTACAAGTCGCTGGGGGCCCAACTAAATTTGGTGGGAAGAACTCACCTCGCAAGTCGAAGACTCTAATTACACAAAGCGACCGAAGCTAAGAACCTTGGCATTGGAGGCAAGTTCGGGGGCTACTGAGGGAGTCCTGAAATAGGGGGTCCTCGAGAGACCAACCTGTTTCTTATGGGCTGGACTATATGGGCTGCTTGCCGAACATTGGATCGATCGAAGGCCCTGTCTTCAGGAAGGAAGCTTCGGGGATCGTGGCTTGTCCGCCACGTTTGATGTAGCAAATAGGCATGTTTATCTCTTCGACATGTAACTTACCATGTGTAAACCCTAGGTACCCTCGGCGTCTATATAAGCCAAAGGGTTTTAGGTTGTAGATAGAGGACAACTCATGTAGGGTTTAGCTCTTTGATCTCGAGGTAGATCGGCTCTGTAACCTACACATCATCAATATAATCAAGCAGGACATAGGGTATTACCTCCATAGGAGGGCCCGAACCTGAGTAAAACCTTGTCCCCTTCGTCTCCGGTTACCATCGATTCTAGTCTCACAACTCAGGACCACCTACCCAAGATATGCCGGTTTTGACACCGACACCCACAACACAAGGCACAACTTCAACAACTCACATGGCGTAGTCGCCGCTTACTCTCCACACCACTGCTCCTCTTGTCCCGCCATAGCATCATCTCCCGGCTCCTCTCCCAGCCATGGTGTCCGCCATTGCGTCATCTCCCTGGCATGATGTAGATCACCACCACCTCTCCTAGTATGGTTTATATTTACCCTTGGCTAGCGATAGTTGTTGGCCTAATGATATTGCCTATAGGCTGTGACTGGTGGACCCCCCCCCCAAGGATGGAAGCAATAATGGCACCATATGTAACAGTCATACACACCGTCAGTGGGCGCCCGAAACAATGCCATAAAGCATGAGCGACGACCTCAGCCACACATCCTTGTAGGTTAATTCTTGCCCTTTCTTGTCATGTCTTGTTAGAGGGATCTCAAATGAATTATATTCATACTCAACAAACATAAATAAAATAATCTCACGTGTATCTCTAAGATAAAAACTGCGCAACAAATTTGCAGTGAAGTTCAAAGCCGATATTGAATTTAATTACTTGTAGGACGAATCTAAAACAATTTTGAAGAGATAGTAACAACTAACATGAAGTAAATCCAGTAGTCAATTGTTGATTGGAAATGCATGATAATATGGCTCAAAGATGCAATCGAACAACTAAAGGATTGCACTTGAAGATCAAATAGGATGCTCAAAGCAGTCCATAGTCACAAATTGTTGAGGCCCTAGATCTCAAGCAGCGGCTCTAACAGGAAGGGAATAAAGTGAACTACACTTCACAAGAAACAACAATGTTGGATTTCTACTGTCTAGCGTATGTAAAGGTTAAAATGTAACATCAATAGTAAAAGGGCAAGTGCATTGCAACGGGGCATGCATATTTAGTGGTTCAACTCCAATCATGTATGAATATTCATATAGGATCGTGTCTAAATATACATCTAAAATTTTAATGGGTCAAACATGTGTATTTATTTTTAAGTAGGAGATTTTTTTTAAGAAAAAATAGCCGCCCATAATGGCAACATGCATATGAGCTTAAGCAGATGTGAGTACTGAAAGTGTCCCAATAATAGTCAACAGGCTAGACAGTCTCATAAAAACTGATAGATTTGTAAAAAGACAAACTGAATCACAAGATTTCATACTCTCCAAGATGTGATAACCAATCTTGATTCCGTCTAACAGTAAAGTACAAATCACAATTTCGGCAGAAGGTACATTTCCCATGCATATGCAACATATTGTTAATGTGATAAAAAATATTGTAGGAACATCTACATTTTTAGTTGTTGTAGCTTATATGCACATTGTCCTAATATAAATTTCAAAGCTCATGGTGAATTTAGCATGAGCTCACAGTAAAATTCACTTTACACACCCGATGCTTATTCCAGTCAGCATATGTGTGTTTAAGCAACAATAATTGTCCCATTGAATGTAGTGCTAAAATGTGCAGTAAAATCACACAAAGGATCTAACATGGCTGTATGAAAAATTCAGTCTAGATATTTCAGAAAAGTAAGTGCCATGCATACTTGTTGAATCCGCGACATATAACGTTTACTGTTGAATCAACCATTTTCTGTGGCACGTTAATTCTTTAGTAAGTGTTCTAGTTTTTTCAATTTTCAACATATTATGTAAGGTTTGGAGATCGGAACCCATACTTCCTATGAAGTATTGACAAATCATTATATATGCAACATAATTCTTTCAAAAAAAGCATACTTCCATAAACAGAAATAATTTGCTAGACATGGTGGTAGCTACGCATGACCTCAATTTTTATCTCTAATTATTTTGGTAAATTATCTTGGACTATGAAAAAGACCACTATAACGAAAATTTCGTGACTTTCGACCACTCAGGCAAGCAAACATGTAATTATGCTAATAAGACAAGAAAAAAAGACTGAGAGAAGTGACAAGTCACACATCAGCACTGGCACACGCCACCACGACCTCGCATCGTGCCGTTGTCACCGAGCTCCCCAACCTGCACGCCACAGTAAATTCATATATCCATATAGTTTTTAATATCTTGATGGTCACTTTTAAAACTTGGACTGTGAGCATTCTAAAACATCAATATATTCAATGTTGTATGGACTTTCCATGTAAAAACTGAATACTATATATGAAAGAGTACAAAGAGTATCCACTCAAATTTCTAGTGTTGGTCGCATTGTAGTACTTTCCAATAAACTGTTGTTGTTGTTGCAATCCTTTTATTTTATGAATGTGTGCACATCAATTCTTAAAAGAATTACCACTAACAGTTTAAAACTGAATACATTGTGAAAACTAATAACTACTACCTCCGTCTCTATTTACATGGCGCCCTCGGGTTTGTGTGTGAACTATGACAAATAATAGATGATTCACATTTCAGAAAAATATATACTGCTGGTAACTATTTTATAATAGAAATTCACTGGTATAATTTTTATGAGCTAACATACGATTAGTTGGTCAAAGGTTGAACCCCAAAATATGTGGGGGCATGTAAACAAAGGTAAAAGGAGCAGATTTAATGGTGGAAAAAAATCATATTTGCAAGAGACTTATAGTCCGTAACCTTCATTGAAAAAAATATATACTCATGAAAACTATTTTATAAGAGACTCCAAGCCAAACATAAAATATTGCATAGTGTAGTGCCACACCAAATACAGCCATGCCATGGCTGAGAAATCACCTGCACGAACACCAATCTGTTTTGACAAATTATTCACTATTTCAAATCGTAGAAGGGGGAAACACATGAAAGACAAACAACATGGATGACAAATAAAACCTGCAACGCTCCCCTTGCAGACCCTCCAAGCAGCACTTGGAACTAACATTTGCACATACCACGGCCCACTGATGACCCACAAGTATAGGGGATCAATCGTAGTCCTTTCGATAAGTAAGAGTGTCGAACCCAACGATGAGCAGAAGGAAATGACAAGCGGTTTTCAGCAAGGTAATCTCTGCAAGCACAGAAATTGTTGGTAATAGATAGTTTGATAGCAATGTAATTTATAACGAGCAAGTAACGGTCACAGTAAAGAAGGTGCAACAAGGTAGCCCAATACTTTTGAGCCGAAGGACGGGCCGGAACAATCACTAGTAATAGGCAAAGTGTTCTTTAGGGTACACAAGAATTTTGTCTAGTCATTTTTATCATGTTGGTTTAATTCATGTTCGCTACTTTGATAATTTGATATGTGGGTGGACCGGTGCTAAGGTGTTATTCTTACTTGAACTAACAACCTACTTATGATTAACCCCAACCCAAGAATCCGCAACTACGAGAAAAGTATTAAGACAAAGTCTAACCATAGCCTTAAGCATGTGGATCCAAATCAGCCCCTTACAAAGTAGCGCATAAATTAAGGTTTAAGCTTCTGTCACTCTAGCAACCCATCATCTAATAACTACCCCCACAATGCGTTCCCTTAGGCCTACGAATGGTGAAGTGTCATGTAGTCAATGTTCATATGACACCACTAAGGGAACCACAACATACATATCATCAAAATATCAAACACATATCACATTCACATGATTACTCGCGACATGACTTCTCCCGTCACCTCAAGAACAAAGCTAACTACTCACAAATAATATTCATGCTCAAGATCAGAGGAGTATTGAATAGTATAATTGACCTGAACATATAATATTTCACCAAATAAACCATATAATAATCAACTACACAAGGTAATTACCACTACTAGTCACACACAGGTACCAATCTAAGGTTCTGCTACAAAGATTGAACACAAGAGATGAACTAGGGTTTGAGAGGAGATGGTGTTGTTGAAGATGTTGATGAAGATTGCCCTCCCAAAGATGAGAGGGGTGTTGGTCATGACGATAGCTTCGATTTCACCCGCGGGGAGGGAAGTTCCACGGCAGAATCTCTTTGTCCCGAAAGTCCTCGCCCTGATTTTTTTAGGTTTTTTGGGAATGTATACCAGAAGATGGGCACCGGAAGCGGGCCAGGCTGCGCACAACCCATCAGGGCACGACCAGGGGCGCCTGATACACCCTGGTGGGTTGTGCCCACTTGGACCTCCTCCGGTACTTTTCAGCTCAAGTAATTTTTATTAAATAGAAAAATAATCTTCGTACATTTTCAGCTTCATTGGAGTTGTGCAGAATAGCTATCTCCGACGTGCTTCTCTTGGGTCCAGAATTCCAGCTCGGTGCATAGGCTCCATTATCCTGGAAGTAGTATTCGGCTCGCCCGATAACTTTCAAAGCGAAGACTTGATCTTCGATATTGTGCCTTTCCGCAACGGCTATCACGCCCTGCTCGGCAGGATAGCGTTTGCTCGCTTCAACATCCTTCCACATTATGCGTACCTCAAGCTTAAGATGCCCGGCCCCAAGGGGGTCATGACTTTTAACGGTACCACAGAGTGCTCTCACCGAAATGAGGAACATGTGCTGGCACTGGCAGCCGAATTTAATTACAACGATGATTGGCATCTCCGCAATCTGCTGCAAAGGCAGGCAAGATGGGGAAGTGACCACGGTTTCAGACCCAACTCTCAGAACTTTCCCGTCCCCTTAAATACGGATTCGCCCCCATTGCATAACCCTAGGACCAAAAAAGTACGTGCCAAGGAGACACAACTTCGTGCTCAAAATTTCATGGGTGGCGGTGGGGAAAAAAGGGTAAGTGTTCGGCTAGACCGAACTATTACCATTACGACGTCTTCGGACATATTGCAGGGACTATCAAAGGACCTGCACAAGGCATAAAGGTCATCGACACTTCAGTGACTTCTCATGACCTTCTTCACAAGATCCGATCGCCGAACAGTACCACCCATTGAGGTGCACCAAGACGCAAGACTACGCAAGCAGCTGGGCACATCGAGGGCTTAAGGTCCCCAACCGAAGACCCTTGGTACGGCCACTCCTATAGAATTTCCTCCTATCTTTTTTTCACATACCTGTAAGCAGTTGCTTCGACACTCCGAGTAATAAGAGTTATTGAGAAAAAATATAGCATCATTATACATGTTTGTCTTGTTGTTCTTTTTGGCACATATTTTCCTTTCTCTCTCTTCTCGTGAAACAGTTTGGTATGTTACAACGCAACTGGTTAATAGACCTGGGGCTCGAGTTTAAAACCAAATCGCCTTATGTACAACTTATTATGCATTTTGTGTCTTGGAATTCAATTTATATGCGTCGACTCCGAAC
Organism: Hordeum marinum; assembly: GCA_022496015.1. NCBI lineage: Eukaryota > Viridiplantae > Streptophyta > Magnoliopsida > Poales > Poaceae > Hordeum > Hordeum marinum. The sequence continues at coordinate 47,780,018 of CM039678.1, forward strand.
TATGTCTTGGGTCAATAGTTGGGTTGCCCGGCTCCTGTGCTTGCCCCTTTACGTTCCGCTCGTTTGGCTAAAAGGGCAAACAGAGAACCCTTGCGGTTGTATTTCCGGATAGTCTGGTCAAGCACCTTAGGGGAGAAAGCTGAAAATTGACTGTCATAGTATGCGAGAGCCGGTCTGTGAATCCGGGCTTAAAGTGTTATACTTAAATCCTCGTCAGAGGATATTCCGCATTATGCGAGTGGTTTGCTCTCCATGCAAACCATGTGATGTTGGCCTTAGCCACGGTTCATCCGAACATCACAACACTCCGGTGGGTAGTCATCAGCCCCCCGCAGTCCTTTTCGCGCCACTATGGCTAAGTGAAAGAAATAAAGCACTATGGTCTGATTGCCTGGTCCGCCGCACTCTACCGCCTTCGGGTCCTAATAACTCGGCTAAGGGATACAGAGCATTGGCAGATACACCCACATGGGGGCTGAAGCCGATGACTCGCTTCTTTCAGTTTCAAACGGCCACACACGAGTTATAAAGGAATGCAAAACATTGAAAGCATGATAAATTATAACATTAAAGCTTTAAAAATGTCTTCGGTCACATTACAACTTATAAATGCATGTTATCGTTCAAAAATTGTGACGCTATTGCCCGAGCACCATCCATCACTCCGGCGAAGTAGAGCACGGGGCGCCTATGTTCCTTCCCAGGAGGTGGCGGAGCGGTAGTTATCTTCATTGGATCTAGCCCCGGCCAATGCACCTTGGCCTTTGCAAGGGCCATATGAGCTCCCTCGATGCAGGAGGAGCGGTTTATAGCGTCGAGGCGGGGCGTATTGTCAATCAGCCTCTGCACTATGCCGAAGTAGCTACCGGGCAATGGCTCGTTGGGCCATAACGGGATGAAGAGGTCCTTCATGGCCAGCTCCGCCATCTGGTGCAGCTCCATCAGCCATTTCAGCTACTCGACGAGAAGAGGAGAGTGCTCGGGGGCTTCAAACTGTGCCAAGAATAGGCGCGCTTCATCTCCTTCTTCTCGCGAATCATAGAGCTGCTTCGCTTCATCTGTAAGTCGGAGTAGGCGCCTGAGGAACACCACACCCTGGTAAGCAGCTTGAAGTTGCTATCCCCGAAGACACACTGCAATAAGTCCGAGTTACCATCCATTATGTCGTTCACATGGCGGACCTGCACCTCAAAGAACCGCCTATCCACCCGCTCCTTTTGGAGATCGAGTTTTAGGGTGGATAGCTCGGCCGCATGCTCCTTGTTGTTTTTCTCAAGGATCTCGCACTTGTGGCTAGCGTCCTTGAGCTCCTGCTAGATCTCCTGCACCCGCGCCTCATGTTAGTCGCTGGTCACTCTCAAAGCTGAAAGCGCGGTGGCCGCTCGTCCGGCCGCCGCCCTCTCACACGCCGCCTCATCCTTGGCCTGCTGCAGCTCGAACTTGAGCTTTTCTACCTCCTTTGCCGAGGTTGTTTGATCATTAACACTATGAAAAACTGCATTGATAGCATTTTGACAAAGTTGTCTGGATGTTGATTCAGACTTACCTTGCGCCTCGTCGAATCTTTTGTTGAGGGCATCAAGCTCATCTTCGGAGCATTTGAGCTTCCGATTCAGCTCGTCCAGCTCGGCGCCATTCACTGCCGCCACCGATGATGAAGCCTGTAATACACAAATCCTTGTCAGGTTACATGGGTTCCATACTTCCGAATTATCGTCAATCCGATCACATGTTCGGTCCTCTTAGTGGTTATTCGAACACTCCGAACATACATTTTTGCATGTAGTTAAGAAATGGATCCATGATTGACCCCTACATATGTTTTTTCAAACTCACCTAGGGTTCGGGGGCTGTCATGCATGTATATAATCATAAAAAAATAAACATTTTTGCAGACAAGAGTGTCGCGTGGCTTACTTGAAAACCATTCAGGAGACCCTTGAAGGCCTCCTTCAGTACGTTGTCGACGGACTGAATGCTCTGCAATACAACACCCATAAGGGTGCGGTGGTCCTCGGCGATGAAGGCGCTCGACAAAGCCTCCTCCATGACCGGCCACCCATTGGTCGGTGGTGCCGGTGGTGATCAGATAACCCGAACACCAACCGGGGTTTGAGCCGTTGCCTCCGAAGGCGTGGTGCACCTCGTTCGGCCTCCTCAGTATCCGGGTGGGGAACCTCCCCTCGGTTTTGGTGACCGAGGCAATAGCCTCGGCCATGATGTCGTCTTCCCCGCCGCCAGTGCCCAGCTCCATAGGAGTATGCTGGGACGACACCTTCGTGGAGTCCTTCGTGATGCCCGGAGGGGTGGGATGCGACGCATTCCCGCTCTCCGCTAGTTCGCTGGGCGGGGTCTCCTTGTACGAATCTTGGTCGGTGGGGAGCACGCGCGGGGGGGGGGGTGCAAAGTCAATAAATGCCCACATGTTATTAAACTATAAACTCATCAATGACAAATAAAGGATTCTTCGGACTCTCACCTTCGAGCAGAAGGCTTGACCCGTAGGCTCCTTCGTGGAACTCTCTCGAAGTCATCGGACTCGGTATCCGAGTCCAAACTATTGTTGGATAGGATTACCTGTGACCGACGCGCTCTCGTCGGGGCAAGAGGGGGTACCACCTCTGTGGCGTCCGATGCTGCTGCTCTCTTTCTTGAGACGGGGAATCGTCCTTCCCCTCGTCTTTGTTCTCGTCCGCATGCTCCTATTGATTCGTGGAGGCATGGGTTAGTTCGGACTTAGCCTATGGCTAGTCCCTAATGCGCAGGCCTCCTTGGCCTTGTTTCTTCTTCTTATCTTTCTTCGCAGGCACCTCGTAAGGCGCCTTGATGAGCATCTCCGCTAATAGCCCGGACCTGGGGTCTTCGGGCTGAGGCGCCAGGCAGTCGATGCCCGTGGCTTTGCTCAGTCATTTCTGCAGAGAATAATTGGAAAAGGTGTTATAGCTCTTCTCTATGAAGGGCAGAGCCGATCAAGCAAAATTATACCGTACCTTGGAAGCGGGCTTGGCGGCGTGCAAACCCCGATCTTCCTCCTTGGCTGGCCAATCCTCTTGCTGCTTGAAAAACGCCTTCCACAACTTCTCTCACGTTGTGCGGAAGAGGTGCAGAATCGTGGGCGCGTCATCGAGCTAACGATCCCACACGGGAGTATCCCGGCGCTGGCAGGGGAGGATGTGCCGCCGAAGCATAACCTGGACCACGTTGGTGAGCGCCATGTCGTTATCGATCATGGAGCCGATGTGCTTCTATAGGTCGCTCACTTCCTTGCTCGGTCCCCAGGTGAGGCCCTTGCGGAGCCATGAAGTTAATCTGGTGAGGGTACCGGATCTGAATTCGGCGGGGGCGATCTGACCTTCTTCCCTTGCCTTAGTGATATAAAACCACTCCTTTTGCCACACCGTGATGCTGTCGATGAACGTACCCGATGGCCATACGACGCGGGTGAGCTTGCCGATGACATCCCTGCCGCAATGTGCGTGCTTGCCTCCGACGCATTTCGTCTTGATGTTAAACACTTTGAGCCAAAGCCCAAAGTGTGGCTCGACCCGCAGAAAGGCCTCGCAGATGAGGATGAAGGACGATATGTGCATGAAGGAGTTCGGCGGGAGGTCGTGGAAGTCAAGACTGTAGAAAAATATTAACCCCCTGATGAAGGGGTGGAGTGGGAAGCTCAGTCCTTGGACAAAGTGGGAGATGAAGACCACCCTTTCACCTGGCTTTGGACTGGGGATCACTTGGCCCATTGAAAGTGCAATCATGCCCTTAATCTTATTTTGAGGTTGATGACAACATGCATATAGGAGACTCATCATGTCTATCAAGTATATCTCAGGATTAAGTCTCAAGGACCGTGTGTGGATCATGACTATGGATAAATGTATATCACTCAAGAGCGGAGATACAAGACAATACCTTTGGCTATTTTTTGGTTTGTTCTTGAGTATAGGGATCCTGCACTATTAAGAGGGGATCATCGGATTTCGTGTAAGACTTGCTCAAAACCCACAAAGTATCCTCTCACAACATCTCTGTTTCATCTCTAGCACTCCCACTTCTTAGTGCACAAAATCTATTGTGTAGCTGAGCCAGTGTGCTCTGTTGTCACATGACGTCCGATCTCTCACTGCCTACCGGGCATCCGGCACTCTCCGGATGTCCGGTGCATCTTAACAGAACAAAATTAGCAGATTTCCAGTCCACTCCAAACGACCGGACACCAGAGGTCCGTTTCTCTCCGGAAATCCGGTACATCCTCAACAGAACACTTTTAGCGGGTTTTTGTCCTCACCAGACGACTGGCACGTTCCAGACGTCCGGTGGCTGTGTGTCTCGCGCTGCTCACAGGCCTAAATGAATTCCCAGTTACCGGACGTCCGACGGCTGTTCGGACGTCCGGTCCAAGTTGTGCCACCGGACGTCCGGTATTATCCAGTCGTCCGTCAACTGTAGTACGTTAAGTGTTTCAGCGGCCAGTCTTTTACATTGTACTATATATAGCCTTCTTCCTCCACGGGATAAGATTGACCATTCACACTGAGCACACACAAGAACACACTTTACTCTCTCTCTCAACCTCATAGACCAAATCCAAGATCCCAAGGGGATTTGAGAGACTTTGAGAGAAGTTGCCCAATCAAGGGATAGATCCACTCCGTCCCCTTCTTCTCACCAAAGGAATTTGTGATTTGAGCAAGTCTCGAGATTTTTCATTTTATCTTGTTACTCTTGGAGGTTGGAGACTCCTAGGCGGTAGGAGTTCTTCAGTGAGGAATCAAACCATTGGGATTAACCCCCGGAAAGTTTGTAAGTGTTTGGAGATCACCCCCAACGTCTACCACTAGTGGTTGGGAATCGCCTTCGTGGTGATATCTCAAGGAAAGAATAGGGTGAGCCTTCATGGCATTTGTGTGCCTTCGTGGTGACATCCACCTCTCTAAATGGTGACGTAGCTTCCCTCCAAGGAAGGGAACATCGACATACATCCTCGTCTCTCGGAGTTGCAGTTATCCCTAACCCTAACTCCATACTTGTGGTTATTTGTCTCTTAGTCTTTACTTATATCGTCTTGTGCTTGCTTAGTCATATACTTGTGGTACTTCTTTGCTTGGTGTAACTCTTAGCATCTTACTTGCAATTGTTTAGGCTTATTTTCATATTCCGCATTATTGCCTAAAAATTGCTAAGTAACAATTAAAATTTGTAATTGTACCTATTCACCCCTCCCCTCTAGGTCCATCTCGATCCTTTCAATTGGTATCACAGCCTCGTGCTCTATTTGTGTGGCATAACCGCCCTAGAGCGAGATGAACCCCGATGGGAATCCCCTTGTTGCGGATCCGAAGGATAAGGGCACGGCTTCCACGGAAGTCAAGTCTTTTACTTATGAGGATCTGGAACGAGCCCTTGCTAAGCAAAAGGATGAGCATGATGCTTCTCTTGAGGCCTTGGTCCAAATGAGATTAGCCACATTAAGCACGATGCTTGCACCACTTTCTGGTGGTGCGGCCTCGAGGCCAACTGTGTCTACTCCTTCACTTGGCCAGCAACCTCCTAGCAATGATCACGGTAGTGTACCACGGCTTTATGCAAGATCTCAAGTTGGGAAAACTAAATATAATCCTAGCAAAAAACCTCCTTTGCTTGATGATAGTTCCGATTTTGCTTTGTGGAGAGTTCGTATGCAGGACCATCTTAGGTACGCCAATGATGAAATGCTGGAAATTTTGGAGCATGGCTATAACCCTATCGACCCAAAGAATCTCACTCCAACAGAGACATATGATAAGCATCTCAACAACACCGCAATCATGTGCATAAGAAAAGGAATGAATGATAAGCAAAGGAGACCCTCCATACATATCACAAGTGCCAAGGAATCATGGGACATCATTGTAAGGACCAAGGCCGGTACCTCCACTTCCGGCTTGCTCAGTATGAAATTGCCAAGGGTTAATTGCAAAAAAATAGTATGGAGAATGGTGAATCCCCCAAGCAGCTCCTTGAGCATCTCATGACTCTCTCTGCTGACATTGAGTCCTGTGGTTGTGACAAGACACAAGATGGTTTCAACTTGACAAAGCAGTTTTTCGTGGACAAACTACTACATGATCTTGCCCCATATAATCACCAAATGGTGTGGGACATAAGACAACATCATGGATTCAAGGAAATGACTTCAGATGACATCATATCCACTTTTCCAAATATTTGAAGAGTCAAAGGCAAATGCTACAAAACATCTTGCCATGCATGGTACCTCAGCATCAAAGGTTAATGTTGCTTTGAAGGCCAAGCATGTATGTGAGGAAGAGCAAAGTGAAGAAGAAGATGATGATGATGATGAAGATGGTGATGAGATTGACTCTGATGAGAGCCCTTCATATGAAGATATTGCCCTCTTTTTCAAGAGGTTTAGCGCAAGAAAATTCAAGGGAAGATTCCAGAAGAAGAAAGTGAGAAAATGCTACAACTATGAAGAAACCAACCACTTCGCCAACGATTGCCCTTATGAGAAGAGAGAAGATAAACCAAGATTTTCCAAGACCTTTCCTAAGAATAAGTTGCCAAATCCTATGAATTCCAAGCTCAAGAAAAGAGATGGGAAAGCAATGGTTGCTCATAAAGAATCTGATCCAGATGATGTTGGTGGTGTAGCCGGAGTAGCTCAAGATTCTCAAAACACCTTTACGCTAGTCAACAAGAGTGGTGAGGTTGTCAACTACAACTATATGAAAGACTACAAGGGCAACGCTCACAAGTGCTTAATGGCAAAGGCCATGATAGAAGATGGAAAGGACCAAAACTCTCCTGACAAGCTCAATGTAACCCCATGCTCAAATCCTCCTCTTTTCACTCTGTCTACTTCTTGTGATGAGGATCTTGATGTGGAGGATAATGATGATAATGATATAGATGGTCCTATGCTTGCTAATCTAAATAAGGTCATGTTCTCCCTTAAAGGAAAGAATCTCACTATGTTTCGTATGCTTATGGAGATGGTGAGTAAGCACACCGCTACCATTGAGGAACTCGAAACCCTCATCACCGAGGAAAAGGAAAAGTATGAAACCCTTGAGCAGAAAGTCCAATATGAGGATGCACGAAATGATGAACTATGCTTAAAAATTGGTACAAGCATTGATGGTCTTGCTAAAAAACTTGCCTCCTTGAAAAAGGACAAGAACTCTTTGCAAGGAGTTGAGGAATGATAAAAGTAAGCTTGTGGAATCTTATGTTTCTCTCTCTAAGGATTGTGAGCTTCTATCCGTGTCCCTCAAGACTAAGGAAGGGGAGCTTACTCTTCTTACAAAGAGCTTTGAGACACTCAAACTTACTTATCTTGAAACTCTAGCCAAGGTTTACTCTTCATCTATTATCCATGTTGATGCTTGTACTACTAACTCTAGTGGCGACCTAGCATCTATTCTTGAGGAAAACCGCTTTCTACAGGCACAACTAGAAAAGGTACTCGTCACATGTGCTCAAGGACAAAAGAACCTTAATGAGGTGTTGAATCATCACAATGAGGTGTTTGCCAAGGAAGGGCTCGGGTTTGACCCAAGCATAAGCAAGGAGATGAAACCTCCTCATAAGCGCTCCACCCCTCTTAAAGAGACATTTGTACGTTAAGGGCACAAGGAGAAAGGTAAGGTTATGAGTGGGAAGGCCACTAGGGGCATGCCCACTTTCAACAAGCCAAAAGAGTTCATGCCTGCATCCTATGTAAAACAAAGGATGGAGAAGTTTATGCAAAATTTGTTGGTCCTCGAAATGCATTCTGGCTTTATGCTATTTGGGTCCCTAAGACCCTTGTGACTAACTTGAGAGGTCCCATTGCAAAATGGGTGCCTCTAACCAAGTCATAAAATTGTGTGTAGGTTGCTTTCTCTAGTGGAGTCACATGGGTGATCGATAGTGGATGTACCAACCATATGACCGGAGATAGCAGACTATTTTTGACTTCATGGAAGCTATTCAACCATTTATGAGAATTGTGTTTGGTGGAGGATCAAAAGGACAGGTACTCAGGTTGGGCAAGGTTGCTATCACGAATGACATGTCTCTTGCAAATGTCATGCTTGTCCAATCCCTTAAATACCATTTTCTTTCCGTTCGCCAATTGGCTTCAGTTGGTTATGATACACTATTTGGACTAACGGATGTGAAAGTCTTTTAGAGAGATACTCTCGAAGTGGCATTTGTTGGAAAGTTGGATGGCAACCTTTACACGGTTGATTTCTTGAAATAGAGCACATTCCATGCAACTTGTCTAATGGCCAAGGCCAACAAGGGGTGGCTATGGCATCGCTGGCTAGCCCATGTCGGCATGAGAAATCTTCAAAATCTCTTAAAGGGTAATCACATCCTTGGACTAACCAATGTCTCTTTTGAGAAAGATCGTGTGTGTAGTGCATGCATAGCCGGGAAGCAACATCAATCCAAGCACCCACCCAAGAATATTGTATCTACTTCAAGGCCTTTAGAGCTCCTTCATGTGGATCTTTTTGGGCCTTCGTCATGGGACAATCTTGGTGGGAAAAAGAATGGACTTGTCATTGTTGATGATTACTCAAGATATACATGCGTGTTTTTCCTCAAGTCCAAGGACGAGACGAATATCACATTTATTGATTTTGCCAGGCAAGCCCAACGCAAGTTTGACAAAGAAATCTTGGCAATAAGAAGTGATAATGGCTCTGCATTCAAAAACTACACCTTGGAAGAATTTCCTAGTGATTAAGGGATGAGCATCAATATTGTGCACCCTACACTCCTCAACAACATGGTGTAGCCGAGAGAAAGAACCGTAAACTTGTGGAAATGGCCAGGTCCATGTTGGATGAATACAAGTCACCACATAGTTTTTGGGCTGAGGCTATCAACACCGCATGCCATGCATCTAATCGGCTCTTCCTCCGCACGATATTCGAGAAGACTCCATATGAGCTCCTGACCGGGAACAAGCCAAATGTCAAGTACTTTCGTGTATTTGGGTGCAAGTGTTTCATCCTCAACAAAAGATAATGGTTAGGAAAATTTCAATCCAAAACAATTGAGGGGATATTTGTTGGTTATGGATCAAACTCTCACGCCTATAGAGTCTACAACAAATCCAATGGATGTGTTGTAGAAACAAGCGATGTGGTGTTTGATGAATTTAATGGCTCCCACGGGGAGCAAGTTGATCTAAGTGGTGTAGGTGGAGAAGATCCCTCTCAAGATATTTTGTCCATGGGTGTTGGTGCTATTCTTCCAATGGAACAAGAATCTCATGATGATGATGAAGAGGAATAAAGTTTATCTCATCCTCAAGCCACTCCAACACCCATACATACACAAGACCCTATTGCTCAAACTATGCGCATTGTTCAAAATCTAGAAGGAGAACAAGTCCCTCACCATGATCACATTCAAGAACAAGATCATCACCAAGAGCAAGCACAAGAAAGTACAATCTTTGACGTTGAACCTCAACAAATGCAACATGAAGAAGAAGATTTTACACCACACATTAATGATCCATATGTTGAGGATGTAGATGATGGAAATGAAGTTGAACCTCATGAAACCCTAACCTCCATCATGCCACGAGTGGCCGGTCGTGTTGATGTTGATCAAATTCTAAACGGCATATCGGAAGGTAGAGTCACTAGTAAACAATTGACAAACTTTTGTGCTCACTTTTTGTTTGTCTCTAGTGTTGAGCCACTCAAGGTACAAGATGCATTGATGGACAATGATTGGCTAGTGTTTGTGCAAGAAGAGTTGAACTGTTTTGAACGCAACAAAGTATGGTCGTTAGTGAAGAGACCAACTAAGGAACATAGTGTCATTGGAACAAAATGGATATTCAAGAACAAGAAATATGAGAATGGGGTAATCATCCGCAACAAGGCAAGGTTAGTGGCACAAGGGTACTCACAAGTTGAAGGTTTAGACTTTGATGAGTCCTTTGCTCCGGTTGCATGTCTTGAATCTATTAGTATCTTACATGCGTATGCTGCTTTCAATGATTTTACATTACATCAAACGGATGTTAAGAGTGCTTTTCTTAACGGTCCTCTACAAGAAGAAGTATATGTGTCACAACCACCTGGGTTTGTTGATCCCGATCACAAAGACTGTGTGTATGAACTTCACAAGGCTTTGTATGGCCTCAAACAAGCACCTCGTGCTTGGTATGATCATCATAAGAAGTTTCTACTCGATGATGGATTTGTGAGTGGGGTGATCAATCCCACACTTTTTACTAAGAGGGAAAAAGGTGATTTGATCTTATCCAAATCTATGTAGATGACATATTTTTTGGTTCTCCTAACATTCATTTGTGCAAGAAGTTTGCGGCTTCCATGACCAAGACCTTTGAGATGGCACTCAATGCGGACTTGAAGTTCTTTCTTGGATTTCAAATACAACAATTTCAAGAAGGAATTTTCTTGTCTCAAACAAAATACCTCAAGGAAATTATAGTGAAGTTTGATATGACAAATTCTAACCCTTGTAAGACACCCATGCCTACAAAAGTTGTTCTCACTGAAGACACCAACGGTATTCCTTTTGACCCATCTATATACCACTCTATGATTGGTTCATTGCTTTATCTTTGTGCATCTAGACCAAACATCATGTTAAGTGTAGGCATATGTGCAAGATTTCAAGTTTCCCCTAGGGAAAGTCATCATAAGGCGGTTACGCATATTCTTAGATACCTTGTTCGCACCCCAAAGATGGGTCTATGGTACCCCAATGATGCCAAGTTTAATCTCATGGGGTACACGGATGCGGATTGGGCCGGAGACAAAGTGGGAAGGAAGTATACTTGTGGGGAATGTCAATTTCTTGGATGCTCCTTCGTAAGTTGGTCCTCGAAGAAGCAAAATTGTGTCCCCCTCTCAACCGGTGAAGCCGAATATATTGCAACCGCAAGTTGTGCAACACAACTGCTATGGATGAGGCAAACTTTGAATGATTATGCTATCATCTATAGACATGTGCCTCTTCTATGCAATAATGAAAGTGCAATCAAGCTTCTGAGAACCCTATTGATCACCCTCGCACAAAACACATTGATATTAGATATCACTTCTTGAGAGATCATGTGCAAAAGGGGGACATTTATATTGATCATGTTGGCACAGATATGCAACTTGTAGACATTTTCACCAAACCATTTGATGAAGCAAGATTTTGTCAACTTAGCGTGAACTTGGTATCTTGGAGCTTGATAACATTATGTGAAATCTTGTACATCTACATACACTTACTTCATGTCTTGTCTAGGAGTAGGCATTTATTTAGGGGGAGACATTCAATTCATGAGTTCTCTCACCCTATATGATGTGAAAATAGAACAAACACTCTCAAAGTTACTATAGTATTTCAACTACAGTTATTTAAATGATGGAGTAGTGATTATGCACCCAAAGTTCAGATCTTCACGGTGTCATGTCACATATACTCAAACATGGTAGCCTCGGCCATCGCTCTTCTAGGATAGAACATTATTTGTGAGGTTTTGGTTTTTATTCTTCGGGTACAAAGTGGTTAATATTGTGTATTTGTCAATTCTTAATATGAAATCATCATTGTCATTGGCACCAAATATTCCTTGGTCTTGGGAAAACAATTTCTGAGTGTTTTTGGTCGTTCGGTATTTTCCGGATGTTCGTAAAAATTCCTCTGACCTCCTCGCAACGGAGATCCGATAGACACCGGTCTTTCGTAAATTTGGCTCTGACTTCCTCACAACACTCGTTCGGTACGTTCCGAACGTCCGTAACGTTCTGGTCGTTCGGTCATTCACTGGCCCGTATATATAGGACATGGTGCATTTGGGGATGTTAAACCTAACTCACTCCCCCCCCCGATTCACTTTTCGACCTCCGTCGCCGCCACACTCCCTGACCGCCGCCACCTCTCGTTGCTGCTGTCGCGCTCCGGCTATGCCCCTCGTCGTTGTCATGCTGTCTGGGTTGCCCCGGTCACCGTCTCGCCTCTAGCGCCGCCCCGGTCGTCTCCCTCCGCCTCGCTCACTTCCTCCGAGGTAGAGCCCATCCTTATTACCCTCCTCTCATTCCTTTGATTCTCCTTTGATCTATGGAGGTGGGGTGCTGATTTGGGTCTCCCTCTTCGCCTAGGTAGGGATGCCGAAGATCAACCACACTGCACACAAGGAGAATCCCAGTGGGTTCTCTCGTGCGTCGCGTCGTGGTGGTTCCCATGATTCTCATGAACGGGCTGTTCCTCGGAAGCATGTTGCCAAGCCTCGCGGCCATAACAGCGACTCCTCCACGAAGGAATCCGACTACGAGGATGAGCTGGACGGGCCGAGTATGTTGCTACTCGCTGCACTGCACCCAAGCCGGGCACTTGGAAGCCCTCTTTCTGTTGGGGAACGTTGCATGGGAAACAAAAAAAATCCTACACACACGCAATATCTATCCATGGTGATGAGCATCTACGAGAGGGAGAGTGGATCTACATACCTTTGTAGATCGCTAAGCGGGAAGCGTTAAGAAACGCGGTTGGTGTAGTCGAACGTCTTTGCGATCCAAATCGCCGAGCGTCCTGTGATCACATCACAATCTGTCCCGCGATCCAATCATGATCCATCCCGCAAACTCATCACGATCCGTCTCGCGATCTCATCACACGTACAACTCGATTACGATCTTCGCCTTCTTGATCCAGCAAGAGGGAGCGGATAGGTAGATGAGTTCGATGGCAAAAAAAAGGCATGGTGGTGGTGGTCAACTTATCCTGCAGGGCTTCGCCTAAGCACCGCAGAACTTATCTGGAGGAGAAACAGATCTAGAGGAAGAAGAGGGCAGCACGTGGCAATTAGGGTTAGGCTGCCCTCAAAACCTCTAGTATATATAGGAGGAGAGGAGGAGGAGGCTTGGCGCAAGGGCCAACCCCTCTTTGGTTTGGCCGAAGTGGAGAGGAGTCCTCCTCCTCCTCCCCTACTAATAGGATTAGGACTCCTTCCTTATTTACACCTTTTTGCCTTGTTCCACCTTTTCCACTTTGGAATTTCTTCCAGGCCGCATGGGCCTTCCGTGGGACTTCGGCCAGCCCACTAAGGTCTGGTATTCCTCTTCCCACAGCCCATGTAGCCTCTTCGGTCGAAATACCCCTCCCGATGGTCCCCCGGTACACTACCGACACTCCCGGTACACTACCGATGAGCCCGACACTTTTCAGGTGACCAAAACAGGACTTCCTATATATCAATCTTTACCTCCGGACCATTCCGGAGGTCCTCGTGACTTCTGGGATCTCATCCGGGACTCCGAAAAACCTTAGGTCACCAACATACATAACTCAATACTCCCTAAATGTCACCGAACCATAAGTGTGCAGACCATACGGGTTCGAGAACTATGTAGACATGACCGAGACACCTCTACGGTCAATAACCAATAGTGGGACCTGGATGCCCATATTGATTCCTACATATTCTACAAAGATCTTTATCGATCGAACCTCTGTGTCAAGGATTCAGTTAATCCCGTATGATGTTCCCTTTGTTCTTCGGTATGTTACTTGCCCGAGATTCGGTCGTCGGTATCTCCATACCTAGTTCAACCTCGTTACAGTCAAGTCTCTTTACTCGTTCTGTAGTACAAGATCCCATGACTAACACTTAGTCACATTGCTTGCAAGGCTTACTATGATGTTGTATTACCGAGTGGGCCCTGAGATATCTCTCCGTCACATGGAATAACAAATCCCAGTCTTGATCCATGCCAACCCAATAGACACCCTTGGAGATACCTTTAGAGCACCTTTATAGTCACCTAGTTATGTTGCGACGTTTGATACACACAAGGTACTCCTCCGATGTTAGTGAGTTGCATGATCTCATGGTCATAGGAACATATACTTGACATGCAGAAAACAGTAGCAATAAAATGACATGATCATATGCTACGTTTATAGTTGGGTCTTGTCCATCACATCATTCTCCTAATGATGTGATCCCGTTAGAAAATGACATCTCATGTCCATGACTAGTAAACCATAGCCATCTTTGATAAATGAGCTAGTCTATTAGAGGCATACTAGGGACATGGTGTTGTCTATGTATCCACACATGTATCTGAGTTTCCGATCAACACAATTATATCATGGATAATAAAAGATTATTATGAACAAGGAAATATGATAATAACCAATTTATTATTGTCTCTAGGACATATTTCCAACACTTTCATGCCTCCTCCTCCTCCGGTGCAACCTGAAGGTGATGCCCGTCGCATCTCTCTTGAACCTCCTCTGCCTCTCGGTCGCACCGTCCAATGGTTCAACAAGGTTAAGAAAAATGTCTATCTTAAGTTTCGTCATGATATTCACCAATTTTCGGTTGCTAGCAACTCTATGGATGATCGCTTTTGTACTAACGTCCAGGTAGACATTTTTACCATTTATATGGTGCCCCTTTTAAAGTGAATGTTGTTGTCTCTAATGCATAACCCCAAAAACGATAGTGGCAAAATGATAAGAGACATCATAGTTCGCACCATATCCAATTGAGCACGACCATGACATTCGAACACACCATCACACTATGGTGTTCCACGTGGCGTGAGTTGTGAAACAACTTTCACATTGTCTAAAGTTGTATGCTAAACTCGTAACTCAGATATTCACCTCCACGATCATATCGTAGACATCTTATCTTCTCGTCACGATGATCTCAAACTTCACTCTGATTCTGTTTGAACTTTTCAAACGATTCAGACTTGTGTTTCATTAAGTAAGTATACACTATATCTAATCAAATCATTAGTGAGTTAAGAAAATAACGATATCAACTGCACGCTACAACACTTATTGGACCACACACATGAACATGAAAATGGGATTTTAGTCATCTTACCCAACAGGCATGGTCCGCATGTCTCAACCGATTCAAAACCGAATAAGTCCAAAGATCCATCAACATGGAGTTTTCTTCATGCGCTTTACACCATTATGACATTCAACGGCAGCGCCACAAGTATGTGGTACTATCATTATTAACTTTGTATCTTTCGGCATCTATGTCATGAACATGTGTACTACTACGATCAAGATTGAACAAACCATTCATCGGGTGGATAACCATTGAAGGTATTATTCATATAAGCAGAATAACCATTATTCTCTAACTTAAATGAATAACCGTATTGCAATAAACATGATCTAATCACGTTCATGCTCAACGCAAACACCAAATAACATTTATTTAGGTTGTCACTAATCTCGAAGGTAAAGAGAGCGTGCGATGTTGATCATATCAACCTTGGAAACATTTCCAACACACATCGTCACCTCACCCTTGGCTAGTCTCCGTTTATTCCGTAGATTTTACTTCGAGGTACTAACATTTAGCAACCGAACCGGTATCCAATACCTAGGTGCTACTTTTAGTACTATCAAGGTACACATCAATAACACGTATATCAAATATATTTCTGTCGACGTTGCCAGCCTTCTTATCTACCAAGTATCTAGGGTTGTTCCGCTTCATAGACCACTCTCCCATAATAGAAGCACTTAGTCTCGGGTTTGGGTTCAACTTTGGGTTGCTTCATTGGAGCAGCAACTGCCTTGCCATCCATGAAGTTTCCCTCCTTGCCCTTGCCCTTCTCGAAACTAGTTGTTCTACTAACCATCAACGCTTGATGCTCCTTCTTGATTTCTACCTTCGCGGTGTCAAACATCGCGAACAGCTCAGGGATCATCATTTCCATCCCTGGCATAATTATAGTCCATCACGAAGTTCTAGTAGCTTAGTGATAGTGACTCAGAGAACTATATCAATCACTATCTTATCTTGAAGAAAAATACCCACTTGATTCAAGTGATTGTAGCACCCAGACAATTTGAGCACATGCTCAACGATTGAGCTATTCTCCTTCATCTTGCAGGCAAAGAATCTTGTTGGAGATCTCATATCTCACAACACGGGCACGAGCCTGAGATCCCAATTTCAGCTCTTAGAGCATCTCAGATGTTCCGTGACATTCAAAATGTGTTGGAGCCTCAATTCTAAGCCATAATGCATGACGCACTAAACTATCAAGTAGTCATCGGAACATGCCTGTCAGATGTTCATAACATCTACAAACGACGCTAGAGATGGTGGCGCACCGAGCGGTGCATTAAGGACATAAGCCTTTCTGTGCAACAGTGAGGACAATCCTCAGCTCACGGACCCAGTCCGTAATATTGCTACCATCATCTTTCAACTCTATTTCTCTAGGAACATATAAAAATTCTAGGGAGCTACAACGTGAGCTAGTAATCCACAACATAATTTGCAAAGAAACTTGTTACTATTTTCATGATAATGAGTTCAATTAATCATATTACTTAAGAACCCACCCAAATTGACATCCCTCTGGTCATTCGAGTGATACATGATCCAAATTCACCAACTCAAGTCTGATCATCACGTGAGTTGAGGTGGTTTCAATGGTGAACGTCATCATGTTGATCATATCTACTCACTACTGGAATCATACAATTTGCCGTCTGCCAGCTCTTTGCCGTCCGCTGGCGGACGGCAAAGAGAGCCTTTGCCATCAGCTAGCTTGAAGCGGAGCACAAAGAGACGGTGGACGGCAAAGAGGTGCTTTGCCATCTGCCAGCTCTTTGCCGTCCGCTAGCGGACGGCAAAGAGTATACGTAACCTAACGTTAACGGCGCACCCCACGCCCGTCGCCCCCATCGTCTCCCCCCGCGCCCGCACGCCTGCCCGCCCCTCCCCTCGTCGCGCCGCCGCGCCGCTGTTGCCGGCCCGCTGGCCGCCAGCGCCCACCCCGCCCGCTGGCCGCTCGCGCCCACCCCGCCCCGCCGGTCGCCCGTGCACCCCCCGCCCGCCAGCATCCCGTAGGGCGCCCAGCCCCCGCCCGCGCCCCCTCCGCCGCCGGGCCACCCCGCCCCCGCACCCGCCAGTGCCCCTCCGCTGCCGGCCGCCCTGCCCCCGTCCCCGCCCCTCCGCCGTCGGCCGCCCCCGCCCCCGCCCCTGCCACCAGTCGGCGCCACCTCCACCCGTCGGCCCGCCCTGCCCCCGCCCCGCGCCCCTCCGCCCTCGGCCGCCCCGCCCGCGCCCCTCCGCCGACGGACGCCCCGCCCCCACCCCCGCCAGCGCCCCTCTGCCCGCCGGCCGTCCCGCCACCCGTCCCCTCCAGCGCCCCCTCCGCCCCGCCGGCCGCCCACGCCCACCCGCCCGCAGGCCAGCCCCGCCCACCACCCGCCTGCGCCCCTCTGCCCCCCGACGCCCCATAGCCGGCCTCCACCTACCACACTCCGGTGAGCCCCCTCCCCCTCTCTACTTTTATTTTTTTTATATTCTAGTTAGCAATTTAGTTAGTTATTAGTTGTAGTTAATTAGTTTAGTTAGTAATTTAGTTAAGTTAGTTGTAGTTAATAGTTTAGTTTAGTTAGTAATTTAGTAATGTAGTTAGGTTAGTTAGTTAGTAATTTACTTTAGTAAGAAGAAGAGGAGGAGAAGGAGAAGAAGAAGAAGAAGAAGAGGAAGGAGAAGAAGAAAAGGAAGAAGAAAAGGAGGAGGAGGGGAGGAGAAGAAAAGAAGAAAAATAAGAAGGAGAAGAAGAAGAGGAGGAGGAGGGGTGCGTCGGTGCTGACGTAACCACGACACCCCGACATGGCATCCCCGACCACGACACAGCACCCCGACCCCGACACGACAAGCCCGACACCCCGACCCCGACACGACACCCCCGACACACCGACCCCACCTCATATATTTGTGAATTATGAGTTAGCTAGGTCATATATTTTTCGATTTTGTTATACAGAACATCATATTTATGTTGATCAGTTGGATTTAAATGTGTAGTTGTTTCGTCGCTGCGAGGGTCTGGTACTCCATGACCTCCCCGTGCGTTCGACGAGCTTCGCCCCTGCATTCGTGGGTGAGCACAAATTACATCTCCTCCTGCACCCTTCATTTCCTCTGTTCCGGTCTTAGTGCCGATGAAACTTGCTAGCTATAGGTGTCTTGAATCATCAGTATGCGTCACCACTATGCGTCTCCCGTTCGAAAGGGTTACGTCTATAAATATGCATTCATTAGCCTATTTCTAACCATGATTCTTTCGAATTTTCCAACGTTATCCATGGACAGCCCGAGTATGTGTAGATTGGGTTCGTTTTCCCGTATGCTCTGCTCCGAATCCGATGCACAATTTTGTCAATGCCTCCCTATTGTTCTCCGGGTACACATCCTCTTTGATTATTGCCAAGACGTGTATCAGGAGAACAACGGGGAGGTGATGCCAAAATTGTGCGTCGGATCCAGAGCGGAGCATGGGAAAACGAACCAAATCTACACATACTCGGGTGGGATTAGGACCTATCTTTACCTACTAGCGTCTAGGGTTGCATCGACGTAATGAAACTAACAAACTCTATTAACCGATGAATATAGTTTGCCGAATTATGTATATATTTTGTGTGTGTCCAGTCGCTAGGTAGGATGAGTGATCGTGGGTGGATGTACACCGGTCACACTAGTCAGAAAGACATGACCCGTGAATGGTTAACAAAAACCAAGGAGTTTGTGAGACTCGCATTTGCAAATGAAGATTAATATTAGTAATGTGAGGTATTCAATTATTATTATGTACATATATATGTTATTACGTATTCAATTTTTTATGTTGAACTAATTTCGTTCACTCTTTGTCATTGCAGGTGTTGACAGATGGTGGGCGGGGGTCCAGAGCACTCTGAGCCTCCTTCCTTGGGGCGTGCTTAGCTTAAGTTGATGGTAAGTTTTCCCAAGTGTTTTCATTAACAAATGCATACTTAGCTTAAGAAATGACCTACTTAGCTCCAAAATGACCTATACTTAGCTTATTTTCCTCAAAAATGACATGATATGCTTAGTTAGCTAGAAAATGGTATATTCTACCTAGGATAGCTATAAAATGACCTATACTTAGCATTTTTTCCTCCAAAATGACTTGATATGCTTAGTTAGCTAGAAAATGACATTAGTACCTAGTATAGCTCAATAATGATCTATAGCTAGCTTAGCTAGTTCATTTATGACATAATTAGCTCACTTAGGTACAAAATGGCATAACTACCTAGGATATCTCAATAATGATCTATAATTAGCTTAGCTAGTTCATTTATGACATAATATGCTCACTTAGGTAAAAAATTGGCAAAATAACCTTGGTTTAGCTCCAAAATGACCTATACTTAGCTTATTTTCCTCAAAAATACATAATAACCTTACTGAGCTCCAAAATGATATATTCTACCTAGGATAGCTATGCTTAGAGGAGAGGAGAAAAAGAAAGAGAAGATAAATTCTTCTTCTTTTTCTTCTTTTTCTTCTACCTAGTCTTCTTCTTCTTCTAACTCTCATCTTTCCTACTTTGCAGATTTGCTATAGATGAGGAAGCTTGCATTGATGGAGTGCACTCTTCTACTTCTGCTTCCTTTGTGTTTATTGGATATGTTGGAAACTTCTTTTGGATATGTATTTTGGACACTTGTTTTCGATATGTATGTTGGATATGTTGTTCGAAACTTCTATATGTTGTTGGAACTTATTTGGTATGCTTGTTGGAACTTGTTGAATGATATTTATGTTTTGGATATGTATGTTGTATATGTATATGTTGGCTATATATGAATATTCTGTCAAATTGAACGATTTTAAGAAAAACAAAAAAACAAGGGCTATATGGCCACTTTGTCGTCTACTGGCGGACGGCAAAGGGTTTTGCCGTCTGCCAGCAGACGGCAAAGTGGCCACGTGGCAGCTACCTATGCAAACTGGGGCTGGCCTAGGTGGGTTCTTTGCTGTCCGCTGGCGGACAGCAAAGCATGCCGTTAAGCCTCTAATGGAGGTAAGTGGTCACGTGTGCCGTCCGCTGGTGGACGGCAAAGATACAAAGGTCTTTGTCGTCCGCCAGCGGACGACAAAGAGGCCTTTACCATAGCTCATTCAGCCGGTCGGTTTGCCGTCTGCTGGCGGACGGCAAAGCCTTTGCCGTCCTAGATTCATGCCTTTGCTGTCCGGGATGGCGGACGACAAAGTATCTGTTTCCTATAGTGACTATATGACTCATGTTTGACCTTTCGGTTTCTTGTGTTCCGAGGCCATGTCTGTACATGCTAGGCTTGTTAAGTTTAACCCGAGTGTTCTGCATGTGCAACACTGGCTTGCACCCATTGTATGTGAACGTAGTGTCTATCACAGCCGATCATCACGTGGTGTCTCGACACGACGAACTTTTGCAACGGTGCACACTCAGGGGGAACACAATTTATCTTGAAATTAAGTAAGGGATCACCTTATAATTCTACCGTCATCCTAAGCAAAACAAGGTGCATAAAAGGACTAACATCACATGCAAATCATAAGTGACATGATATGGCCATGAACTTGTGCTTTTGATCTCCGTCTTGAAAGCATCGGCATGATCTCCATCGTCACTCGCATGAGACCATGATCTCCATCATCTTGATCTCCATCAACGTGTCGTCATCGGGGTTGTCATGCCCACCATGCTTCTACTAGTATTGCTACCATTTAGCGATAAAGTAAAGCATTACATCATGCTTAATGATTGACACGCTGGTCATACAATAATTAAAGACAACCCTATGGCTTCTGTCGGTTGTCGTACTCATCGACTTGCAAGTCATGATATTCTATACAATACATGATCATCTCATACATCACATATATCTCATCATTTAATTGTCCATATCACATCACAACATACCCTGCAAAAACAAGTTAGACGTCCTCTAATTGTTGTTGCATGTTTTACGTGGCTGCTATGGGTATCTAGCAAGAACAATTCTCACCTACACAAGAACCACAACGGTGATACATAAGTTGTTGTTCAACCTTCTCAAGGGCCGCCTTTGTCAAATCCGATCCATCTAAAGTAGGAGAAACAGACACCCGCCAACCATCTTTGTGCAAGGGAGTTACGCGTCAGTCGATGGAACCGGTCTCTCGTAAGCGTATGAGTAAGGTTGGTCCGGGCCGCTTCATCCCACAATACCGTGGAACCAAAACACGACCAAGGTAGGAAGAAATCTAAGCATCAACGCCCACAAACTCTTTGTGTTCTACTCAAGATCTCATCTACACATAGACCTAGCTCATGATGCCACTGTTGGGAAACATTGCATGGAAAACAAAAAAAATTCTTATGCACATGCAAGATCTATCCATGGTGATGAGCATCTATGAGAGAGAGAGAGTGGATCTACATACCCTTGTAGATCGCTAAGTGGGAAGTGTTAAGAAACATGGTTGGTGTAGTCGAACGTCTTCGCGATCCAAATCGCCGAGAGCCCCGCAATCTCATCATGATCCGTCCCACGATCCTATCATGATCCCTCCCGCGAACTCATGACGATCCGTCCCGCGATCTTGATCACGATCCTTTCGATCTAGCGCCGAACGGATGGCACCTCCGCGTTCAGTACACGTACAGCTCGATGACAATCTCTGCCTTCTTGATCCAGCAAGAGGGAGCGGAGAGGTAGATGAGTTCTCTGGTAGAACAATGGCATGGTGGCGGTGGTGGTGAACTAATCCTATAGGGCTTGGCCTAAGCACCGAGAACTAATCTAGAGGAGAAACAAATCTAGATGAAGAAGAGGGTAGCACGTGGCAATTT
Source organism: Hordeum marinum (assembly GCA_022496015.1). Lineage (NCBI taxonomy): Eukaryota > Viridiplantae > Streptophyta > Magnoliopsida > Poales > Poaceae > Hordeum > Hordeum marinum. Next base: position 47,801,692 of record CM039678.1, read on the forward strand.
GGGTTAGGTCTGCCCACAAAAACTCTAGTATATATAGGAGGACAGGAGGAGGAGGCTTGGCGCAAGGTCCAGCCCCTCTTTGGTTTGGCCGAAGTGGAGAGGAGGAGTCCTCCTCCACTCCTAGTAGGATTAGGACTCTTCCTTATTTCCACTTTTTTGCCTTTTTCCACCTTTTCCACTTTGGAATTTCTTCCCAGCCACATGGGCCTTACGTGGGACTTCGGCTAGCCCACTAAGGGCTGGTATTCCTCTTCCCACAGCCCATGTAGCCTCTTGGGTCGAAATAACCCTCCCGATGGTCCCCCGGTACACTACCGCACTCCCAGTACACTATCGATGAGCCCAAAACTTTTCCGGTGACCAAAACAGGACTTCCTATATATCAATCTTTACCTGCGGACCATTCCATAGCTCCTCGTGAAGGACGGGATCTCATCTGGGACTCCGAAAAACCTTCGGTCACCAACATACATAACTCAATACTACTGAAACGTCACCGAACCTTGAGTTTGTAGACCTTGCGGGTTCGAGAACTATGTAGACATGACCGAGACACCTCTATGGTCAATAACCAATAGTGGGACCTGGATGCCCATATTAATTCCTACATATTCTACGAAGATCTTTATCGGTCAACCTCTATGTCAAGGATTTAGTTAATCCCATATGATGTGCCCTTTGTTCTTCGGTATGTTACTTGCCCGAGATTCGATCATCAGTATCTCCATACCTAGTTCAACCTCGTTACTGGCAAGTCACTTTACTCGTTTTGTAATACAAGATACCGTGACTAACACTTAGTCACATTGCTTGCAAGGCTTACTGTGATGTTGTATTACCGAGTGTGCCCTGAGATACCTCTCTGTCATATAGAGTAACAAATCCCAGTCTTGATCCATGCCAACCCAACAGACACCCTCAGAGATACCTATAGAACACCTTTATAGTCACCCAGTTACATTGCGACGTTTGATACACACAAGGTACTTCTTCGATGTCAGTGAGTTGCATGATCTCATGCTCATAGGAACATATACTTGACATGCAGAAAACAGTAGCAATAAACTGACACGATCATATGCTACGTTTACAGTTGGGTCTTGTCGTGGGAACGAGCCTGACAGTAGATGGTAGGGGTACGAAGGGAGAGGGCAGAGTCCTAGCTACGACAAGGGTGTACACATGGATGTATGAGTTCAGGCCCCTCTCGTGGAGGTAACAGCCCTACGTCTCAATGCTCGGGAGCTTTATGTCGAGTGGAGTATAGATATTACAATGGTTGCGAACACATGTGTAGGAGGGGAGGGGCGGCTTATATAGAGTTTGTTGCCCCTCATAATTGCCCCGCATCAAAGGGCCTGGTCGTGGGATTAAAGTCTGCCGTTACAGGTAACATACGTAATAAAAGATATTAATGACCATGGAACCAGCGTCTGCCCGTTGGGCTCTTCATGATGCCTCCTGGTATTCTGGCATCGAGTGAAAGCGAGGTCTTCCGAGTGACATGCGACTGCCGAGTGAGAGCGAGAGTCTATGAGTGGATTACTGTAGAGTGGTTTTGAACGTCTCTAGGGATCCACTCGGAAGTCCATGCTTGATCTTCAAGTCCTCCCATGCGGTGTCCTTAGGTAGGGTATGTGGGCCGTGCCTAGGACCCTACCCTAGGTACATATCCTCGTCATTAGCCCCCGAATGGATCGGGGTTTGAGTGGTGGAAAGAGGTATCTTCGAGGGCCTTGAGTTAGTGCATTAGATCCTCCGAATGATATTTGGGATTTCCATGAAACTTGTGTCGATTGAACTCTAAGCATTAACATTCATTCAGGGTCAACACGCAAAATCTTCCGAATGATATTCAGGGCTTCAGCGAAACTTGTGTTGATTGAATTCCTCTCCGCTCGCCCGGATCCATTCAGCCTTAAAGGTGTCCGAGTGGATGTTCAGCATTTGTTTTGGTCCGAATGAGTTGGTAGTATCTTGGGAGGCAACAGGTCGGTCTGACAGACCCAGATTTTTCGGGATACGAAAATTTGGGAAGCGTGCACGCTCACATGAAGATTACGCCACGATCGGGGCAAGTGGGGGCACGACTCCTCGATTTTCACGCCGGTCGTATCGCCACGTACCGAGCGCCATCAGCGGTTGGAGCGTGCGGTAACCTCGTGGGTCCACTTGTGAGTGAGACACTCGGCAGCGTATAAAGATGTCTTCGCTGCGGTTTGCATAGTACCTCCGCTAGTTCTTTCTCTCTTTTCCTCCGCTTCCTCCGCTCCCGGCGCCCAACTCCGATCTCCCTCTATGAGAGACGCCGCGACGAAGATGAAGAATCCAACGGAGAAGCTAGAGCGAGCGAAGAAGGGGGCGGCAAAGCTCAAGGGCAAGAAGCCCTCGACCGCCCGATTCACCGTGCTGGCGAGCTGGATGTAGGAGGATTTTCTTCCCTCTGTCATCACCCGCGAAGACATGGAGGGCCTCGTCTCCGACGGGTCGTGGCGGACGGCGCCTAGAGGCTTCCGTGGGAGGAGCACAAGCCGGAGCCTCGCGATGGGGAGCGGGTCCTCCTTATCTCCCACGTCGAGCGAGGTTTTTCTCTACTGCCCCACCCGTTCTGTAGGGGCTTTCTGAATTTTTTCGGTGCCCAACTGCACCACCTCTCGCCCAACACCATAGCCTATCTATCTGCATTCGTCACTCTATGCGAAAGTTTCCTGGGCTGCTCTCCCCTTTGGGGATTGTTCAAACACCTCTTCACGGTCAGATCCCAAACTGTGAAGAAAGCCCTCCCCACTGATGGGAAGACCCACGTGCTCCAGCTGTGCGGTGGGTTAGGAGTTCAGAAAAGAGCTCATAGCTCCTTCCCTACCATGATCTTTCCTGGGTCTGTAAGAGGTTGGCAGTCGACCTAGTTCTACTGCAAGGATGCAGCATCGCCCAATATGTCGACTGGCCTTCCCTCATATACACCCGACCGTCCGGCTATTCCGAAGTCCCTGAAGGTGACTGAAGAGGAGCACGTCCAAGTATTCATCTTGGTTGAAGCGGTGGTGCAGCTGATCCGGGGTGGGGTGACCGACATGGATCTATTGGAGACATTTCTCGGTCGATGTATCCAACCGCTCCAAGCTGGAGACCACACCATGTGGCACTACGCGGGCCCTGAGGACTCGACAAGGGCGCATCCTGAGGAAGTTCCTTAGAAAACTGTCGCGCAGTGGCTCCGTAGCATGATCGGGGCCTGCGACAATCCTTTGGGAGCCAAGAGGATCCGGCCATATTCGGCCGAAAACCTGCCGAAGAACCTGGTGAGTTGTGTGATGTCGACTGATGTATTGTACTGTCGAGTGATATATTGAACTGACTTCTTTGCTTGAATCATGCAGGAATGGATGCACATGCACTCGCCCGTTCCTAACGGGAACCATGTTGAAGATGGCGTGGTGAGCGAGGGCGGCAGTGTGGACGGCGACGGTTCTTCCGACTTCGAGGAAGAATACGAGGACTCCGGCAAGGAGGAAGAAACCGAGTCACCTCCCCTCCGCGAAAGCCGCGCCGAGTCCTGCAAAGATCCGTCGACTATTGAGGATAGGGCTCCGGGCCCTAGTGAGAAGAACCTGAAGCGCAGCCGCCCTCGAGCGCTGAGCCGAGCGAAAAACTAGCTAAACAGCCCAAGCAAGCCGTCACCAAGCCTCGCAAGGCTTTGCCTCACATGAGGGTGGTAGTGCTTGTAGTCTCCACGTAATAGTTTATTTCCATACTTGTTCCGTCGACTGAAGTCTGGAGTTATATTTGACCGAATGACACTCAATTCGTCAGAGCTGCTAGATCTGTGTCTTCGCCTTATCGAGATGGAGGGGATGCAATGGATGTCGACACTGCTGACATGGCCACTTCTCATAGAGGTTAGATTGTTGTTGGTTCGTCCGAATGGGACTTGACGTATGCAGATGTTAACACCGTAGGTTGTCGATGCAGAGGTCATTCAGGTGGAGGGCGATGAGCAGCGACTTGACACTTCGTGCCCTCGCGTCCAAGGAGCGTCATCGGCACAAGCACTTCTGCGGTCGACTGCAGAGTCTTCCCAGGGGGGAGGTGGCTTGACACAACCCAGGGCTGAACCTGTAGTACCTCTATCACATGCTCCTCCAACTGTTTCAACCGTTGTGGCATCGACTCCAACTGGCCACCCTCAGACTACCTCAGCTGCTCCTATGACCATGCCGACCCCACCTTTGACGGCCTTCTCTCTGCATCGCACCCCGGAAGATCAAACCGGGGCTACGAAGGAAGCCATGATCCAGACGGAGCATCTCATGCTAAGGACCAAGGAGGCGTACTAGGCCAGCAAACTGGCTTTTGACATCAGTGCAGCCCTCCGCACCAATGTCTGTGTAAGTTCGATTGTATGTCCATTGTCGATTGAATTCTTGTATTTTCTTGGTTGCTGTACACCCACTGGGTGATTTCCGTAGAATGTTGGAACTTTCTCCACTCGAATAGATCGGATCGTAGTCGAGTAGGATTGGGATTGATAGTACGCATGGTACTAGTGTCACTCGACATGTCGAGTGTATTTTCTGACGAGTTACTCGACGGATCGAGAATTAGCCATCTCAGTGGGGGCGCTCTTAGCGCACCCATTGGGTGTAGTCCCCGAGACCGCTGTCGAATGCTTGCATCGGTAGGGGTCTTTAGAGTTTATTGTATATGGGATACATTTTGCTTTTGAATCACACCACTCCGCAACTACCTTGCAGGTTTCATGGACATTAGTGGCAAACCATGATATGATGCTCCATAAGGATAGACTGCATTTCATAGTGTAGGGAGGCGCGTCACTCAACGGGTGGAGTGTCGTGACAAGGCTGACCTTGTCGAATGTTTGAATAGCCAGTGGGGGCACGCTAAGTGCACCCACTGGGTGTAGTCCCCGAGGCTACTGTTCATCGCAGACGATAAACAGTAGGCTTGAAAACTTGTCGTACGCGTGGTACATGTCGAGTGTTTTTTCTGGCGAGTTACTCGACGGATCGAGAGTTAACCGTCTCAGTGGGGGCGCTCTTAGCGCACCCACTGGGTGTAGTCCCCAAGAGCACTATCGAGTGCTTGCATTGCCAGGGGTCTTAATAGAGACAGCTTTTGAATTTGTTTATGGCGCGCAGAGCGCCAGAGCCACTCGACATGTCGAGTGGACTTTCTTCTTGAATTCTTCCAAGATGGTCATTCGCAGGTGTTCATAACTCAGTCGACTGTCCAGGAACTACTTGCTGATTGAACTCCTGTCTTTTGTTGGTTCTAGACGGCTTGCGAACTTGGGACATAATACTAGGACATGGAGGATGAGAGTAACCGGTTGCAGGTGGATCTGGCGGTCGCCAACAATGCCCTGGAGCGAGCGCATGCTGAGCGGAAGTCTCTAGGAGGTAATTTCTATCGACTCTCAGCATTCCCATCTTCACTTGTCACATTTTGAACCGAGTGCTCTCACTCAAACAGATGTGCGCAATGAAAATCGTCAACTCCAAGCGCGACTCAACAATGTTGTTTCTTTAGATTCCATGAAGAATGCACTAGAGGAGAAGGACAAAGCACTCGCCGACGCACAATGGGTGGCCAGGGACAAAACTGAAGTTATAGATCAGAAGATGGCGGTCGTCCAAAAGCTGGAAGAGGAGAACACCAAGCTGAAGCAAGAGCGCGCGGACCTCGTTAAAAGGGCCGAGCAGCTGAACAAGAGGAGCAATGGCCTGGATAAGCATTTGGGCGAGTTCTCGAGGAAGATGTATATTCTGCTCGACAGTAAGTATTTTTGTCGACTGAGCTTTGTAAAATCTTTCAGGGTTGTAGTTCACCAATTCTTCTGCCATTCCCCATTCTTCAACAGAATTCTGCCAAGACGTTGAGAAGGAGACGGAGGAGGTTGATCCATATCTAGATCCCACCAAGTCTCCTGTCACTGACGCGGTGGCCATGAACATGCTCCGACTCAATTTCCGGCTCCAGGGCGTCCAGGTGTATCTTGTCCGACTGAAGTCTGCGATGGACAGAATCGACAAAGAGCTATGGCCTGAGGACACTCTTCATCTCGACCTCAACTCTATGATGGCTCGTCTGGACGAACTTCCAAGTCGAGTGCAGGCCTGTAAGAAATCTGCTGCTCGTTGTGGGGCCGACGTGGCGTTATCACTCGTCAGGGTCCATTGCAGGGACGTGAAGGAGGAGAGGCTGAACGAGCTTCAGGTGGTCAACACGAAGAAACTCCAGTTCGAGGACTTCATGGAGACCTTCATCGAAGCGGCCACCAGAATCGCCGACGGCATCGACCTAGACACTTTCGTCGAGCCCGCCAGTGTTGGGGAACGTCGCGTGGGAAACAAAAAATTTCCTACGCACATGCAAACCTATCCATGGTGACGAGCATCTATGAGAGGGAGAGTGGATCTACATACCCTTGTAGATCGCTAAGCGGGAAGCGTTTAAGAAACACGGTTGGTGTAGTCGAACATCTTCGCGATCCAGATCGCCGAGCGTCCCGTGATCTCATCACGATCTGTCCCGCGATCCAATCACGATCCGTCCCGTGAACTCATCACGATCCGTCCCGCGATCTTTATCACGATCTGTCCCGCGAACTCATCACGATCCGTTCCGCGATCTCATCACGAATCGTCTCGCGATCTCGATCACGGTCCTTCCGATCTAGCCGAATGGACGGCACATCCGCTTTCAGCACACGTGCAGCTTGATGACGATATCCACCGTCTTGATCTAGCAAGAGGAGGTGGAGAGGAGAGAGAGTTCACCGGCAGCGTGACGGCGCTCCGGTGATGGTGGTGGAGTGATTCCGGGTAGCCTCGGCCATCTCTCTTCTAGGATAGAACATTATTTGTGAGGTTTTGGTTTTTATGCTTAGGGTACAAAGTGGTTAATATTGTGTATTTGTCAATTCTTCATCTGAAATCATCATTGTCATTGGCACCAAATATTCCTTGGTCTTGGGAAAATAATTTCTGAGTGTTTCTGGTCATTCGGTATTTTCCGGACGTTCGTAAAAATTCCTCTGACCTCCTCGCAACAGAGATCCGATAGACACCGGTCTTTCGTAAATTTGGCTCTGACCTCCTCACAACGGTCGTTCGGTACGTTCCGAACGTCCGTAACGTTCTGGTCGTCCGGTCATTCACTGGCCCGTATATATAGGACATGGTGCATTTGGGGATGTTAAACCTAACTCACTCCCCCCCCCAGATTCACTTTTCGACCTCCGTCGCCCCCACACTACCTGACCGCCGCCACCTCTCGTTGCTGCTGTCGCGCTCCGGCCATGCCCCTCGTCGTTGTCATGCCGTCTGGGTTGCCCCGGTCACCGTCTCGCCTCTAGCGCCGCCCCGGTCGTCTCCCTCCGCCTCGCTCTCTTCCTCCGAGGTAGCGCCCATCCTTATTACCCTCCTCTCATTCCATTGATTCTCCTTTGATCTATGGAGGTGGGGTGCTGATTTGGGTCTCCCTCTTCCCCTAGGTAGGGATGCCAAAGATCAACCACACTGCACACAAGGAGAATCCCAGTGGGTTCTCTCATGCGTCGCGTCGTGGTGGTTCCCATGATTCTCATGAACGGGCTGTTCCTCGGAAGCATGTTGCCAAGCCTCGCGGCCATAACAGCGACTCCTCCACGAAGGAATCCGACTACGAGGATGAGCTGGACGGGACGAGTATGTTGCTACTCGCTGCACTGCACCCAAGCCGGGCACTTGGAGGCCCTCTTTCTGTTGGGGAACGTTGCATGGGAAACAAAAAAAATCCTACACACACGCAATATCTATCCATGGTGATGAGCATCTACGAGAGGGAGAGTGGATCTACATACCTTTGTAGATCGCTAAGCGGGAAGCGTTAAGAAACGCGGTTGGTGTAGTCGAACGTCTTCGCGATCCAAATCGCCGAGCGTCCTGTGATCACATCACAATCTGTCCCGCGATCCAATCATGATCCATCCCGCAAACTCATCACGATCCGTCTCGCGATCTCATCACACGTACAACTCGATGACGATCTTCGCCTTCTTGATCCAGCAAGAGGGAAGCGGATAGGTAGATGAGTTCGACGGCAGAAAAAAAGGCATGGTGGTGGTGGTGAACTTATCCTGCAGGGCTTCGCCTAAGCACCGCAGAACTTATCTGGAGGAGAAACAGATCTAGAGGAAGAAGAGGGCAGCACGTGGCAATTAGGGTTAGGCTGCCCTCAAAACCTCTAGTATATATAGGAGGAGAGGAGGAGGAGGCTTGGCGCAAGGGCCAGCCCCTCTTTGGTTTGGCCGAAGTGGAGAGGAGTCCTCCTCCTCCTCCCCTACTAGTAGGATTAGGACTCCTTCCTTATTTACACCTTTTTGCCTTGTTCCACCTTTTCCACTTTGGAATTTCTTCCAGGCCGCATGGGCCTTCCGTGGGACTTCGGCCAGCCCACTAAGGGCTGGTATTCCTCTTCCCACAGCCCATGTAGCCTCTTCGGTCGAAATACCCCTCCCGATGGTCCCCCGGTACACTACCGACACTCCCGGTACACTACCGATGAGCCCGAAACTTTTCAGGTGACCAAAACAGGACTTCCTATATATCAATCTTTACCTCCGGACCATTCCGGAGCTCCTCGTCACTTCTGGGATCTCATTCGGGACTCCGAAAAACCTTAGGTCACCAACATACATAACTCAATACTACCTAAACGTCACCGAACCATAAGTGTGCAGGCCATACGGGTTCGAGAACTATGTAGACATGACCGAGACACCTCCACGGTCAATAACCAATAGTGGGACCTGGATGCCCATATTGATTCCTACATATTCTACAAAGATCTTTATCGATCGAACCTCTGTGTCAAGGATTCAGTTAATCCCGTATGATGTTCCCTTTGTTCTTCGGTATGTTACTTGCCCGAGATTCGATCGTCGGTATCTCCATACCTAGTTCAACCTCGTTACAGTCAAGTCTCTTTACTCGTTCTGTAGTACAAGATCCCATGACTAACACTTAGTCACATTGCTTGCAAGGCTTACTATGATGTTCTATTACCGAGTGGGCCCTGAGATATCTCTCCGTCACATGGAATAACAAATCCCAGTCTTGATCCATGCCAACCCAATAGACACCCTTGGAGATACCTTTAGAGCACCTTTATAGTCACCCAGTTATGTTGCGACGTTTGATACACACAAGGTACTCCTCCGATGTTAGTGAGTTGCATGATCTCATGGTCATAGGAACATATACTTGACATGCAGAAAACAGTAGCAATAAAATGACATGATCATATGCTACGTTTATAGTTGGGTCTTGTCCATCACATCATTCTCCTAATGATGTGATCCTGTTAGAAAATGACATCTCATGTCCATGACTAGTAAACCATAGCCATCTTCGATCAATGAGCTAGTCTATAGAGGCATACTAGGGACATGGTGTTGTCTATGTATCCACACATGTATCTGAGTTTCGGATCAACACAATTATATCATGGATAATAAGATATTATTATGAACAAGGAAATATGATAATAACCAATTTATTATTGTCTCTAGGACATATTTCCAACACTTTCATGCCTCCTCCTCCTCCGGTGCAACCTGAAGGTGATGCCCGTCGCATCTCTCTTGAACCTCCTCTGCCTCTCGGTCGCATCGTCCAATGGTTCAACAAGGTTAAGAAAAATGTCCATCTTAAGTTTCGTCATGATATTGACCAATTTTCGGTTGCTAGCAACTCTACGGATGATCGCTTTTGTACTAACGTCCAGGCAGACATTTTTACCATTTAGATGGTGCCCCTTTTAAAGTGAATGTTGTTGTCTCTAATGCATAACCCCAAAAATGATAGTGGCAAAACGATAAGAGACATCATAGTTCGCACCATATCCAATAGAGAACGACCATGACATTCGAACACACCATCACACTATGGTGTTCCACGTGGCGTGAGTTGTGAAACAACTTTCACATTGTCTAAAGTTGTATGCTAAACTCGTAACTCAGATATTCACCTCCACGATCATATCGTAGACATCTTATCTTCTCGTCACGATGATCTCAAACTTCACTCTGATTCTGTTTGAACTTTTCAAACGATTCAGACTTGTGTTTCATTAAGTAAATATACACTATATCTAATCAAATCATCAGTGAGTTAAGAAAATAACGATATCAACCGCACGCTACAAAACTTATTGGACCACACACATAAACATGAAAATGGGATTTTAGTCATCTTACCCAAGAGGCATGGTCCGCATGTCTCAACCGATTCAAAACCGAATAAGTCCAAAGATCCATCAACATGGAGTTTTCTTCATGCGCTTTACACCATTATGACATTCAACGGCAGCGCCACAAGTATGTGGTACTATCATTATTAACTTTGTATCTTTCGGCATCTATGTCATGAACATGTGTACTACTACGATCAAGATTGAACAAACCATTCATCGGGTGGATGACCATTGAAGGTATTATTCATATAAGCAGAATAACCATTATTGAAGATAAACACCCACTTGATTCAAGTGATTGTAGCACCCAGAAAATTTGAGCACATGCTCAACGATTGAGCTATTCTCCTTCATCTTGCAGGCAAAGAATCTTGTTGGAGATCTCATATCTCACAACACGGGCACGAGCCTGAGATCCCAATTTCAGCTCTTAGAGCATCTCAGATGTTCCGTGACATTCAAAATGTTTTGGAGCCTCAATTCTAAGCCATAATGCATGACGCACTAAACTATCAAGTAGTCATCGGAACATGCCTGTCAGATGTTCACAACATCTACAAACGACGCTAGAGATGGTGGCGCACCGAGCGGTGCATTAAGGACATAAGCCTTTCTGTCCAACAATGAGGACAATCCTCAGCTCACGGACCCAGTCCGTAATATTGCTACCATCATCTTTCAACTCTATTTCTCTAGGAACATATAAAAATTCTAGGGAGCTACAACGTGAGCTAGTAATCCACAACATAATTTGCAAGAAACTTGTTACTATTTTCATGATAATGAGTTCAATTAATCATATTACTTAAGAACCCACCCAAATTGACATCCCTCTGGTCATTCGAGTGATACATGATCCAAATTCACCAACTCAAGTCTGATCATCACGTGAGTTGAGGTGGTTTCAATGGTGAACGTCATCATGTTGATCATATCTACTCACTACTGGAATCAGACAATTTGTCGTCTGCCAGCTCTTTGTTGTCCGCTGGCGGGACGGCAAAGAGAGCCTTTTGCCATATGCTAGCTTGAAGCGGAGCACAAAGAGACGGTGGACGACAAAGAGGTGCTTTGCCATCTGCCAGCTCTTTGCCGTCCGCTAGCGGACGGCAAAGAGTATACGTAACCTAACGTTAACGGCGCACCCCACGCCCGTCGCCCCCATCGTCTCCCCCGCCCGCCCGCCGCCCGCCCCTCCCCTCGTCGCGCCGCCGCGCCGCTGTTGCCGCCCCGCTGGCCGCCCGCGCCCACCCCGCCCGCTGGCCGCTCGCGCCCACCCCGCCCCGCCGGCCGCCCGTGCACCCCCCGCCCGCCAGCATCCCATAGGGCCCAGCCCCGCCGCCCCTCCACCGCCGGCCGCCCCGCCCCCGCACCCGCCAGTGCCCCTCCGCTGCCGGCCGCCCTGCCCCGCCCCGCCCTCCGCCGTCGGCCGCCCCGCCCCGCCCTGCCCCGTCGGCGCACCTCCACCCGTCGGCGCTGCCCCCGCCGCGCCCTCCGCCCTCGGCCGCCCGCCCCCGCCGCGCCCTCCGCCCTCGGCCGCCCCGCGCGCCCCTCCGCCGACGGACGCCCGCCCCCACCCCGCCAGACCCCTCGCCCGCCGACCGTCCCGCCC